>CM066032.1:1121830111-1122368045 GCA_033557465.1 Ichthyophis bannanicus | reverse complement strand
CAGGCTTTGACCTTGCCTGTTTAGGTTGCTGACGTTTAGCAGCAAAACGTGGCTGAGAGGATTGTTGGCCATATTTGTAGAAAATCTGGACTTCTTGTAATAAGGCCTCTTAAAAGACTTTCTTCATTGGCAGGAGTGGAGGTTAGACTTAGAAAGTCTATCTAAGGTGGCATTTTCTGCATCCATTTGAGTGGCCTTAATTTGCCACTCCTCACCAAATAAGTGCTCACCTGTTACAGGGCAGATGTTCTTAAGCCATCTAGGACCCAACGTTCTAGATCAGAAGCCTGTAGCCAGAGCAAGACGTCGGGCTGCTATAGCAATGCCCGAAGCCCTACCAGCACACCCTCAAAGGAATCCAAAGCTTGCACTGCTTGGAGAACTTTAAAATTATCCACAAGGTGTTTACACCAAGGGAGGAAAACTGACCTGCTCCCCTCTTATCCTCAGGGAGAAAGGGGGCAAAATGCCAAGAACATTTTAGAGCGATTTCACTGAGAAGAAACATGCCCATGTATAAGTTTGACTATAGTGAATTAATCCTGGCTATAAGCATAGTAGCCTGGAAAAACTTTTCCTGCCAAAAAAGAGTCCTAGAAGTCTTACATTCCTCGGCCCTGGACGGAGTTAGAAGAGTTTGCCTTTGTGGTACTCTTTATCTTCTTCATTGCAGACTTCACCACATAGAGAATGGTGAGGCAACTGGGTTTTTTGGAAACCAGGAGAAGGGGGGAACAACTGGACATGGTGTCCAACCTGCGAGAAGAAGGAGACAACGTTAGAGGAGCCACCCATAAGTACAACAAGAGTTATTGAAGGATTTCATGGATAGTCAGTGTGACTGCCTCTTTAGTAGACTTAGAGTATCCGTCATTTTGCAGTTTCTTTGATCTTGGTTCCTTTTCAGAGGATGAAGCAATAGTATGACCTTTATTCATTTCTATGATGAAGTCCTGAAAGGACAAATCCTCTGGTGGAGACATTCTCCTGTTAGGTGAAGATGGCTCCTCAGGAAGATCAAGGGAGAACTCATCAGAAATCATCAGAGGAGTTAAAATCCTCTGAAGAAGCAGAGTATCCTCTATGTGCTTCCAACACACGATACGCATACCGTTCGGTATCGACATCGGGCGTACCGGGTATGGGATCGGTACCGGGCAAAAGCCCGGATCCGGCATGCGGAACCGATCTGCGTTTGGAAGACGATGGCCTCGGTTCCGGTATGGAAGCCATTACCGGAACCGGACCCGGTACCGCTGGCTGCGGTACCGAGGGCGTAGCAGCATTAATAAAAGCCAGAATGGCCTGCTGCATGACTTGGACAGTATTGCCCATAGACGCCACTGCTGCCTGGATGTCGGTACCGGTATGGGCCGGTACCCCAGAGCAGTACAACAGGTGATCTGTCGAGGCCGCGCCATCGATGTCAACCTGTGACCCCATGATTGCTTTGGAGGCCGGAGCCTCCCGCCGGGGTTGTTGGGCCTGGGCAGACTCCTCGAACTCAGACTTGAGAGCCTCTCGATCTTTAGAAAGAGATTTGCTTTTAGAGGATTTGCCCACTGGAGTTTTGGTTACCTGAGATCCATCCGGAGAGGACGACCTGGATGACTGTGATGCTTCTGAAGGAAACAGCACATGGAACTTGTTGGCCCGGTTCTGCAATCCACGTTTCGACATCTGGGAGCAGGAATGGGCAGTCCGGTATGGAATGGTCATGTCCTAAACATTTAAGACACCATTCATGGGTGTCTGTAAGAGGAATGACAGCACTGCACTTGGTACACTTTTTAAAACCAGGAACTGGCTTCCTCCATGATGAAAATTGTGTAGGCCTGAAGGCCTAACAAAGTACCAAGCTGTGCTGAAGAAACGAAAAATTTTTTTTTTTTTTTTTAAAGAAAGAAAGAGAGACCGGCAGTACCGGTTTCAGAATGGGGAAGGCAGGTACGCGGTCTAAAGAAAACAATAAATTAACAATTTCTTCAGCGTGACAGGAACACGACCTGCTGGCTCCGCGGAAAAAAAGAAACTGACGAGAGCTGCTCAGGAAGGCGGGAAGGCAGCGCGCATGTGCAGTGGGAGGCCCCAAAAGCTTTTAATCTGAAAAGCTGGGGAGCTTTCCCCGCGCCGGGCTTCCGTCCCCCCCCCCCGTTAAATGCCGACGTACCCATATGTGATGACGTATTCCTGCTTGTTCCTGGAGATAAGTACGTCACAGCCAGGACGAACTGTTTGCCAAGCTTCCACAGGAGGAAGATAAAGAGGTGTCAATTCCTGTTGAGGAACCTATGCAATATGAGACATAATTGAAGATACCATTGAAAAAATGGACTGTATCCTTTCTTTGGCATACAACATAGTCTCACTGAGATAGAGAGTAATAAGAACCCTGACAAGGTGAAGGGAAGGCCTTATTCCTGGTTGCTACAGGTCTGTGTTTTGAATATATTTTGTTTTGTTAAGAAGCTGAAAGAAAGCCTTTTTTGTGTTACAGTTTTCTTTCTGTTATACCCAAGACGGGTTATGTTTTTTTTATTTTTGTACATATTGAGATATCCTATTGGAAAGGGAAATAAAGCCCTATTTAACCTTACATCGGTTTTCCACGACTAATTTGTAACTGGCAGCAACTACAACTACCAGAAGGCCAGTTACAATGAGACCCAGTGCGTACCTTGTTTTTACCGGCAGGTGCACAGAGAGGGCTCACGACAGTACCGTGACATGTACCAAGACAGCAGACCCCTCCCCAGCCCTATCTAAGACCTTATCTAAGTGGCGCGTGAGGTCCTCTACATTCGCACCAGACAAGGTTTGTTACCAGGCGATCCTCATGTCCACCACCCACCCATCTATCTACATGCCTAATGATCGAATCACCAACTATAACGGCTGGTCCTAACCCTTCCCCCTCATGGGCACATGGCCCTGGAGAAACTTCCTTGGTGCAAGAGGGTTTTACAATCACCCGGAGGACAGGTCCTAGCTACAGGATCACTTCCTGCCACACCAGGGTGATGCTCTCCTGTCATGTGACCTCTCTCCTCCATGGAAACATAAATGCTGCCAGACTGGAGGTGGGACTTCAGGACTATATCCTTGTAGGTCTCGTCTATGTACCATCTCTGTCTTCCTTATGTCTTCCAAGTCTGCTACTCTAGCCTCTAGAAAACGGACTCGTTTCCCGAGAGCAAAGAGCTCCTTTCACCTAGTGCACACGTAAGACCTCTCACGAATTGGGAGAAAATCATACATGTGACACTCAATGCAAAAGACTGGAAAGCCCCCGTCTCGCTGTTGGACTGCTGTCTGCATTTTTAGATTTACGCTTGTGTTTAGATCTGTAGTTCTTTACTAAGGGTTGCTGTGGATACTTATACTAATAAACTATACCTAATACATTTAATAAACCTGTTCACTTGAAGCTTAATTAATCTCAGGTCCTTAAATGTATGCCTGATTTGGATAAACAGCTGCACCTGAGAGCAACTCTTTTCCTTTAACATGTGTAAGTACCAATAAAGTTACTATTATCCCATGGGTGGGTGGGTGTTGGGGAGGGAGGGAGGAAAAGAAGACTTATTAAAAGCTGACTGCTACACCGTACCCTGTCCTGTGCTTCTAAGGCAGCGGTTCTCAACCTGTGGGTCGCGACCCCCATGGGTGTCGCCACAGGATTTAGCGGGGGTCGCGCCTCACTCCGCCGTTAAAAAAAAAACAACACACACACAAGTTGCTGCCACTGCAGAGTCTGCTTCTCGGCAGCGGCAAACTCACAGACTCCCTTCTAATGCAGCCGTGGCTCCCTGCCTCTTAGGGAACCGCGGCTATGCCTGTAAAACTGTTTGCAGAGTCCTTCTTGGGGTCTCTCCGACGGGGGCTTCATGCAGCATTGTCCTGCCTCCAAAGGAATTTGTTACCACTTTTTTTTTGAGGCGGGACAATGCTGCACGGAGCCCGTCGAGAGACAGGAAGGCTCCGCAATGGTTTTTCAGGCATAGCCACGGTTCCCTAAGAGACAGGGAGCCGCGGCAGCAGGGCAATAGCAGGCAGACAGGGAAGAGGGAAGGAGGGGCAGGGAACCTCAACAGGGCTGACATGAGGAGGGAGGGAGGGGGCTGACATGGACAGGGTGGCTGACATTGATGGATGGAGGGAGGGGGGCTGACATGGACAGGGGGGGTGACATGGATGGATGGGGGGCTGACATGAATGGATGGATGGATGGAGAGAGGGCGGGAGGGAGAGAGGGTTTGCTGACATTGATGGATGGACGGGAGGGAGGGATGGGGCTGACTGATAGATGGATGGAGGGGGGCTGACATGGACAAAGGGAAGAGACAGGGACATACTGGACAGATGGGGATAAATGCTGGATAGATGGGGGAGAGTGTGCGGGTTAGGATTATAGATGGGCAGATGGGGGTGGGCTAGGACTGGTAATGGGTTGATTAGGGAAGACTAGGACTGGGAATGGACTTATCAAGGGGGGTTGGGACTGGTAATGTGCTGATAGGGGGTAGGACTGTGGCAATGGACTGATGGGGGGCTAGCATTAGAATGAGCTGATCGGGATCGGGTGGTTTATAGGACTGGAATGGCTAATGGGGAGCTAGGACTGTATTGGGCTGATTAGAGGAGGCTAGCACTGGTAATGGGGTTGAGGGGGACTAGCACTGGAAGCGAGCTGATTGGGGGGCTTCGACTGGGACTGGGCTGATTGTGGGGAGGGGAGAATAGAGCTGCTGGCTCTGGAAGAAAACTGGAGGCTAAGGCTACAAATGGGCTGATACGAGGGGATGGGAGAATGGAACTGGAAGGGAGTGGATCTGAGAGGAGCTGCCATGGTATTTGTACTAGAAGGGACTGGACACCAGTGGCAGTCATGGGAATGCAAGTTGACCATTGGAAGGTACTGAGAGTGAGGACTGGAAAGGGGGCTGATACTGGGGAGGGTTACTAGGACTGGAAAATAGGCTGATGGAAAGAAGTGAAGAATACAAAGGAAGAGATAAGAAACGGTAGAGGGGACCATAGACCACAGAAAGAGAGCTAAGAGAAGACAGGAAAGCAGAAGCCTCAGATCAGGACCAGCATGAGTCAGAGAATAAATTGGTCAGACAACAAAGGTAGAAAAATAATTATTATTTCATATTAGTGATTTGACTACAAAATCATCATAATTTTGAAATCAAATATTGTTTACTTGTTATTCTGATTAATTATTGTGGTTTTAAATAAGTAAATTTTATAAATAAAAAAAACATATTGCAAAGACCTATAATATATTAATAATTCAACAAATGATTACACCGGGACAATGTGTTAATGGTAAAGGAAGAGAGACGCATTTGATTTTATAATAGGGGGTCACCACAAGTTGACCAATGGTAAAAGGGGTCACGGTACAAAAATGTTTGAGAACCACTGGTTCTAGGGTAATCTGTGACCAATTTCCTGGGTGATTAACAGTCCTTGCTTGGCTAGGAGTCTTTCAAAATGGCCTTTGATATGCCACCTGCTTTAACACCTACTTAAAAGGTTTCACAGGTCTCTTACCCCCTAAGATAGAAGGCCTCTTTGTAAAGGTCTCTAGAATAATTTATTGCTCAAAGAATACTGGCCTTGTTTTACCTTTTTATGCTAAGTTATATGCTGAGTTTATTTAAATTAAAGCTCTTTGCTGCTACTGGGCCTGACTGAGTATGAAATTTAAACTAGAAGCTCTGCTGGGTTATAAAGTTAACCAGAAAGCTCTCTTCTGTGTTTTAAATTTAAATTGAAAGCACTTGTACATTTAATAGTCAGGGCCTAGTAGCAGCAAACTAGGTGAGTCTACTACTCTAAATTGCCCAGCCATTTTTTGTTGTATGGTCTTTGAACGTATTATTTAAAATATTATGATGACATACAGTTGGAATATTTCCAATTATTTCTCAAAATATTGTACACAACATACCTAAAATGCAAGGATGTCAATAATATTGACCACAATTGTCTCTCCCAATCCTCCCAACCTCATATTCTCTGCTATACGCCACCATTCCCCCTCACAATCAAACCCCTAACAGAGACGTGACAGATTCTGCCAGTTACCATAGAGAAACGTAGAAACATGACGACAGAAAAGACCACGTGGCCTATCTAGTCTGTCTTTCCATATCAACCACTACAACAGTCCCCTTTTTATCTTTAGAGATCCTCCATGTTGTGTCCACATGCTTCTTTGAATTCAGATACTCACCTCAAGTGGGAGACTATTCCACGGATCCACCACTCTTTCCATAAAGAAATACTTCTGCATATCACTCCTGAATCTATCCCCTTTCACTCTTATCCCATGTCCTCTCGTAGCAGAGCTTGCTTTCAATCAAAAGAGGCTCTCCCCATGTGCATTTATGCCACAGAGGTATTTAAACATCTCAATCATATCACCTCTATCCCGCCTTTCCTCTAAGGTGTACATATTAAGATCCTTAAGTCTGTCTCATATGCTTTATAATGAAGACCACTAACCATTTTAGTAGCCACCCTCTGTACTGACTGTTAATATCCTTTTGAAGGTGCAGTCTCCAGAATTGCACACAATACTTCAAATAAGGTCACACCAAAGACTTATACAGAGGCACTGTCCACCTCCTTTCTTCTGCCAACCATTCCTCTCCCTATGCACCCAAGAATCCTTCTAGCTTTCACTGTTTGCCTTTTCTGCCTGTTTAGCTACTTTAAGATCATCGGACACAATCATGCCTAGGTCCCTCTCTTCTTTAGTGGACAAAAATACTTCAACCCCCTATACTGTATTGCTCCCTTGGATTGCTGCAGCCCAGATGCAGCACCTTGCATTAATACTCAGTCAGGGCCCAGTAGTAACAGAGAGCTTTCAGTTTAAATTTAAAACACAAAAGAGAGGGTTAAATTTAGAACCCAACAGAGAGCATCTAGTTTTGCTGCTACTAGGCCTGACTATTAAATGTAAAGTGCTTTCAATTAAATTTAAAACACAGAAGAAGCTTTCTGGTTAACTTTATAACCCAGCATAGCTTCTAGTTTAAATTTCATACTCAGGTCAGGGCCCAGTAGCAGCAAAGAGCTTTAATTTAAATAAACTCAGCATATAACTTAGCATAAAAGGTAAAACAAGGCCAGTATTCTTTGAGCAATAAATTATTCTAGAGACCTTTACAAAGAGGCCTTCTATCTAGGGGGTAAGAGACCTGTGAAACCTTTTAAGTAGGTGTTAAAGCCAGGTGGCATATCAAAGGGCCATTTTGAAAGACTCCTAGCCAAGCAAGGACTGTTAATCACCCAGGAAATTGGTCACAGATTACCCTAGAACAGTGGTTCTCAACATTTTTTGTACCGTGACCCCCTTTTACCATTGGTCAACTTGTGGTGACCCCCTATTATAAAATCAAATGCGTCTCTCTTCCTTTACCATTAACACATTGTCGTTGTAATCATTTGTTGAATTATTTAATATTTATAGGGGTCTTTGCAATATGTTTTTATTTATAAAATTTACTTATTTAAACCACAATAATTAATCAGAATAACAAGTAACAATATTTGATTTCAAAATTATGATGATTTTGTAGTAGTCAAATCACTAATATGAAATAAAATTATTTTTTCTACCTTTGTTGTCTGACCAATTTATTCTCTGATCATGCTGGTCCTGATCTGAGGCTTCTGCTTTCCTGTCTTCTCTTAGCTCTCTTTCTGTGGTCTATGGTCCCTCTACCGTTTCTTATCTCTTCCTTTGTATTCTTCACTTCTTTCCATCAGCCTATTTCCAGTCCTAGTAACCCTCCCCAGTATCAGCCCCCTTCCAGTCCTCACTCTCAGTACCTTCCAATGTCAACTTGCATTCCCATGACTGCCACTGGTGTCCAGTCCCTTCCAGTCCCTTCTAGTACAAATACCATGGCAGCTCCTCTCAGATCCACTCCCTTCCAGTTCCATTCTCCCATCCCCTCGTATCAGCCCATTTGTAGCCTTAGCCTCCAGTTTTCTTCCAGAGCCAGCAGCTCTATTCTCCCCTCCCCACAATCAGCCCATTCCCAGTCGAAGCCCCCCCAATCAGCTCGCTTCCAGTGCTAGTCCCCCCTCAACCCCATTACCAGTGCTAGCCTCCTCTAATCAGCCCAATACCAGTCCTAGCTCCCCATTAGCCCATTTCCAGTCCTAACCACCCCGATCAGCTCATTTCTAATGCTAGCCCCCCATCAGTCCATTGCCAGTCCTACCCCCCTATCATCAGCACATTACCCGTCCCAACCCCCCTTGATAAGTCCCATTCCCAGTCCTAGTCTTCCCTAATCAACCCATTACCAGTCCTAGCCCACCCCCCATCTGCCCATTATAATCCTAACCCGCACACTCTCCCCCCTCTATCCAGCATTTATCCCCATCTGTCCAGTATGTCCCCCTGTCTCTTCCCTTTGTCCATGTCAGCCCCCCTCCATCCATCTATCAGTCAGCCCCCCTCCCTCCCTCCGTCCCATCCATCAATGTCAGCCACCCCTCTCTCTCCCTCCCGCCCTCTCTCTCCATCCATCATCCATTCATGTCCGCCCCCCTCCATCCATGTCACCCCCCCTGTCCATGTCAGCCCCCCTCCCTCCATCCATCAATGTCAGCCACCCTGTCCATGTCAGCCCCCGCCCTCCCTCCCTCATGTCAGCCCTGTTGCAGGTTCCCTGCCCCCTCCTTCCCTCTCCCTGTCTGCCTGCTATTGCCCTGCTGCCGCGGCTCCCTGTCTCTTAGGGAACCGTGGCTATGCCTGAAAAACCATTGCGGAGCCTTCCTGTCTCTCGACGGGCTCCGTGCAGCATTGTCCCGCCTCAAAAAAAAAGTGGTAAACAAATTCCTTTGGAGGCAGGACAATGCTGCATGAAGCCCGTCGAGAGACAAGAAGGACTCTGCAACAGTTTTACAGGCATAGCCGCGGTTCCCTAAGAGGCAGGGAGCCACGGCTGCATTAGAAGGGAGTCTGTGAGTTTGCCGCTGCCGAGAAGCAGACTCTGCAGTGGCAGCAACTTGTGTGTGTGTTGTTTTTTTTTTTAACGGCGGAGTGAGGCGCGACCCCCGCTAAATCCTGTGGCGACACACCCATGGGGGTCGCGACCCACAGCTTGAGAACCGCTGCCTTAGAAGCACAGGACAGGGTACGGTGTAGCAGTCAGCTTTTAATAAGTCTTCTTTTCCTCCCTCCCTCCCCAACACCCACCCACCCATGGGATAATAGTAACTTTATTGGTACTTACACATGTTAAAGGAAAAGAGTTGCTCTCAGGTGCAGCTGTTTATCCAAATCAGGCATACATTTAAGGACCTGAGATTAATTAAGCTTCAAGTGAACAGGTTTATTAAATGTATTAGGTATAGTTTTATTAGTATAAGTATCCACAGCAACCCTTAGTAAAGAACTTACAGATCTAAACACAAGCTTAAATCTAAAATGCAGACAGCAGTCCAACAGCGAGACGGGGCTTTCCAGTCTTTTGCATTGAGTGTCACATGTATGATTTTCTCCCAATTCGTGAGAGGTCTTACGTGTGCACTAGGTGAAAGGAGCTCTTTGCTCTCGGGAAACGAGTCCGTTTTTCTAGAGGCTAGAGTAGCAGACTTGGAAGACATAAGGAAGACAGAGAGGTACATAGACGAGACCTACAAGGATATAGTCCTGAAGTCCCACCTCCAGTCTGGCAGCATTTATGTTTCCATGGAGGAGAGAGGTCACATGACAGGAGAGCATCACCCTGGTGTGGCAGGAAGTGATCCTGTAGCTAGGACCTGTCCTCCGGGTGATGTAAAAACCCTCTTGCACCAAGGAAGTTTCTCCAGGGCCATGTGCCCATGAGGGAAGGGTTAGGACAGCCGTTATAGTTGGTGATTCGATCATTAGGCATGTAGATAGCTGGGTGGGTGGTGGACATGAGGATCGCCTGGTAACAAACCTGTCTGGTGCGAATGTAGAGGACCTCACGCGCCACTTAGATAAGGTCTTAGATAGGGCTGGGGAGGGGTCTGCTGTCTTGGTACATGTCGGTACTGTCGTGAGCCCTCTCTGTGCACCTGCCGGTAAAACAAGGTACTGCACTGGGTCTCATTGTAACTGGCCTTCTGGTAGTTGTAGTTGCTGCCAGTTACAAATTAGTCGTGGAAAACCGATGTAAGGTTAAATAGGGCTTTATTTCCCTTTCCCAATAGGATATCTCAATATGTACAAAAATAAAAAAACATAACCCTTCTTGGGTATAACAGAAAGAAAACTGTAACACAAAAATGGCTTTCTTTCAGCTTCTTAACAAAACAAAATATATTCAAAACACAGACCTGTAGCAACCAGGAATAAGGCCTTCCCTTCACCTTGTCAGGCTTCTTATTCCTCTCTATCTCAGTGAGACTATGTTGTCTGCCAAAGAAAGGCTACAGTCCATTTGTTCAATGGTATCTTCAATTATGTCTCATATTGCATAGGTTCCTCAACAGGAATTGACACCTCTTTATCTTCCTCCTGTGGAAGCTTGGCAAACAGTTCGTCCTGGCTGTGACGTACTTATCTCCAGGAACAAGCAGGAATACGTCATCACATATGGGTACGTCGGTACCGACGGAGCCCGCGCGGGAAAGCTCCCCAGCTTTTCAGATTAAAAGCTTTTGGGGCCTCCCACTGCACATGCGCGCTGCCTTCCCGCCTTCCTGAGCAGCTCTCGTCAGTTTCTTTTTTTCCGCGGAGCCAGCAGGTCGTGTTCCTGTCACCGCTGAAGAAATTGTTAATTTTATTGTTTTCTTTAGACCGCGTACCTGCCTTTCCCATTCTGAAACCGGTACTGCCGGTCTCTCTTTCTTTCTTTAAAAAAAAAAAAAAAAAATTTTTCTTTTCTTCAGCACAGCTTGGTACTTTGTTAGGCCTTCAGGCCTACACAATTTCTCCTCATGGAGAAGCCAGTTCCTGGTTTTAAAAAGTGTACCAAGTGCAGTGCTGTCATTCCTCTTACAGACACCCATGAATGGTGTCTTAAATGTTTAGGACCTGACCATTCCATACCGGACTGCCCATCCTGCTCCCAGATGTCGAAACGTGGATTGCAGAACCGGGCCAACAAGTTCCATGTGCTGTTTCCTTCAGAAGCATCACAGTCATCCAGGTCTTCCTCTCCGGATGGATCTCAGGTAACCAAAACTCCAGTGGGCAAATCCTCTAAAAGCAAATCTCTTTCTAAAGATCGAGAGGCTCTCAATTCTGAGTTCGAGGATTCTGCCCAGGCCAAAAAACCCCGGCGGGAGGCTCCGGCCTCCAAAGCAATCATGGGTCACAGGTTGACATCGATGGCGCGGCCTCGACAGATCACCTGTTGTACTGCTCTGGGGTACCGGCCCATACCGGTACCGACATCCAGGCAGCAGTGGCGTCTATGGGCAATACTGTCCAAGTCATGCAGCAGGCCATTCTGGCTTTTATTAATGCTGCTACGCCCTCGGTACCGCAGCCAGCGGTACCGGGTCCGGTTCCGGTAATGGCTTCCATACCGGAACCGAGGCCATCGTCTTCCAAACGCAGATCGGTTCCGCATGCCGGATCCGGGCTTTTGCCCGGTACCGATCCCATACCCGGTACGCCCGATGTCGATACCGAACGGTATGCGTATCGTGTGTTGGAAGCACATAGAGGATACTCTGCTTCTTCAGAGGATTTTAACTCCTCTGATGATTCTGATGAGTTCTCCCTTGATCTTCCTGAGGAGCCTTCTTCTCCTAACAGGAGAATGTCTCCACCAGAGGATTTGTCCTTTCAGGACTTCATCATAGAAATGGCTAAAGGTCTTTCTATTGCTTCATCCTCTGAAAAGGAACCCAGATCAAAGAAACTGGATATTTTAGGATACTCTAAGTCTCCTAAAGAGGCAGTCACCCTGCCTATCCATGAAATCCTTCAAGAACACTTGATGGACTTATGGGAGGCTCCTCTAACATTGTCTCCTTCTTCTCGCAGGTTGGACACCATGTACCGTGTCCCCCCTTCTCCTGGTTTCCAAAAAACCCAGTTGCCTCACCATTCTATTGTGGTGAAGTCTGCAATGAAGAAGATAAAGAGTACCAAAAGGCACTCTTCTACTCCTCCAGGGCGAGAATGTAAGACTCTAGACTCTTTTGGCAGGAAAATTTTCCAGGCTACTATGCTTATAGCCAGGATTAATTCCTATAGTCTTTACATGGGCATGTTTCTCAGTGAAATCGCTCTAAAAGTTCGGCATTTTGCCCCCTTTCTCCCTGAGGATAAGAGGGAGCAGTTCATTTCCTTGGTGAAACACCTTTTGGATATTTTTAAAGTTCTCCAACAGGGCAGCTTTTGATTCCTTTGAGGGTGCTGGTAGGGCTTCGGGCATTGCTATAGCAGCCCGACGTCTTGCTTGGCTCCAGGCTTCTGATCTAGAACCTTGGGTCCTAGATGGCTTAAGAAATCTGCCCTGTACAGGTGAGAACTTATTTGGTGAGGAGTGGCAAATTAAGGCCACTCAAATGGATGCAGAAAATGCCACCTTAGATAGACTTTCTAAGTCTACCTCCACTCCTGCCAAGAAGAAGTCTTTTAAGAGGCCTTATTACAAGAAGTCCAGATTTTCTACAAATACTGGCCAACAATCCTCTCAGCCTCGTTTTGCTGCTAAACGTCAGCAACCTAAACAGGCAAGGTCAAAGCCTGCGGCGTCTGCTACGCCTCAGCAGGCTCCACCCCCTCAGGGGTTTTGACTTGCCCCTAGAGAACTTAACTTTTCTGGCTCTAGAACAACCAGAGCCCCTCACCATACCCGGAAGGTTAGCTCACTTTGCTCCCAGATGGGAGCAAATTACATCAGAGCAATGGACCCTCTCTATCATCAGAGAGGGTTACAAACTCCATTTTTCCGACCTTCCTCCTTATACTATGGTGAGGCAGTTCAATTCTCCCCCATCTCTCCTGGCCCTCTTGGGTCAGGAAGTCTCCTCCCTCCTTGCCCAGGGGGCAATAGAGGAGGTCCCTCTTCTTCAACAGGGGACGGGATTCTACTCCCCTTATTTTCTAATACCAAAGAAGACAGAGGGCTTCAGACCAATTCTGGATCTGAGAGAATTGAACAAATTTCTTTTCAAGGAGAAATTCAAAATGCTTTCTCTGGGCATTCTCCTTCCATACCTTCAGAGTCAGGATTGGCTTTGTTCTCTAGATCTAAAGGATGCGTATACACACATACTCATCCACCCATCCCACAGAAAATACCTTCGATTTCTGTTTCAGGGAAAACATTTCCAGTACAGAGTACTCCCCTTCGGTCTAGCCTCTGCTCCAAGAGTGTTCACCAAATGCATGGCAGTCGTAGCTGCCTTTCTAAGAGGCCTGGGAATTTTCATATTCCCATACCTGGACGACTGGCTCATCCGAGCTCCCTCTCAGTCCCAGGCCCAAATTTCCCTGGACCGCACAAGGCGTCTTCTGCAGTATCTAGGACTGGTAGTAAACCTTCCCAAGTCTCAACTAATCCCTACTCAGTCTCTCGAGTTCATAGGGGCCCAGTTAGACACCATCACTGCAAGGGCCTACCTGCCTCAGGTCAGGGCCCAACGCCTGCTGAGTTTGGCCTTCCAAGCTCAGTCCAGCAGTCATTTGACAGCCCGGGAAATGCTGCGACTTCTGGGCCACATGGCCTCCACGGTACATGTGGTGCCCTACGCTCGTCTGCATATGAGAGCAGCTCAATGGACCTTGGCCACCCAGTGGACTCAAGCATCTGGAGCGCTCTCCGACCAAATACTCACCTCAAGCCGTCTATTTTGGTCCCTCCAATGGTGGACATCCACCAAGAATCTGTTGTTGGGGGCCCCCTTCCAACCTTTGTTGTCCCAAGCAACCCTCACAACAGATGCCTCCCAGACAGGGTGGGGAGCTCATCTTCAGAACCTCTCCACTCAGGGCACTTGGTCTCCACAGGAGGCCACCCTTCATATCAACCTCCTGGAACTGCGAGCAATTTACCTTGCCCTCAAGGTCTTCTATACCCTCCTTGTCAACCTGACTGTCCTAGTTCAGACAGACAATCAGGTAGCCATGTTCTATATAAACAAACAAGGAGGGACAGGCTCTCTGTCGCTTTGCAACGAAGCTCTCAGAATATGGGCCTTCGCCAGAGAGCATCAAATTCACCTTCTTGCAGTGTATCTTCCAGGAGTTCAAAACTCTCGTGCAGACAGACTCAGTCGAGTTCTGCTTCCACACGAATGGTCCCTACATATGGACCAGATACGCAGAATCTTTCAGGAATGGGGGACCCCGGACATAGACCTCTTTGCAAGTCCGTGGAATGCCAAACTTCCCCGGTTCTGTTCCAGAACTCAGTGTCAGGGAGCTCAGGCCCACGATGCCTTCCTCCTGCATTGGGGTCAGGAATTCCTCTATGCCTTTCCACCCATTCCTCTAATATCCAAGACTCTGTTCAAGCTCCAGAGGGATCACAGGACTATGATCCTCATAGCTCCCCGCTGGCCACACCAGGTGTGGTTCCCTCTACTTCTGCATCTCTCCCAGGGATCCTCCCTGGACCTGGGAGCTGCGCCAGACCTTCTGTCTCAGGAGAAGGGGACTTTGTGGCACCCAAACCCCAAATCCCTACATCTCAGAGCTTGGTTACTGAAGGCCTAAGTCTTCAAGACTTTAATCTTTCTCAACCTGTGACAGATATCCTTCATGCCTCTAGGAAACCTTCCACGAGGCGTTCTTATGCTTTCAAATGGAAACGTTTTTCCATTTGGTGTGCTCAGCAGGGTCTTGACCCTCTAGCACTTCCTTTGAATTCCCTCTTGGACTATCTCCTGCATCTTTCAAATGCAGGCCTTAAGACGAATTCAGTAAGGGTCCATTTGAGTGCTATTGCAGCATCCTTAAAACCTATAAATGGACAACCTGTCTCCTCTCATCCTCTTGTTTCACGTTTCATGAGAGGCCTGACTCTAACTAAACCTCCCATCCGACCTCCTCAGGAAGCATGGGATTTGAACCTAGTTCTAGGTCAGCTTATGAAGCCACCTTTTGAGCCTTTGGACTCTACCTCCTTCAAATTTCTTTCCTGGAAGGTTGTTTTCCTTATTGCAGTCACTTCGGCTCGCCGCATCAGTGAACTGCAGGCTTTAGTGGCTCATCCACCTTATACTAGGTTTCATCATGATAAGGTGGTCCTTAGGACGAATCCCCACTTTATGCCCAAAGTGGTCTCGCCCTTTCATCTTAATCAAGAGGTATATCTACCTGTCTTTTTCCCGGCTCCTCATGCATCCAGTGCAGAGAGGAACCTTCATACTCTGGATTGTAAAAGAGCTCTTGCCTTTTACCTCAACAGGACTCAACCACATCGAAAGTCTTCCCAACTTTTCGTGGCTTTTGATCCTTCTCATTTGGGACTTCCAGTCACCAAGCGTACACTTTCCAATTGGATCGCTCAGTGTATTTCTTTTGCTTACCAGAGTAAGAACATTTCTATGGAGGGCCATGTCACAGCTCACAATGTGAGGGCCATGGCCACTTCTATGGCTCATCTTCACTCTGTGTCCATAGATCAGATCTGTCGAGCAGCCACTTGGGCCTCGGTTCATACCTTCACAGCCCATTACTGCTTGGACAAGGACTCCCGCCGGGATGCCTTGTTTGGTCAGGCTGTCCTCAAACACCTGTTCCATACTTAAACAACTCCTGCCCACCTTCCCTGGATGGATGCCTGAGATCCATGCGAAGATGGTTTACCCTTGGAGGGGGATCTCCCAGGCATCTTAGCTAGGGAGTCCCCATATGTGATGACGTATTCCTGCTTGTTCCTGGAGATAGCACAGTTACTTACCTGTAACAGGTGATCTCTGGGAACAGCAGGAATTAGTCATCACAACCCACCCACCTCCCCTAGGAGTTGTATCTCTATCTATCTTCCTGTCCTCTCTCTCTATTGTCTCAGCTTTAAACTCGAACTGACGAGAGCTGCTCAGGAAGGCGGGAAGGCAGCGCGCATGTGCAGTGGGAGGCCCCAAAAGCTTTTAATCTGAAAAGCTGGGGAGCTTTCCCGCGCGGGCTCCGTCGGTACCGACGTACCCATATGTGATGACTAATTCCTGCTGTTCCCAGAGATCACCTGTTACAGGTAAGTAACTGTGCTTTATTTCACTAGGGTAAAGCTGTTTGCTGTTACCACATTTACTGAGGTTTTCCTGGTAAGAGCCTCCCCTCTGCTGATACCTGTTAGGCAAGTTAAAACATTCCCTTGCCCAGCTTTTAGAAGGAATTACTTCACCTCTAGGCTCTGCTCTGTTTAGGACCCTGGAAACAGCTGGAGCTTCTAACGGCAGCCCTTCTGAAACTCTGTGCCTCATGTATCTCTCCAGAGTGGTTTACTTTCTGAAGGTAAAAAGCCTCTCTCTCTCTCTTGTGTATGATAAGGGTAATAAAGCTTCTCTGCTTCCCTTAAGCTGGCTTTGGATGGCTTCTGGACTTCCACAAACTGTCCTTTATAGCCTAGCCCTGTGCTTCCCCTTTTTGGACAAGAATAAAACTTCCTGACTTGTACCTTTTTCCTTCTGGCTCTGTTCCAATCTGGGCTGTTATATTCACTCTCACTTTCTGTGTCAAGCTGTCTGTACCTTTCATTCAAGCATTCACCGGACTCACTCAGACCTCCGTTCAGGCTTCCAAAGTGGTAATTAGACTTGCTCTCTTCACAGCTTCTCTCGTCCTCTCCATTCATCCAGTTCCTTCTCTGGTCCTACCCTGGTTCTTCAAATGAGTCCTATCCTGGGTCTGCCTAACTGCTTGTGAGCTGAGCTTATCTAGGTGTTTCCTAGCTGCACCACCCCCAGCTGATTAGAATCAGGTGAGAATCTCCTGGCTTCTCTACTGGCTGGGTGTGTCTCCCTAGCTCGTGACCTCACTTGCTTACGTTGCTCATGGCAACTTTCTATCATGTGCTCTCCCCAAACGTTATTATCTTCTTGAACTGCAATGTCATCTGTCTCCATAGGGGTCACTAGTGAGTCTGCTCTGTGACAGATTCCCCCCCTTAAAATATTACGGGCTGCCTCAGTCTCAGACGGACAGCACGTAATACGCGATAGTGCATCCACATTGCCGTGCGTTTTCCCTGCTCTATGCTGCACAGTAAAATTAAAAGCTTGTAGCGCTAGGTGCCACCTTGTTAATCTCGCGTTATTATTTCTCATTTGGTGGAGCCATTTTAATGGGGCATGATCTGTTACTAGCAAAAACTTCCGTCCCGTGAGATAAAAACGGAGTGCTTCAATAGCCCATTTTATCGCCAGGCATTCACGCTCAGTCGTGGCATAATTTCTTTCTGCCTTGGAGAGCTGCCTGCTAAGGTAAGCTACCGGATGCTCGACCCCTTCAAAAACTTGGGACATCACTGCCCCTAATCCCGTGTCCGACGCATCCGTTTGGACTATGAATGGCAGGTTAAAGTCTATACCCCGCAACACCGGGGTGCTGCAAAGTTTCCCCTTTAAGGCCTCAAACGCTGTTTCTGCCTCTGGAGTCCACTGTACTCGGTTAGGCGCATTTTTCTTCAACATTGCAGTGAAAACCATACTTTCCTCCGCGAATCGGGGTATGAATCGGCAATAGTAGCTAAGTAACCCCAGAAAGCTTCAGACCTGTTTTTTTGTGGTAGGTCTAGGGAAATCTGACGCTTTCTATTTTGCTTGCTAAAGGCTTTACCAACCCTCTTCCTATCATATGGCCTAAATATTTGGCCTCTTCTGTGGCAAATAAACATTTTTCTGGGTTGAGGGTGAGGCCAGCCCTCCGTAGTGCTCTCAGCAACGCTTCCACCATAGCCAGATGTTGCGCCCAGGTTGTGCTATATATGACTACGTCATCCATATAGGCTAGGGCGTATTCGTGGTGAGGCCGTAAAACGTGGTCCACCAACTGCTGGCATGTGGCGGCCGCCCCATGTAAGCCAAATGGCATCCTTTTGAATTGGAATAACCCAATTGGTGTACTAAATGCTGTCTTGGGCTTAGATTCCCTTGTTAAGGGAATCTGCCAATATCCCTTACTGAGGTCGAGGGTGGTCAGATATTTGGCTTGCCCTAGGTGATCCAGAAGATCGTCTATACGTGGCATGGGATATGCATCAAATTGTGAAATTTCATTGACTTGTCGAAAGTCAATGCAGAACCGTAAGGTTCCATTGGGTTTTGGCACAAGTACAATCGGACTGGACCACGGGCTACGCGATTCTTCAATTATGCCGGTGGCCAGCATTTCTTTTACTTGTTTGATTACCTCTTGTTTGCGTGTTTCTGGCATTCTATAAGGCCGCTGCCGAATTACTCGTCCGGGCACTGTGATGATTTCATGGGCTTCGAGGTGGGTCTCGCCTGGCCGGGTTGTTAGCACATCCTTGAATTTTCCCAATATCTGCATCAATTCTTTTTGCTGTTGGGGCAACAGCTCGGTCCCTATCCTCGGGGTAGGTTGTTTTTCCCAATCCTCAATCTGTGGGCCCAGATCCTCCTCACTTCTTTCTTCACCTAAGGCTGTTAGGTTTTTAACCTCCCTTTCTCCTGTGGAGCCGAATCCCCCCCGCCCCCCGTTTCGTCGGTGGCAGTGAGGGTACTTCCTCCACCAAGGGGGGAACCCTACACGCTCGCAGATCAATTGTGCGATTTGGTCACCTGCGTGTATTTTAAAGTCCTTACTTCCAAAATTAAATAACAAGACTTTTAGGGGACCTCGATAATCAGGGTCGATGACTCCTGCTCCTACATCTAGAGAGTATTTCACAGCTAGCCCTGACCGGGGTGCAATGCGCCCATAACATCCCTCCTGGATTTTTATCTGGATCCCAGTGTCTACCAGTGCTTGTCCCCCTTTCATAACAAGGGCGTCTTCTATGCTAAAAAGATCATATCCCGCGGCTGCCGCGGTAGTCCTTGCTGGACCCTTAGCCTGAATATTATTCTTACAAAATTGCAGTACGAATTTTGGTTTATCAGGCGATGCTGCCTTGAGAGGGGGCTGCTTTTGGGAGTCTGCCTTGCGAGTCTTCCCAAACAGAGGACTGGGAATGCTAGCCGCTAAGGCCTCAGCTCCTATTTCTACCTCCGCTGGCTGGCAGCATGCGTGTGTAGGGGCTAGTACTTCCTGCAGACCTCTCTCCATTTCCTGGCAGAAGGGTGCCCAATCCCTCCCGAGGACAACAGCATAGGGTAATTTGGGGACTACTGCTATTAATATTTGCCGGGTAACCCCAAAACCCTTTATGTTCACCTCGTGCAAGGGATAATGGGAAGCCTCTCCGTGTACGCAGCGTATGCGTACCTGGCCCGCTGCTTGATTCGGGGCCGCCGACCGCTGGTTCTCGATGGTTTCCCATAGTTTTTGAGAAACCATACTCTGATCGGCTCCCGAATCAAGTAACGCCAGGGCCTCTACCCCCTCCACCTGAACCATCTGGAGAAATCCTTCCGGGACTTGTCTGTCGTCCCCTGTTACCAGGACAGTTTTTTCCCTACAATTTTTCTGGTAGTGGCCTACCTTTCCACATTTATAACATTTTCTATTACCAGCCACATCATCAACAGTATCATTATGCACATTTCTTTTATACATTGTAACTCTATCACCCTTCCTCATTTTATCAGGATTTTCATTGCCATTTATTTTTAACTCGCCAATTCTAGAGATGTCAGCTCTTTTCGCTTCATAATATACCTCTGCCATATTGGCTGCCTCTTCGGGATTACGGCAATCCTGTAATGTGAGGAAGGTTTTTAAATCCGGTGATACAGAATGCATAAACTGCTCCATTATTATATCATTCATGATAGATTCCACTGACCTCCCTTCGGGGTTAAGCCACTTATACGCAAGGCTTTTCAACCTTTGGTATAAGGCTCTGGGAGTCTCCTTATTCTGTATTTTTGCCTCCCTAAATAGGTGTTCGTAGTGCCTGGGCGTAAGGCCCAGCCTATCTCTTATGGCTTTTTTAATTTCCACATAATTAGTGGCTAAGGTAGCAGGCATTCCCTTAAATGCTGACAGAGCCTCTCCAGTCAAGGTCATAGCAAAACGCATGGCCCACTGCTCTGATGGCCATTTGAGGGTTTCTGCAATCCTCTCAAAAGATTCTATATAATCGTCTAGATCATCATACTGGGTAAGCTGTCTCACAGACAAATTAGAGCAAGTGTTCAATGCTACTTGCGGCATTGTTGGCAAGTTTGCTGCTTCATTGTCCTGCGGCTTCTTGACAAGAGCCTCCAACGCTTCCATTAAAGGTCGCTGCTGCTCTCTCATAGCGTCCATGTACTGTCCTTGCAGTTGCTGCATAAGCGCTGCTTGTCTGTCCAACTGCGCTTGCATCCATGTCTGGACGTCGTGTGGATCCATCTCTCTGGAGCTGAACACCTGCAAAAGAAAAAAAGACAAGGCACACCAAGTGCGGTACTTCTTTTGCCCACTTCCTGCCTAGGAATAGCGCCCCCTTTCTCACTGTGTCCTTCTACCTTTCCCACCCAGGTCACCGTTACCTGAGTTTTCTGGTAGACTTCAGCCTGTGAGAAAGGTTTCTTTTCTGGCCGACCTGCCAGCGAAATCCTCCTTCAGGTAGGGCTTCTGCGTGGTCACTTGTTCCTCCAGCGATGTCCTCCCTTTATTTCTTCCCTTTTCTCTCCAGAAGAAATCACGTGGTACACAAAAATTGATCCTAAAATACTACGCCATTATGTCGTGAGCCCTCTCTGTGCACCTGCCGGTAAAACAAGGTACTGCACAGGGCCTCAGTGTAACTGGCCTTCTGGTAGTTGTAGTTGCTGCCAGTTACAAATTAGTCGTGGAAAACCGATGTAAGGTTAAATAGGGCTTTATTTCCCTTTCCCAATAGGATATCTCAATATGTACAAAAATAAAGAAACATAACCCTTCTTGGGTATAACAGAAAGAAAACTGTAACACAAAAATGGCTTTCTTTCAGCTTCTTAACAAAACAAAATATATTCAAAACACAGACCTGTAGCAACCAGGAATAAGGCCTTCCCTTCACCTTGTCAGGCTTCTTATTCCTCTCTATCTCAGTGAGACTATGTTGTCTGCCAAAGAAAGGCTACAGTCCATTTGTTCAATGGTATCTATAGATGTCTCATATTGCATAGGTTCCCCAACAGGAATTGACACCTCTTTATCTTCCTCCTGTGGAAGCTTGGCAAACAGTCCGTCCTGGCTGTGACGTACTTTTATTTCACTAGGGTAAAGCTGTTTGCTGTTACCACATTTACTGAGGTTTTCCTGGTAAGAGCCTCCCCTCTGCTGATACCTGTTAGGCAAGTTAAAACATTCCCTTGCCCAGCTTTTAGAAGGAATTACTTCAGCTCTAGGCTCTGCTCTGTTTAGGACCCTGGAAACAGCTGGAGCTTCTAACGGCAGCCCTTCTGAAACTCTGTGCCTCACGTATCTCTCAGAGTGGTTTACTTCTGAAGGTAAAAAGCCTTTCTCTCTCTCTTGTGTATGATAAGGGTAATGAAGCTTCTCTGCTTCCCTTAAGCTGGCTTTGGATGGCTTCTGGACTTCCACAAACTGTCCTTTATAGCCAAGCCCTGTGCTTCCCCTTTTTGGACAAGAATAAAACTTCCTGGCTTGTACCTTTTTCCTTCTGGCTCTGTTCCAATCTGGGCTGTTATATTCACTCTCACTTTCTGTGTCAAGCTGTCTGTACCTTTCATTCAAGCATTCACCGGACTCACTCAGACCTCCGTTCAGGCTTCCAAAGTGGTAATTAGACTTGCTCTCTTCACAGCTTCTCTCGTCCTCTCCATTCATCCAGTTCCTTCTCTGGGTCCTACCCTGGTTCTTCAAATGAGTCCTATCCTGGGTCTGCCTAACTGCTTGTGAGCTGAGTTTATCTAGGTGTTTCCTAGCTGCACCACCCCCCAGCTGATTAGAATCAGGTGAGAATCTCCTGGCTTCTCTACTGGCTGGGTGTGTCTCCCTAGCTCGTGACCTCACTTGCTTACGTTGCTCATGGCAACTTTCTATCATGTACTCTCCCCAAACGTTATTATCTTCTTGAACTGCAATGTCATCTGTCTCCTTAGGGATCACTAGTGAGTCTGCTCTGTGACAGTACCAATGACGTAGGAAAATGTGGTAGGGAGGTTCTGGAGGCTAAATTTAGGCTTTTAGGTAGGAAGTTGAAATCCAGAACTTCCAGGGTAGCGTTCTCCGAAATGCTTCCCCTTCCATGCGTGGGACCCAAAAGGCAGGCAGAGCTCCGGAGTCTCAATGCGTGGATGAGACGATGGTGCAAGGATGAGGGTTTTGGATTTGTTAGGAACTGGGGAACATTCTGGGGAAAAGAGGGGCTTTTCCAAAGGGATGGGCTTCACCTTAACCAGCATGGAAACAGGCTGCTGGCATTAACCTTTAAAAAGGAGATAGAGCATCTTTTAAACTAGATAATAGGGGAAAGCCGACAGTTGCCGAAGAGCGCATAGTTCGGAAAAATGTATCCTTGAAGGATACTACCAAAAAAATGAAGTTAAGGCACATATGCAGAGAGGTTCCAATAAAGAGTAAAGTAGCCCAATTGCCCTTGAGTATGGAGCAGGGAGAGCTTAAAGATTCCAAATTACCCATGCCTACCAATAGCCAGATTGAGAAATAATTGGAAATATTCCAACTGTATGTCATCATAATATTTTAATAATACGTTCAAAGACATACAACAAAAAAAATGGCTGGGCAATTTAGAGTAGTTACTCACCTGTAACAGGTGTTCTCCAGGAGCAGCAGGAATCAGTCCTCACATATGGGTGACGTCGGCGCCGACGAAGCCCTCGCGGAGCAATTTTCCCCAGCTTTCAAAGAAAGCCTTTGGGAATTGCAGCGCGCATGCGTGGTCCTCTTCCCGCCCAAGGGTGCCATCTTGCTCAGTCAGATGACATAGCGAAAAGACAGCAAAAAAATTAGCAAAAAAAAAAAAAAACAAAAGCATAGAACTGCAACTCCAAGGGGAGGAGGGAGGGTTGTGAGGACTGATTCCTGCTGCTCCTGGAGAACACCTGTTACAGGTGAGTAACTACTCTTTCTCCAGGACCAAGCAGGAAGTCAGTCCTCACATATGGGACTCCCCAGCTTAAGGCTACCGGAGACCCTAAGCTCAAAAAGGAGCTCCCTCAAGCTCAGTAGCACAGAAGGAAGGAATCTTCTCTGAATACGCCTCCAACCGGTAGCCCAACATCCGGGACGGAGGGTAGGAGTTGCCTATACCTCAAAGAGATTACGGAGGACTGCCTGTCCGAAAGCACTGTCCCTGCGGGACCCTCTCCAGGCAGTAATGGGCTACAAAAGTCTGGCTTGAAGACCAAGTAGCGGCCCGGCAGATGTCTGCCAATGGAACAGAGCAGAGGTAAGCCACTGATGTAGACTTCGCCCTAACTCGATGAGCCGTGACTCGACCTTCCAACGAGAGGCCGGCTGCCTCATAAGCCCAAGCGATACAGTCAGCAATCCAGATGGACAGAGTACGCTTGGAGACAGGGAGCCCCAACTTATTGGGGTCATAAGAGACGAAGAGCTGAACAGCTCGTCTGTGCTCCCGCATACAGTCAAGGTAGAAGGTTAACGCCCTCCTACAGTCCAGGGTATGCAGGACCATTTCAGCTCGGCTGGAGTGTGGCCTGGGAAAGTAGGTCGGAAGTACCACCTCCTGGTTGATGTGAAAAGGGGAAACCACTTTGGGAAGAAACTTTGGGTGAGTCCGTAGGACTACCCTATTCTTGGTAGAACCTAGTGTAAGGAGGATCAGATACTAGGGCTTGTAGCTCACTAACGTGTCTAGCAGAAGTGAGGGCAACCAAGAACAAGGTTTTCCAAGAAAGAAAACGAAGATGACAGGTAGCCATAGGTTCAAAGGGCGGACAGGTAATCCGCTGTAAAACCACATTCAGATCCCAGTCAGGGGCTGGTGGGCGCAAAGGTGGTTTAAGGAGAAGGAGGCCTCTGAGAAAACGAGCCACTAGAGGGTGGCTGGAAAGAGGTCTTCCATCCACCGGCATGTGATGCGCAGAAAGAGCACTGAGGTGGACCCTGACCGAGTTGGATAGGCAAAGCAAGTATTGCAAGACCACTGATGCTGAACAGGAGAAGGGATCTTGAGACTGCTGAGCACACCAGACGGAGAACCGACGCCACTTAAAAGCGTAGGACTTCCGGGTGGAGGGCCGCCTGGAGGACAAGACGACTTCCTCCACATCTGGAGGCAGCCGGAGGGGAGCAAGGACTACCCTTTCAGCAGCAAGGCAATTAGATGAAGGGACCGGAGGTTGGGGTGCAGGAGAGTCCCCTGATCCTGTGACAGGAGGTCGGGCTGAAACCCCAGTGGAAGAGGAGTGTCCACCGCCAGCTGCATCAGAAGCGGGAACCAAGGTTGTCTCGGCCACCGGGGAGCCACTAGGATCATCGAGGCTTTGTCTCTGAGAACTTTGAAGAGTGTCTGAGACACCAGCGGCATGGGAGGAAAGGCATACAAGAGGCCTGTGGACCATGGAATCAGAAAAACATCCGCCGCTACTCTGAGAGGATGCGGTTGTCGAGAGCAGAATCTGGGAAGTTGCCTGTTCAGAGGACTGGCAAACAGATCCATGGTGGGGAGGCCCCACTTGAGAAAGATCCGCTGAACCACCAACGGATCCAACCTCCACTCGTGTGGCTGGAGGATCCTGCTTAGCTTGTCTGCCAGGTAATTTTCCTGACCTGGGAGATAGACAGCCTTGAGGATGATGCTGTGGTGGACGGCCCAAGAGCACAGTTTCTGCGCCTCCTGACAGAGAAGGAAGGAGCCTGTTCCGCCTTGTTTGTTCACGCAGAACATTGCAACCTGATTGTCTGTCTGGACCAGCACAGACTGTTGAGAAGTCAGGTGGGAGAAGGCTCTGAGAGCTAGGCGGATGGGCTCTGAGCTCCAGGAAGTTTATCTGCTGAGCAGACTCCCAAGGAGTCCAGAGGCCTTGAGTACATTTCCCTTGGCAATGAGCTCCCCAGCCCAGGAGAGAAGCATCGGTCGTCAGGACCTGAGAAGGCGGAGGAGGCTGAAAAGCCATTCCTAGCACTAGGTTTGGCAGATGAAGCCACCATTGTAGAGAAGAAACCAGCGGGTCGGAGATCTGTACGGAGTCCGCTAGGCTCCCAGTGGCCTGATGCCATTTTGTGCCAAGGCACCATTGAGCAGGGCGCATGTTTAGGCGGGCATTGGGGGTCACATGGACTGTGGAAGCCATATGGCCGAGCAGTCGCAGAAATTGCCTGGCAGAGACCAGGGAATTGCTGCGAAAGTGGCTGGCAAGATCCATGAGCCTGTTTGCCCTGTCCAGAGGCAGAAAAGCTCGCGCCTGAAGCGTGTTCAATCTTGCGCCGATAAACTCGAGATCCTGAGAGGGGAGAAAAGTGGACTTTGCGAAGTTTATGACAAAGCCCACGTACTGGAGCAGAGCCACAGTGCGGTGCGTGACGTGAATGGCCTCTTGGGAAGACTGCGCTCTGATGAGCCAGTCGTCCAGGTATGGAAATACAAAGAGGCCTTGAAGTCTCAGATAAGCCGCCACCACTGCTAGACATTTGGTGAACACCCTTGGTGCGGAGGATAGGCCAAAGGGTAGTACTCTGTACTGGTAATGATTGCCCCCCACAACAAACCTGAGATATTGTCTGTGGCTGGGGTGAATGAGGATGTGAGTGTAGGCATCCTTTAGATCTAAGGAGCATAGCCAGTCTCCCTGCTGGAGGTAGGGCAGCAGGATTCCAAGGGTAAGCATCTTGAACTTTTCCTTTGCGAGGAACTTGTTGAGGTTGCGCAAGTCCAGGATGGGTCTGAGGCCTCCGGTTCTTTTTGGTATCAGAAAGTACCTGGAGTAAAACCCCTGACCCCTCAGGTGGTGGGGCACCGGTTCCACAGCCTGTTCCTGAAGAAGACTTGCTAACTCTTGAAGGAGTAAGTCCCTGTGCAGAGGGAGTCGAAGAGGCTCCCCTGGGAAATAGGAGGGAGGTACCTGTTGAAAGTGAAGAAGATAGCCCTTTTGAACTATGTGAAGCACCCAGGTATCTGTGGTGATGTTGGACCACCTGTGGGCAAAGTGGACCAGCCGGCCTCCCGTGCTGAGAGAAACCAGCTGAGGGGGAGAGGCTATGCTGATGAAGTCAAAAACCCCCACCCTGCTGAGCAGGGGCCGGTGGTGCAGGCTTGGGGGCTTGCTGCCTACGGGACCCATTATCCCGTCCCTTGGCCTGCTTACCCTGTGGGGGAGCTGCTGAGGCCTCATAATGAGGGTAGTGTTGATAGGCAGCCGCCTTCCTTGGGTAAAAGGGCTTTTTCCCCCGAGCCCTTCTTCTTCTGAGAAGGGGCAGAGGTCTTCCTTGAGAGACGAGTCCTGGTGAGAGTCTCGGTCTCGATCTGTGCAGCCTTCTCATCCATGGGCTTGCCAAAGAGGTTTTCACCTCTGCAGGGGACATCGACCAACTTGTCCTGCACCCATGGCTCGAGGTCGGATATCTGAAGCCAAGCCTGGCGGCGGCCACCGATGCCGGCTGCGGCTACTCGAGCCGATGCCTCAAAACCATCGTAGGCTGCTCGAGAGATAAGCTTTGAGCACTCCCGAATACCAGTTGACAAGGTTTGGAACCTCTGCAAAAGGTTCGTCGGAGAGACCAGCAGAGAACCCGGCTATTTCTTTAGCCAGGTCTCGGAGATACATGCCCATGTAGAGCTGGTAGGTCTGGACTCGACAAGCAAGCATAGAGCCCTGGAAACACTTCCTACCGAGGGCATCCAGGCTCCGAGCCTCCCGACCGGGAGACACCGAGGAGTGCATCTTTTGACTCTTAAGTCTATGCATGGTCGATTCCACCACCATGGAATGGTGCGGTAGTTGTGCCTTTTGGAACCCGGGGCTCTTGCGGACTCGATAAATGGAATCGACCCGCTTGCTTAATACCGGCGACGACACCGGGCTCTCCCACTTGCGGAAGAGAAGTCGTTCCAGCATCGGAGGAACCGGTACAACAAAGGCCTCCTTCGGGGGAGAGTCATATTGGAGGGCGCCGAGTTCTTCGATTCAAGGCTCCTCCTCGGGACCGCGGGGAAGGCCAAGGCCTTGGCCATATCCCGCACGAAGTCCGAGAACCGGGTATCCTCCGGGGGGGACCGTCTCCGAGGTTCGGACTCGGGGGAGTCCGATGGGACACACCGAGTCCGAAAAGAACCAGGTGACTCTTCGTCGTCGGATTCCCAGGTTGACTCCTCGGAGGTGGAGTCGAGCAGCTCCGGTCGGGCGGGCATCGATGCCGTCCGCCCCGACGCCGAGGGAGTCGGCGTCGACGACCTCGGTCCCGAACGGGAGGCCGAAGGAGACCGCGACCGAGGATCGACTCGAGCCCTCATGGACTCGAGGATCGGCTCGGTCTCCGTGGTCGACTTGGACGTCGACGTCCCGGTGGTCAGGGCAGAAGCACCAGCGAGGCCAGCGATCAATGCCCGCTGCTGGTCCATGAAGGCAGCGAAACTGCTCTCCAAGGCCGTCAACCTGAGTCCGAGCTCAGGAGACCCAGCAGCCCCCGACTCGGGCCCCGACAGCGTCGGGCCCGACGTCAGGTCCTTCGGAGGCGGGTCCACGAGGACAACAGTACTCACGGGAGCGGGCGAGTCCATCTCGAGACGAGGATGTTTAGACGGCCTCTCCATCTCCGAGGACCCGGGATGGGAATCGGGGCTATGCGACCTGGCCCTCGAGGAACCAGGAGCGTCCACCGACCCCGCCCTCGCGGGTTTCTTCTTCCGATGATGTTCCCGGGTAGGAGACCCCCGTTCAGAGGAACTGCGACGATGCTCAGGACCAGAGTCCCGAGACGTCGAAGCCTCTGACGAGGTCCGAGCCCGGCCGGAGTCAGAGAAGATACGTTCCCGCTGATGCTGCCGACTCAACGCTTTTGAGGACATTTTGCCACACGGACCACAGATCATCGGGTCATGATCGGGTACGAGGCAGCGGAGGCAGTAATCGTGTGTGTCGGTAAGAGACATGAGTTTCTTACACCGATCACACTTCTTAAACCCGCTGGCAGCCATCAGGGGAAAAAGGGCCCCTGCGAGGTCAAAAGACCGGGCTGCCAGTGAAAAAGAAAAAAGGCGCGAAATCTGTCACGAAGGACAAAAAACCGAAAAATAAAGAACGGACTCGCAACCGGCGTCGCGGGTCCGGGCGGGAAAAGAACCGGCGTCGAACCAAGAAAAAACAAATAAAATCAACTTTTCTGCAGGGAATTACAAACAACGTCTGTAGGGCTCCGCGGAAAAAAGAAGACTGAGCAAGATGGCACCCTTGGGCGGGAAGAGGACTGCCCATGTGCGCTGCAATTCCCAAAGGCTTTCTTTGAAAGCTGGGGAAAATTGCTCTGTGAGGGCTCAGTCGGCGCCGACGTCACCCATATGTGAGGACTGACTTCCTGCTTGGTCCTGGAGAAAGATGTAGTAATTTCTGAGAAAAAGACAAAATATGACCTGTACAGGTTTAATGGCACCCTTAACTAATATTTGGTTGCCCAACCCTTGGCAGTGATGACAGCCTCCAAATGTTTTTTGTAGCCATTTATAAGCTTCATACATGCGTCTACTGGTAGTTTCTGTCACTCTTCAACTGCAGTTTGTTCCTGCTCATGAATTTTTCCAAGATCCCCTTTACCAATGGAAGATTTCAGCTCTTTCTAAAGGTTCTTGATTGGACTGAGATCAGGACTCATTGCTAGTCAGTTTAAAACAGTCCATTTGAACCTTTTTAATAATTCTTTTGCACTTTTGGATGTATATGGAGGAGTAGCCTAATGGTTAAGAACACTGGCTTGGGAACCCAGAGACCAGGGTTTGATTCCCACCAGCACTCCTTGTGGCCTTGGACAAGTCACTTAACCCTCCCATTGCCTCAGAAAAATCCAAGTTATCAATGTCCTTGTTTAATGTACATTACCAAGTTTAAGTTTCAATGTAAACCGCTTTGATTGAAATGATAAAGCGGTATATAAAACCTGCTAAATAAATAAATGTTTTGGGTCACTGTCCTGTTGGAGAACCCATGACCTTTGCCCCAGACTTACCTTAAGGTGGACCAATGCAAAGTTATGCACCTAGGAAAGAACAATCTAAACTACAGTTACACAATACAGGGTTTCACATTAGTAAGCACCACCCAGGAAAAGGATTTAGGCGTCATTGTGGATAATACGTTGAAACCCTCCGTGAAGTGTGCAGCGGCGGCCAAGAAAACAAATACAATGCTAGGAAGCATAAAGAAAGGAATGGAGAATAAAACCAAGGATATTATAATGTCTGTGTATCATTTCCATGGTTTAACCACACCTTGAATAATGTGTGCAATTCTGGTCGCCATATCTTGAAAAGGATATGGCGGAATTAGAAAAGGTACAGAGAAGAGCCACCAAAATGGAAAAGGGGATGGAAGGAGACCCTCATGAGGAAAGGCTTAAAAGGTTAAAGCTCTTCAACTTGGAAAAGAGACTGTTGAGAGATATGAAAGAGGTATATAAATTAATAGATGGAGTGGAACAGGTAAATGTAGAATGGTTGTTTACGCCATCAAAAAGTAGAAAGACTAGGGGGCACGCAATGAAGCTACAATGTAACCCATTTAAGAGAAAATAAGAGAAAATATTTTTTCACTCAATGCGTAATCAAACTCTGGAATTCATTACTGGAGGATGTAGTAAAAACTCTTAGTGTAGCTAGGTTTAAAAACGGTTTGGTCAAGTTCTTGGAGGAAAAGTCCATAGACCATTATTAAAGAGGACCGGGGAAAGCGTAGTTACTCACCTGTAACAGGTCATGGATTCTCCATGTACAGTATGTCTGGTATCAAATTCCGGGATGGAGGGTAGGAGTTGCTCTAAGTTTGAAAGAGATGTTGGAGAACAGCTTGGCCAAACATGGCATCCCGGCGGGAGTCCTTGTCCAGACAGTAGTGAGCAGCAAAGGTATGGACCAAAGACCAAGTTGCTGCTTTGCAAATTTCACCAATAGCTCCACAGCATAGATTTGGCATTGAGGTAGCCATGACACAAACATTATGGGCAGGGACATGACCCTCCAGGGAGATTCCTGTCGCACCATACACAAAAGTGATACAATCTGCTATCCGTTTAGAGAGAGTATGTTTGGAGACTGGTAACTCCAGGTGACTAGGGTTAAAGGAGATGAACAACTGAGAAGCCTTTCGGTGCTCTTGAGTCCTCTGAAGATAAAATTCTAACGCATGTTTGCAACCAAGAGTGTGGAGGGTTGCCTCTGCCCTAGAGTGGAGGAGTGAATACCCTCTCTCCCTTCGCGCCTCTCAAAGCCGGCAGGGAGAGAGGGTATTCAGCCGGGCATAGGGAGCCCCGCGGGACAATCCATGCTGCCGCGGCAGCAGAGGGGGCCCCGCGGGAACAGTCCATGCTGCCGCGGCGGCAACCAGCGTTTTTTTTTTAAATTAAATTTTAGTTTAGGCCGATGGGGGGGGGTAGGACTGGTAATGGGCTATTGGTGGGGGGCTGGGACTGGAAATGGGCTGGGGGTTAAGGCTGGAGGTGGGCTGATGGGGTTAGGACTGGTAATGGGCTGTGGGCTGTTGGGGGGGGGGGGTTAGAACTGGTAATGGGCTGGGGGGGGTAGGACTGGTAATGGGCTATTGGGGGGGGCTGGGACTGGAAATGGGCTGGGGGGGTTAAGGCTGGAGGTGGGCTGATGGGGTTAGGACTGGTAATGGGCTGTTGGGGGGGTTTAGAACTGGTAATGGGCTGTGGGCTGATGGGGGCTGTCTGGTAATGGGCTATGGGGGGGCTAGGACTGGAAATGGGCTGGGGGGGTTAAGAATGGAGGTGGGCTGATGGAGTTAGGACTGGTAATGGGCTGTGGGCTGTTGGGGGGGGTCAGAACTGGTAATGGGCTATGGGGGGGCTAGGACAGGAAATGGGCTGATGGGGAGGGGTTAGGACGAGGTGGGCTGATGGGGTTAGGACTGGTAATGGGCTGTGGGATGATGGGGGGGGTTAGGACTGGCAATGGGCTATGGGGGGCTGACTGGAAATGGGTTGATGGGGTTAGGACTGGAAGTTGGCTGATGGGGGGTTAGGACTGGTAATGGGTTATAGGGGGGACTTAAACTGAAAATGGGGTGATGGGGGGTTAGGACTGTAAGTGGGTTGATGGGGGGGCTAGGACTGGTATTGGGTTGGGGGGTTGCTAGGACTGGAAATGGGCTAATGGGTGGCTAGGACTGGAAATGGGCTGATGCAGGAACTAGAAGGGAATGGATGCTGGGTGAGGCTGGAACTAGAAGGGAGCTGATGTTGGGGGAGGATTAGAATGGGATGGGGCTGGAAGAGTAAAATGGAGAAGGGAAAAATATTTTGTGTGGGAGGGATAAAAAATCTACAATTGGCCGGGTATTGGGAGAGTAAGTGGGGATTGAGGATGGGGGGGTAAAATTTGAGTGGATGAAATAGGAATGAGGAAAGAGCAAAAGGAGAAAGATTAGTATGTTAAAGCAGATGTAGAGAGAGAATGGAAAAAAATCTAGAAGAAAGGACAAATGGACAGCAGACGATGGAGAGTTAGCAGAAGACACGAAGAAACCAGAAGAAAGTGGCTGGAGCAATTGCAGCTGAAAAAAATGCACAAAAGGTAGAAAAATCTCTTTATTTTTAATTTATTAATTGGAATATGTCAGCTCTGGTAAATGTGCATCATTAACGTCTGCGCTTTGTTTAGTACAAGAGCAAATTAATGTATAGTTTTATTTCTACAGTGTTGTACATTCCAAGTTTGGCTTTTGGGATTCCCAGTTTAATTATTGTCTTCCTGTTTCTAAATTGTGATTCCTTGTTTGGTGACGGTCTATGTTGTGCATGTGTAACTGAGCTGAGGTGTTCTATTTATATAATTCCTATTTGTCAGTGCCACTTGTTCTCTTTCCCCAGTAGGTCATGTATTGTTGCTCTCTGAAATGTATTGGTTTAATATTTGCAGTGTTGCCTTTTGATTGGTAGAGTATGGTGCTTTGTGAGTCCTGGTAGTGCTGTTAGGATATGGCGGGTTTGCTATGGGTTCTAAATGGGCCAGGCAGTGTTTGTAGTAGTTCCTAATGTGTCTGGCAGTTGGCACTGGATTATAATAATGTAGAAATCATTTAGTCTTTCTTTATCCATACACTCATTAAGAGGCACGTTTACTAAAAGTTAGTATATGGTAACATTATGCAAATATTTATGCAAATGAGGCCCCTTATGCAAATGAGGCCCCACACCCCCCTTGGGCCGCCCCTGCTGGGGGCCCACAATTTTTGTTGGCATAGGGCCTCACTCAAGGTAAATCCGGCCCTGAAAGCAGTATAAAAAACTGTTAAATAAATAGATGAATGTGGTCTAGGGAAAAACACAGGAAGGTAAACTGACTGGTTCAGATGGAAAGGCGAGACCACCTTTGGCATGAAGTGAGGATGAGTCCTAAGGACCACCAAGGCTTGAAACTCACTAATGCATCTTGCTGAAGTGAAGGCAATGAGGAAGATGACCTTCCATGTCAGAAACTTAAGTGAAGTAGTGGCCAAAGGCTCAAAGGGCAGCTTGAGAAGATGCCCTAGAACAGCGATGGCGAACCTATGGCACGCGTGCCAGCTGTGGCACGCGAAGGCCTTGCAGCTGGCACGCGGGAAGGTCCGCAATCGAAAAAAAAAAAACCCCTGTCTGCTGCCGCTGTCGGGGCCACCGCGGCAGAATCGAGCGTGCCGCGGGGCCCCCCTGTACCCGGCAGATCCTGCCCTCCCCGTAGCAGCTCTCTCTTAGGAGCTACAGTCAGACGCGCCGGCTTGCAGAGCGCGAAGGGAAGAGTTTCCCTTTCGCGACTCCGTTAAGCCCGCGGGGGCTGATGGGAACTTCCCATCAGCCCCCGCGGGCTTAACAGAGCAGCGAGGGAACTCTTCCCTCACGCTCTGCAAGCCGGCGCGTCTGACTGCAGCTCCAAAGAGAGAGCTGCTACGGGGAGGGCAGGCTCTGCCGGGTGGGTACAGGGGGGCCCCGCGGCACGCTCGATTCTGCCGCGGCGGCCCCGACAGCGGCAGCAGACAGGTTTTCTTTTTTTTTTAATTTTCCCTGGGCTGGGCTGGGCTGGGGGGGGTTAGGAGTAGTGATGGGCTGGGCTGGGCTGGGGGGGTTAGGAGTGGTGATGGGCTGGAGGGGGTGTTAGGAGTGGTGATGGGCTGGGCTGGGCTGGGGGGGTTAGGAGTGGTGATGGGCTGGGCTGGGCTGGGGGGGGTTAGGAGTGGTGATGGGCTGGGCTGGGCTGGGGGGGGTTAGGAGTAGTGATGGGCTGGGCTGGGCTGGGCTGGGGGGTGTTAGGAGTAGTGATGGGCTGGGGTGGGGGGGGTTTAGGAGTGGTGATGGGCACTGGGCTGGGGGGGTTAGGAGTGGTGATGGACACTGGGCTGGCTGGGGGGGGTTAGGAGTGGTGATGGGCACTGGGCTGGCTGGGGGGGTTAGGAGTGGTGATGGGCGCTGGGCTGGGGGGGTTAGGAGTGGTGATGGGCGCTGGGGGGGTTAGGAGTGGTGATAGGCGCTGGGGGGGCTTAAACTAAAAATTGAGTGATGGGGCATTAGGACTGGAAATGGGCTGGTGGGATTAGGACTGGGAGTGGGCTATGGGGTGCTAGGACTGGTAATGGGTTGGGGGGGTTGCTAGGACTGGAAATGGGCTGAGTGGAAGGGGGCTTGAACTGCAAATAGCTGTTGGGGATGGGGCTTGGAATGGAAATGGGCTGAGGGGAAGTGGGGGGCTTGAACTGCAAATAGCTGATGGGGACGGGGCTTGGAATGGAAATGGGCTGAGGGGAAGTGGGGGGCTTGAAGAAGGGAATGGATGCTGGGTGAGACTGGAACTAGAAGGGAGCTGATGTTGGGGGAGGATTAGAATGGGATGGGGCTGGGAGAGTAAAATGGAGAGGGGAAAAATATTTTGTGTAGGAGGGATGAAAAATCTACAATTGGCCAGGTATTGGGAGAGTAATTGGGGATTGAGGATGGAGGGGTAAAATTTGTGTGGATGAAATAGGAATGAGGAAAGAGCAAAAGGAGAAAGATTAGTATGTTAAAGCAGATGTAGAGAGAGAGAGAATGGAAAAAAAACTAGAAGAGAGAAGAAAGGACAAATGGACAGCAGACGATGGAGAGTTAGCAGAAAACATGAAGAAACCAGAAGAAAATGGCTGGACCAATTGCAACTGAAAAAAAATGCACAAAAGGTAGAAAGATATCTCTTTATTTTGAATTTATTAACTGGAATATGTCAGCTCTGGGAAATGTGCATCATTAACATCTGCGCTTTGTTTGGTACAAGAGGAAATTCCTATTTGACGTTGCCACTTGTTCTCTTTCCCCAGTATTCACTGAAATGTATTGGTTTAATATTTGCAGTGTTGCCTTTTGATAGGTAGGGTATGGTGCTTTGTGAGTCCTGGTAATGCTGTCAGGATACGGCGGGTTTGCTATGGGTTCTAAATGGGCAGCGTTTGTAGTAGTTCCTAATGTGCCTGGCGGTTGGCACTGGATTATAGTAATGTAGAAATCTTTTAGTCTTTCTTTATCCATACACTCATTAAGAGACATGTTTACTAAAAGTTAGTGTATGGTAACACTATGCAAATATTTATGCAAATAAGACCACTTATGCAAATGACGTGCTGGCACTTTGAGGAAATTCTTTGGTTTGGTGCGGCAGTTTGGGCACTCGGGCTCAAAAAGGTTAGCCATCACTGCCCTAGAACAACATTCAGGTTCCATGCCACTGGTGGTGATTTAATGGGAGGCTTGGTTAGTAGAAGACTTCTTATGAAGCATGCTACGAACGGCTGAAAGGAGATGGGCTATCTATCTAAGGGTATATGTGAGAGGCCGCAATAGCACGACTCGAAGGTGCTGAGCACCTGGGATACTGCCCGCATCTCCATCCTGTTGATCGACCAACTGGCCTCCTGCTCATTCCAGCTCCCTTGAGCAAAGAACCCATCACAATGAGCCCCCCAGTATAGCATCAGTTATCAATGAGATCCACTGCAGTGACTCGTGGGGCATGCCCATAGCCAAATGCTCCGGATATAGCCACCACTGGAGCGCCTTCCTGACCTCCAGCCGGCAGGGAAGTCGCTGAGACAATGACCGGTGACGGAGCAAGGCCTTTTGTAATGGGTGTATGTGCGCTCTCACCCATGATACCAGCTCTAGAGTAGCTGCCATCGTTCCTAATACCTGCAGATATTGCCAAACTGTCGGCTCTGACCGACAAGAAACTGGCGCAGCAACAGGTATTATCCCTGAGCTCACTGCTCTGGTAGGAAGACTCTTCCCATTCTGGTGTCGAAGCATGCTCCCAAGTATTCCAGGTCCAGAGACAGAACCAAATGGCTCTTGGCTACATTGACCAGCCGAGACTTTCCAGAAGTTATAAAACCTGCAATATTGCCCTCACACTCTCGTCTATGGACCTTGCTCGAATCAGCCAGATGTCAAGGTACAGGTTCACCAACATCCCCTCCTTGTGAAGAGCCGCCGCTACCACCACCATGACCTTGGTGAAGGAGTGAAGAGCCATTGCCAGGTCAAACTGCAATGCCTGAAACTGGAAGTGTCCCATCGGCACTGCAAACTGCAAGAACTGCTAGTGCTCTAACCTGAGGATGTGGAAGTATGCCTCCGTGAGATCAAGGGACATCAAAAACTCTCTCCCTTTCTCACAGCCACGATTATGGACAGCAACGCTTCCATGCAAAAATGAGGAACCTGTAGACAACAGGTTCCTTTTTGGGAACCACAAAATAGATTGAATGCTGACCGCAGCCGTACTGCTCGCGGGGAATGGGGACGACCGGTCTGAACTGAAGCAGTCGCAACAGGGTGTCCCTTACTGCCGCTGCCTTGCTTGGTGCTTTGCATGGGGACCAGATGAAGGACTTGCCCACTGGCCAGGCCAACTCGAGGGCATAGCCTTCATGATGATCGCCAGGACCCACTAGTCAGACGAGATCTGGGCCCAAGCAAGGTAAAACTCCCATAGTCGACCCCCCATGGGCTGCACCAATGCCTGGGCCCCCCTCGCTTCATTGGGCCTTCTTAAGTCCCGAGGTGGAGGCAGCAGAAAAACCTCTGCCTGCCTCTCGGAACCCTCCGAACTGCCCATGGGCGGGAAACTTATCCCTCTGGAAGGAACCAAGACAAGACACACGAAAATGCCAGAAATCCCAAGCCTGGCCTCGAGACGCCACCATATTGCTTCTGCTTATCCTCTGGCAGATGCCCCCCTTTTCACTCCCCCAAGTCCTTGACCAACTTGTCCAGCCCCTCACTGAACAGAAGCTTCCCCTTAAAGAGAAGCTTGCTAAGACGGAACTTGGAGGAGCTCTCTGCTGCCCAATTCCGCAGCCAAAGATAGCAATGGGCCACCAAAACCGATGCCATGCTTCTCGCGAGCCAACGAATGAGATCATAGTGGATATCAGCGAGGTAAGCTGTCCCCGATTCCAGCTTAGCTATCTCCACCACCTGCTCCAGTGTGGGGTCCCCTGGCTGCTGCAGCCGCTGCCACCACTGCAGACAAGCTCTTGCCACCCAGGCACCGCAAATGGAGGCCTGCAAAGACAGAGCGTTGACATCTAACGCCAGCTTCAACAAGGTGTCCAACTTCCTGTCCTGCCCATCCTTCAGAGCCACCCTGCCCCTCCACCAGGATGGTCATCTTTTTCGTAACCGCAGCCACTGCCACATCCACCGGAGACCTAAAAACATCTCATGCTCCTGATCCGGCAGGGTATAGAGACGCGTCATGGTCCTTATCCCCCTTAAGACCTGCCTCAAGCAGGTCCCACTCATCCTGGATTGACCACCCTGTGCACCGGGAAGATCGACTGCATCTTCTGCTCTGCCTGTATAAGAGGATCTTCCAGCGACTCATCCTCTGCCGGCAGGCTAGTGGACAAACTGAGGGCTTTAAGGGTTTCTGCGATTAGGGTGGGCAATTCCTCTTGCTGAAAGACCAAGACCATCCTAGCCTGGTCTTCCGGTTCCGGGATCTCCCCCTCTTCAAACTCTTTGCCCTCCAAGTCTACGTACAATTTTATTAGTATAAGTATCCACAGCAACCCTTAGTAAGAAAAGAACTTAACGATCTAAACACAAGCTTAAAACTAAGATGCAGACAGCAGTCCAGGAACAAGATGGGGGCTTTCCAGTCTTTTGCATTGAGTGTCACATGTATGATTTTTTCCAAGGTGGTGAGAGGTCTTACATGTGCACTAGGTGCAAGGAGTTTTTTTCTCTCAGGGAACGAGTCCATTCTCTAGAGGCTAGAGTAGCAGACCAGGAAGACATAAGAAAGACAGAGAGGTACATAGAGGTGACCTACAGGGATATAGTCCTCAAGTCCCACCTCCAGTCTGGCAGCATTCCTGTTGCCATGGAGGAGAGAGGTCACATGACAGGAGAGCATCACCCTGGTGTGGCAGGAAGTGATCCTGTAACCAGGACCTGTCCTCCGGGTGATGTAAAACCCTCTTGCACCGAGGATGTTTCTCCAGGGCCACGTGCCCATGAGGGAAGGGTTAGGATAGCCGTGACAGGTGGTGATTCGATCATTAGGCATGTAGATAGCCGGGTGGCTGGTGGACGTGAGGATCGCCTGGTAACAAGCCTGGCTGGTGTGAAGGTAGAGGACCTCACGCGCCACCTAGATAAGGTCTTAGATAGTGCTGGGGAGGAGTCTGCTGTCTTGGTACATGTCGGTACCAATGACATAGGAAAATGTGGTAGGGAGGAGGTTCTGGAGGCTAAATTTAGGCTTTTAGGTAGGAAGTTGAAATCCAGAACTTCCAGGGTAGCGTTCTCCAAAATGCTTCCCGCTCCACACGCAGGAACCAAAAGGTAGGCAGAGCTCCGGAGTCTCAATGCGTGAATGAGACGATGGTGCAAGGATGAGGGTTTTGGATTTGTTAGGAACTGGGGAACATTCTGGGGAATGGATGGGCTCTTCCGAGGGGATGGGCTTCACCTTAACTAGGATGGAACCAAGCTGCTGGCAATAACCTTTAAAAAGGAGACAGAGCAGCTTTAAAACTAGATAATAGGGGAAAGCAGACAGTCACACAAGAGCGCATGGTTCGGAAAAATGTATCCTTGAAGGATACTACCAAAAGCAAAGAGGTTCCAAAAAAGAGTAAAGTAGCCCAAATGCCCTCAAGTATGGAGCAGACAGAGCTTAAAGATCCCAAATTACCCATGCATACCAACAGCCAAATTAATATGAATAAAATAGAGTCTCTAAAATGCTTATATGCAAATGCTAGAAGTCTAAAAAATAAGATGGGAGAGTTAGAATATATAGCAATAAATGAGAGTTTAGATATGATTGGAATCTCAGAGACATGGTGGAAGGAGGACAACCAGTGGGACACTGATACCTGGGTACAAACTATACCGTAATGATAGAGCTGATCAAATTGTTGGAGGGGTTGCGCTCTATGTTAGAGAGGGCATTGAGTCAGAAAGGTTTAAAGTTTTGCAGGAAACAAAAATTGCTGTAGAACCTATGGATTGAAATTCCATGTAAAAAGGGGACGGCAATAACAGTGGGGGTGTACTATCGACCGCCTGGCCAGAATGAACAAATGGATGATGAAATGCTCAAAGAAATCAAGGAAGCTAACAAAAGTTACAGCACAGTAATAATAATAGGTGTTTCAATTACCCCGGTATCAACTGGGTCAGTGTCATGGCAGGAAATGCTAGGGAGATAAAGTTCCTAGATGAAATAAATGACTGCTTCTTGGAGCAGCTGGTTCATGAACCGAGCAGAGGGGAAGCCATATTGGACCTAGTCCTTAGTAGGACACCAGATCTGGTGCAAGAGATAAGGTTGTTGGGGCCACTTGGCAACAGTGATCATAGCATGATCGCGTTTCATCTAATTAATGGAGGAGGGATGGTAAGGAAATCCACAGTACTACCTTTTAATTTTCGAAAGGGAGACTATGATAAAATGAGGAAAATTATTAAGAAAAAACTAAAAGGAGCAGTTGCAAAGGTTAAAGACTTACATCAAGCTTGGGTGGTGGTGTTGAAAAATGCTATCTTGGAAGCACAGAACAGCTGTATTCCATGCTTTAAGAAAAGTGGAAGGAAGTCCAAAAAACTGCCAGCATGGTTTAAAGATGAAGTCAGAGAGGCTGTTGTTGCCAAAAAAGCATCTTTCAGGAAATGGGAAAAAGAGCCAAACGACGAAACCTGGAAACAGCACAAGCACCAGCAAGTTAAATGCAAGGCATTGATAAGGCAGGCAAAGGGAGAATTTGAGAAGAAGCTTGCTGCAGAAGCAAAAACGCGTAATAAAGACTTTCAAGCACATTCGTAGCAAAACACCTGTGAGAGAGTCAGTTGGTCCATTAGATGGTAGAGGGGTTAAAGGGGCACTAAGAGGCGACAAGGCGATAGCAGAGAGACTGAATGAATTCTTTGCTTCGGTCTTTACTGAGGAAGATATACGGATGGTACCCATGACTGAAGTGGTATTTAAAGGTGCGGAAGAATTGAAAGAAATATCGATACATCGGGAATATGCATTATGTATTGATAAACTGAAGAGTAGCAAATCACCTGGGCCGGATGATATACATCCAAGAGTGTTGAAGGAACTGAAATATGAGACTGCAGACCTCCTATTAGTAATCTGTGAACTATCATTAAAATCATCTGTAATACCTGAAGATTGGAGGATGGCGAACATAACACCAATTTTTAAAAAGGGTTCCAGGGTGATCCGGGAAACTACAGACCAGTGAGCCTGAAGTCAGTACCGGGAGAAATGGTAGAAACCATCATAAACAACAAAATTGCTCAACATGTAGATAGTCATGGCTTAATGGGAGACAGCCAACATGGCTTTAAAAAAGGAAGATCTTGTCTTACTAATCTGTTATGTTTTTTTGAAGGTGTGAATAAACAGGTAGACAAAGGTGAGTCGGCTGATATAGTATATCTGGACTTTCAGAAAGCCTTTGACAAGGTCCCTAATCAGAGACTTTTGGTAAAACTAAAGAGTCATGGGATAGGAGGCAGTGTACTATTGTGGATCAGGAACTGGTTGAAAGCAGAGGGTAGGGCTAAATGGCCAATTTTCCCAATGAATAAAGGTGAATAGTGGTGTACCCCAGGGATCTGTGCTGGGTCCGCTGCTTTTTGATATATTCATAAATGACCTGGAAAAGGGAATAATGAGTGAGGTTATCAAATTTGCAGATGAGACAAAACTATTTAAAGTTGTTAAAACCCAAGAGGATTGTGGAAAATTGCAAGAGGATCTTGATAAATTGGAAGACTGGGCACACAAATGGCAGATGAAATTTAATGTGCACAAATGCATAGTTATGCACCTAGGAAAGAACAACCCAAACTATGGTTCCACAATGCAAGGTTAGAGTAGTTACTCACCTGTAACAGGTGTTCTCCAGGAGCAGCAGGAATCAGTCCTCACATATGGGTGACGTCGGCGCCAACAGAGCCCTCGTGCGGAGCATTTCCCCAGCTTTCAAAGAAAGCCTTTGGGAATTGCAGCGCGCATGCGTGGTCCTCTTCCCGCCGAAGGGTGCCATCTTGCTCAGTCTGATGACATAGCTAAAAGACAGCAAAAAATTAGCAAAAATAAAACATATGACTGCAACTCCAAGGGGAGGAGGGAGGGTTGTGAGGACTGATTCCTGCTGCTCCTGGAGAACACCTGTTACAGGTGAGTAACTACTCTTTTTCCAGGACCAAGCAGGAAGTCAGTCCTCACATATGGGACTCCCCAGCTTAAGGCTACCGGAGACCCCAAGCGGAAAAATGAGCTCCCTCTAGCTAGTCAGCACAGAAGGAAGGAATCTTCTCTGAGAACGCCCCCGACCGGTAGCCCAACACCAGGGCCGGAGGGTAGGAGCTGCCTAAACCCCAAAGAGATTATGGAGTACTGCCTGTCCGAAAGCACTGTCCCTGCAGGACTCCCTCTCAAGGCAGTAATGGGCCGCAAAAGTCTGGCTCGAAGACCAAGTAGCGGCCCGGCAGATGTCTGCCAACGGAACAGAGTGGAGATGAGCCACTGACGCAGCCTTCGCCCTGACACGATGAGCTGTGACTCGACCCTTCAACGAGAGGCCGGCTGCCCCATAAGCCCAGGCAATACAGTCAGCGACCCATATGGACAACGTACGCTTGGAGACAGGGAGCCCCAACTTATTGGGGTCAAAAGAAACGAAAAGCTGAACAGCCTTCCGATGCTCCCGCGTACGGTCAAGGTAGAAGGATAACGCCCTCCTACAGTCCAGGGTATGCAAGACCATCTCAGCCCGGTTGGCATGCGGCCTGGGAAAGAAGGTCGGAAGAACCACCTCCTGATTGAGGTGAAAAGGTGAGACAACTTTAGGAAGAAACTTAGGGTGAGTCCGTAGGACTATTCTATTCCTGTACAACCTAGTGTAAGGAGGATCAGACACTAGTGCCTGCAGTTCACTCACTCACCTAGCAGAGGTGAGAGCTACCAGAAATTTATTTTTATTTATTTTTATTTATAAATTTCTTCTATACCGCCCCTTCCAGAGATCAAGGGCGGTTTACATGGAACAGTTAACAATTTTGTATACTTCAGTATACTTTACATTAAACAGTGTTTAAACTATGTACAGGTAAGATTACATGGAACATTAACTGAACTAAATTACAGGAACTATTTACAAGGCGCAGTAAAACAACAGTTTGCATGAGACATTTGCAGTGAGTAAATGGATAGTAATGAGAAAGTTTTCCAGGAGAGAAAACGGAGAGGGCAGGTAGCCATAGGTTCAAAAGGCAGACAAGCCGCTGTAAGACCACATTCAGATCCCACTCAGGGGCCGGTGGATGCAAAGGAGGCTTAAGCAGAAGAAGGCCTCTGAGGAAACAAGCCACCAAAGGGTGGGTGGAAAGAGGCCTGCCGTCCACCGGCGAGTGGTGTGCTGAGAGAGCACTAAGGTGAACTCGGACAGAGTTAGACTTAAGGCCCAGATTGGAGAGGTAGAGCAAATATTGCAATACTACCGCTACCAAGCACGAGAAGGGATTCTCGCTGTGCTGAGCACACCATGCGGAGAATCTACGCCACTTAAGAGCGTAGGATTTCCTGGTGGATTGATGCCGAGAGGCCAAGACTACATCTTCCACCTCTCGAGGTAGTAGTAGGGGAGCTAGGACTACCCTTTCAGCAGCCAGGCCATTAGATGAAGGGACTGGAGGTTGGGGTGCAAGAGAGTCCCCTGATCCTGAGACAGGAGATCGTGTTGAAACCCAAGAGGAAGAGGTGTGTCCACCGCCAGCTGTAGCAGAAGCGGGAACCACGGTTGCCTCGGCCACCTGGGGGCTATGAGAATCAATGAAGCCCCGTCCCTGAGGACTTTGAACAGCGTTCTGGACACTAGTGGTGTGAGAGGAAACGCATACAGTAGGCCTGTGGACCACGAGATCAGAAACGCATCCGCTGCTACTCTGAGAGGATGCGGTTGTCTGGAGCAAAAGCTCGGAAGTTGCCGGTTCAGAGGACTGGCGAAAAGATCCATGGTGGGGAGCCCCCACTTGAGAAAGACCTGCTGAAGCACCAATGGGTTCAATCTCCATTCGTGTGGTTGCAGGATCCGGCTTAGTCTGTCTGCCAGGCAATTTTCCTGACCTGGGAGGTAGACAGCTTTGAGAAGGATTCCGTGATTGACAGCCCAAGAGCACAGTCGTTGTGCCTTCTGACAAAGAAGAAAGGAGCCTGTGCCTCCTTGTTTGTTCACATAGAACATGGCAACTTGATTGTCCGTCTGGACCAGTACAGACTGGTGAGAGGCGAGGTGGGAGAAGGCTCTCAGAGCTAGGCATATCGCCCGTAGCTCCAGGAAGTTTATCTGTTGAGTAGCCTCTCAAGGGGTCCAGAGACCCTGAGTACATGTCCCTTGGCAATGTGCTCCCCAACCGAGAAGAGAGGCATCTGTTGTCAGCACCTGAGTATGCGGAGGGGATTGAAAAACCACTCCGAGCACCAGATTCGGAAGATGAAGCCACCATTGCAGAGAGGAGACCAGGAGGTCGGATATCTTTACTGAGTCCGCTAGGCCCCCTGTGGCTTGATACCACTGAGTGCGAAGGCTCCACTGAGCAGGTCGCATGTGCAGGCGGGCATTGGGGGTGACATGAACTGTGGAAGCCATATGGCCGAGTAGTCTCAGGAATTGCCTGGCAGAGACCAGGGAATTGCTGCGAAACTGGCTGGCTAGATCCATTAGCCTGTGGGCCCTGTCCAGAGGCAGAAAAGCCTTTGCTTGAAGAGTGTCTAGTCTGGCCCCTATGAACTCTAAAGTTCTGGGACGGGAGCAAAGTGGACTTTGCGAAGTTTATGACAAACCCCAAGTGCTGAAGCAGAGCCACAGTGCGAAGGGTGGCCTGGTTGGCCTCTTGGGAAGATTGGCCCCTTATGAGCCAGTCGTCCAGGTACGGAAACACAAAAAGACCCTGAAGCCTCAGGTAGGCCGCCACCACTGCCAGGCACTTGGTGAACACCCTGGGGGCAGAGGACAGGCCAAAGGGTAGTACTCTGTACTGATAGTGGTTTCCTCCCACAACAAACCTGAGATATTGTCTGTGGTCTTGATGGATAAGGATGTGAGTATACGCATCCTTTAGATCTAAGGAGCATAGCCAGTCTCCCTGCTGGAGGAAGGGCAGCAGAATTCCAAGGGTAAACATCTTGAACTTTTCCCTCTCCAGGAATTTGTTGAGGTTTCGCAAGTTTAGGATGGGTCTGAGGCCTCTGGTTCTTTTTGGTATCAGAAAGTACCTGGAGTAAAACCCCTGACCCCTCAGGTGGTGGGGCACTGGTTCCACAGCCTGATCCTTTAGCAGACTTGCTAACTCCTGAAGGAGTAGGTCCCTGTGCAGAGGGGGTCTTGGAGGCTCCCCTGGAAAATAGGAGGGAGGTACCTGGTGAAAATGGAGAAGATAGCCCTTTTGGACTATATGAAGAACCCAGGTATCTGATGTGACGGCTAACCACCTGTGGGCAAAGTGGGCCAGCCGGCCTCCTGTGCTGAGAGAAGCCAGCTGAGGAGAAGAGGCTATGCTGTTTGAGTCAAAAACCCACACCCTGCTGAGCAGGGGCCAGTGTAGGTGGCTTGGGGGCCTTCTGCCTATGGGGCCCTTGACCCTGCCCCTTGGCCTGCTGACCCTGCTGGGGAGCTGCAGAGGCCTGATAATGAGGGTATTGTTTATAGGCAGACGACTTCCTCGGGGTAAAAGGACTTTTTTCCCGAGCCCTTCTTCTGAGAAGGGGCAGAGGTTTTCCTGGAAAGCCTAGTCCTGGTCAGAGTCTCGGTCTCGAGTTCTGCAGCCTTTTCAGCCATGGGCTTGCCAAAGAGGTTTTCACCTCAGCAGGGGACATCGACCAACTATTACTAATTTTCTCTTTTGTTAAACCGCTTTGATTGTATGATAAGGCGGTATAAAAATCCAATTAAATAAATAAAATAAATGGCTCAAGGTCGGATGACTGTAGCCAAGCCTGTCGGCGAGCACCGATGCCGGCCCCGGCTACTCGGGCCGAAGCCTCAAAGCCATCGTAGGCTGCTCAAGAGATAAACTTCGAGCACTCTCGAATACCGGTGGACAAGGCCTGGAACCTCTGCAAAGGTTCCTCGGAGAGACCAGCACAGAACCCGGCAATCTCCTTTGCCAGGTCTCGGAGGTACATGCCCATGTAGAGCTGGTAAGTCTTTACACGGCAAGCAAGCATAGAGCCCTGGAAGCACTTCTTACCGAGGGCATCCAGGTTCCGGGCCTACCGACCGGGAGGCACCAAGGAGTGCATCTTCTGACTTTTCAGTCGATGTATGGCCAATTCCACAACCATGGAGTGGTGCGGTAATTATGCCTTTTGGAACCCGGGGCTCTTACGGACTCGATAGATGGAATCGACCCGCTTGCTTAACACTGGCATTGAGGCCGGGGTCTCCCACATGCGGAAGAGCAGCCGCACCAGCATCGGAGGAACCGGAACAGTAAAGGCCTCCTTTGGGGGAGAGTCATACTGGAGGGCCTCGAGCTCCTCGGCTCGAGGCTCCTCCTCGCGATCCGCGGGGAAGGCCAAGGCCTTGGCCATATCACGCACGAAGTCCGAGAACCGGGTATCCTCCGGTGGGGATCGTCTCCAAGGTTCGGACTCGGGCGAGTCCGATGGGACACACAGAGTCCGATGAGTGTCGGGTGACTCTTCGTCCTCCGTCTCCCAGCCCGACTCCTCGGAGGAGAAATCGAGCAGCTCCGGTCGGGTGGGCACCGATGCCCTCCGCCCCGACGCCAAGGGTATCAGCGTCGACGACCTCGGCCCCGAACGGGAGGTCGAGGGAGACCTTGGCCGAGGATCGAATCGAGCCCGCATGGACTCGAGGATCAGCTCGGCCTCCGGGGTCAACTTGGATGTCGAGGTCCCGGTGGTCGGGGCAGATGCACCGGTGAGACCGGCGATCAATGCCCGCTGCTGTTCCATGAAGGCAGCGAAGCTGCTCTCCAAGGCCGTCAACCTGAGTCCGAGCTCAGGAGACCCAGCAGCCCCCGACTCGGGCCCCGACGGCATCGAGCCCGATGTCGGCTCCCTCGGAGGAGAGTCCACGTGGACAACAGCACTTACGTGTCCAGGAGACTCCATCTCGACACGAGGATGCTTGGCAGGCCTCTCCGAAGACCCGGGACGGCTATCGGGGCTATGCGACCTGGCCCTCGAGGAACCAGGAGCGTCCACCGATGCCGCCCTCACTGGTTTCTTCTTCCTGCGATGTTCCCGCGAAGGAGACCCCCGCTCAGAGGAACCCCGACACTGCTCGGGGCCGGAGTCCCGAGACGTCGAGGCCTCTGACGAGGTCCGGGCCCGGCCAGACGCGGAGTCAGAAAAAATTCTATCCTTATGGTGCTGCCGACTCCTCAACGCCTTCGAGGACTTTTTGCCACACGGACCACAGATCATCGGGTCATGATCGGGTCCGAGGCAACAGAGGCAGCAGTCGTGTGTGTCGGTAAGAGACATAAGTTTCTTACACCGATCACATTTCTTAAACCCGCTAGTAGCCATCAGGGGAAAAGGGCCCCTGCTAGGTCAAAAGACCGGGCTGCCAGGGAAAAAAGAAAAAAGGCGCGAACGCCAGTCACAAAGGACAAAAAACGAAAGAGAGAGAAAAGGACTCAATACCGGCATATCGGTCCGAGCGGGAAAAGGATCCGGCGTCGAACCGGAGAAAAAAAGAGAAAAATAGGGAAAATCAACTTTTTCCTCGGGGAAAAACGAACTACGTCCGTCGGGCTCCACGGAAAAAAGAAGACTGAGCAAGATGGCACCCTTGGGCGGGAGGAGAACCGCGTATGCGCGCTGCAATTCCCAAAGGCTTTCTTTGAAAGCTGGGGAAATGCTCCGCACGAGGGCTCTGTCGGCGCCGATGTCACCCATATGTGAGGACTGACTTCCTGCTTGGTCCTGGAGAACCACATTAGGAACCACCACCCAGGAAAAAGACTTAGGCGTCATTGTGGATAACATGTTAAAACCCTCTGCCCAGTGTGCAGCGGCGGCCAAGAGAGCAAATAGAATGCTAGGTATCATAAGGAAATGAATGGAAAATAAAACAATGGCTTTTATAATGCCTCTATATCGTTCCATGGTGAGACCACATTTTGACTACTGTGTGCAATTGTGGTCGCCGTATCTTAAAAAGGATGAAGAAATTAGACCTTACCTGCTAACTGTCTTTCCTTAAGTTCTCTCCGGGCCAGTCCAGGTACTGTTGGGTGATTAATCCCTTCTAGCAGCTGAGGACTGAATGCTGAAACTTTTGCTGGCAGATGCTATAGCTCCCTCTAGTGCCTGAAAGCCAGCCACCTATTGACAAAGCAGCGAACCACAAAACCTAACTCGAAACTTAGTAACGCTATGGGAACAAATCAAAAACTCCCAAACAAAGGAAACATGCGAGAAGCTGCTTGAAAGCTTCTGAAGCACGTCCCCCCTAAGGGGATCCCCCCTCAAACGCCAAGCCGAATCGCTCACGACCCCGAGCAAGGTGTCTCCTGTAGGATGCTCCACCCGCTAAAGAGGCGACCTTAACGCGCCGCCCAAGTGTTTTTTTTTTTCTTTATTTTGGTATATATTCCATTTCTGTTGGCACTTCTGACCTAGAAATCCCAGGCATAAGGGCCCAGGAAGTGAGAACCTACCAATATCCTCTTCCACACAGCTGAGCCGTATCAGGCACACAGACAAAAAGGAGAACCAAGTACTAGGCAGCAACTGCTCCCCGACCCCAAGGACGTAACCGACGCTCGCGGCCCCATGGGGTGGGACCTGGACTGGCCCGAAGAGAACTCAAGGAAAGACAATTAGCAGGTAAGGTCTAATTTCTAATTCCTTTTCGTCTTTCCGGGCCAGTCCAGGTACTGTTGGGCAGTACCAAAGCAGTACCTAAACCGGGGAGGGTCCCGCGAGCCCCACCAGAATGGCTGAGGCCCCAACCTTAGCATCCGAACGCGCCTGAACATCCAATCGATAATGCTTAGCAAAGGTATGCAAAGAAGACCAGGTAGCCGCCCGACAAATATCCGCAGGCGGAATTAAAGCCAACTCCGCCCACGAGGTCGCTTGCGCCCTAGTCGAATGCGCCCAGAGCTCGCGCGGAGGCAGCTTACCCGCAGCCTCATAAGCGCCCGCTATCGCTCTTTTCACCCAACGAGCGATGGAAGCCTTGGTTGCCGCATGCCCTTTGCGAGGGCCACCATAGAGAACAAACGATCTGACTTGCGAAACGGCTTTGTTCGTCAAAGATACTTTCGTAACACTCGACCCATGTCCAAGCCCCTCAAGGTGCGGCCCAAGGGAGTGTCGCCCTGCGACCGAAAGGTCGGCAGCGAGACTGGCTGGTTCATATGAAAGTCCGAGACCACCTTCGGCAGAAAAGAAGGAACGGGCCGAAGAACCACTTTCTCCTCCGAAAAACACAAATAAGGCTCCTTACAGGATAGAGCTTGCAAATCTGAAATCCGCCGAGCCGAACACAAGGCCATGAGGAAGGCCGTCTTCCAAGACAATTCCCGCTGAACAGTGTCCGACCCAGTCGCAAATGGCGTCCGTGTCAACGCCTCGAGAACCAAATTCAAGTCCCACGGAGGAACCACAACCCGGAAGGGCGGCTGGATGTTTTTAGCCGCCCAAAGGAATCTCTGAACATCCGGGTGAGACGAGAGCGAGCAACCCTGCACCCGACCCCGAAAACAGGCAAGGGCAGCCAGATGCACCTTAAGAGTGTTGAAGGCCAGACCTCTCTCGAGACCGCCCTGCAGGAACGCCAAAACCTCCGGCAACCCTGCGGCACGAGGCGTAACGCCCCTGGTCAGCAACCCAGGCCTCAAACACTCAGCAAATGCGAACATACGCCAAGGACGTAGAGCGGCGTCGGGATTGCAACATAGTCGTGATCACGGAGTTCGAGTACCCTCTGCGTCGCAACCGATGCCCTTCAACAGCCAAGCCGTAAGCAAGAATCGATCCACCTGTGGCATCAGCACCGGACCCTGGAACAAAAGATTGACTCGGGAAGGCAACCGCCAAGGAGGCGCGATCAGCAACCGCACGAGATCGGCATACCAGCGACGCCGAGGCCAGTCCGGAGCAATGAGAATCACCTTGCCCTCGTGACGCGATATCCTCCTGATGACTCTGGCCAACAACGGCCAAGGAGGAAAAATGTACAGAAGCAGATCCGTTGGCCAGGGCTGGACCAGCCCGTCCAGGCCCTCCGACATGCACTCCCTGCGCCTGATGAAAAACCAGCTCGACTTGGCATTGTCCAGAGTCGCCATGAGATCCATCCCCGGCTGACCCCAACGCAACATGAGCTCGTGAAAAACCGCCCAGTTGAGCTCCCATTCTCCGGGATCCAGGCGATGTCGACTGAGAAAATCGGCCTGCACATTGTTCTTTCCTGCCACATGGGCGGCCGACAGAGCTTACAGATGCAACTCCGCCCACTGAAACAGAATCTGACTCTCCTGCAGTAGGGACGCACTGCCCGTGCCACCCTGCTTGTTGATGTAGGCCACCGTTACTAAATTGTCGGAAAATACGCGCACCGCTCCCCCCTCGAGGAGACCCGAGAAGTGCAAGAGGGCAAGACGAACTGCCCGCAGCTCCAAGCGATTGATGGACCAAGTGCTCTCCTCCCCCGACCAACTGCCCTGCGCTATCTGGGCAAGACAATGAGCCCCCCAACCGGAGAGGCTGGCATCCGTCATGACCAGAATCCACTCCGGATCCTCCAGAGGAACACCCGCCTGCAGGTGGGCTGGGGACTGCCACCACCGAAGGCTGACGCGAACGTCGTCCGGACAAGGCAGCCGCCGAGTCAGAGGATGCTGCTGAGGGGACCACCGAGAGAGAAGAGCATGCTGCAGCGGACGCATGTGAGCCCTGGCCCACGGAAGCAGATCCAAGGCCGCGGCCATTAAGCCCAACAACGCGTAGTTACTCACCTGTAACAGGTGTTCTCCAGGAGCAGCAGGAATCAGTCCTCACATATGGGTGACGTCGGCGCCGACGGAGCCCTCGCGGAGCAATTTTCCCCAGCTTTCAAAGAAAGCCTTTGGGAATTGCAGCGCGCATGCGCGGTCTCCTTCCCGCCCAAGGGTGCCATCTTAGCCAGTCTGATGACATAGCTAAAAGACAGCATAAAAATTTGCAAAAAAACTTAAGCAGATGATTGCAACTCCAAGGGGAGGAGGGAGGGTTGTGAGGACTGATTCCTGCTGCTCCTGGAGAACACCTGTTACAGGTGAGTAACTACGCTTTCTCCAGGACCAAGCAGGAAGTCAGTCCTCACATATGGGACTCCCAAGCTTAAGGCTACCGGAGACCCTAAGCACAAAAATGAGCTCCCTCTAGCTCAGCGGCACAGAAGGAAGGAATCTTCACTGAATTATTACCCACCGGTAGCCCCCATCCGGGATGGAGGGTAGGAGTTGCTCAAACCTCGAAGAGATTTCGGAGGACTGCCTGTCCGAAAGCACTGTCTCTGCGGGACTCCCTCTCGAGACAGTAATGGACCGCAAAAGTCTGGCTCGAAGACCAAGTGGCGGCCCGGCAGATGTCTGCCAATGGAACAGAGCGGAGGTAAGCCACTGACGTAGCCTTCGCCCGAACACAATGAGCCGTGACCCGACTTTCTAAGGAGAGTCCGGCTGCCCCATAAGCCCAAGCGATACAGTCAGCAACCCAGATGGACAGAGTACGCTTGGAGACCGGGAGCCCCAATTTATTGGGGTCAAAAGACACAAAAAGCTGAGCAGCTTACGGTGCTCCCACGTACGGTCAAGGTAGAAGTTCAGTGCCCTTCTACAGTCCAGGGTATGCAGGACCATTTCAGCTCGGCTGGAGTGAGGCCTGGGAAAGAAGGTCGGAAGTACCACCTCCTGATTGATGTGAAAAGGGGAGACCACTTTTGGAAGAAATTTAGGGTGAGTCCGTAGGACTACCCTATTTTTGTAGAACCGAGTGTAAGGGGGATCAGACACGAGGGCCTGCAATTCACTTACGCGTCTAGCGGAAGTGAGGGCTATCAGGAATAAAGTTTTCCAAGAAAGGAAACGTAGAGAACAGGTAGCCATAGGTTCAAAAGGCGGACAGGTGATCCGCTGTAAAACCACATTCAGATCCCAGTCAGGAGCTGGCGGGCGCAGAGGTGGTTTAAGTAGAAGGAGACCTCGGAGAAACCTCGCTACGAGAGGGTCGCTGGAAAGAGGTCTGCCGTCCACCGGCACATGATGTGTTGAAAGAGCACTGAGGTGAACTTTGACGGAGTTGGACTTAAGTCCCAGATTAGAGAGGTAGAGCAAGTACTGCAAGATCACCGACACCGAGCAGGAGAAGGGATCCTGAGACTGCTGGGCACACCAAACGGAAAAGCGACGCCATTTAAGGGCGTAGCATTTGCGGGTAGAAGGTCGCCGAGAAGCTAGGACGACCTCTTCCACCTCTGCCGGCAGTAGAAGGGGAGCAAGGACTACCCGTTCAGCAGCCAGGCCATTAGATTGAGAGATCTGAGGTTGGGGTGTAGTAGGGACCCCTGATCCTGTGTTAGGAGATCCGGTTGAAACCCCAGAGGGAACGGATCCTCCACCGCTAATTGTAGCAGGAGTGGAAACCACGGCTGTCTGGGCCAGCGAGGAGCCACCAGGATCATGGAAGCTTTGTCTCGGAGAACCTTGAAAAGAGTTCGAGAGACTAGCGGGATGGGAGGAAAAGCATACAGAAGGCTCTCCGACCATGAGAGTAGAAAAGCATCTGCCGCCACTCGAAGGGGATGTGGCTGACGAGAGCAGAAGCGAGGAAGTTGCCGGTTGAGAGGACTGGCAAAGAGATCCATCGTGGGGAGTCCCCACTTCAGAAAAAGTTTCTGAACTACCAAGGGATCCAGACGCCACTCGTGCGGCTGGAGGATCCTGCTGAGTTTGTCGGCCAGGCAATTTTCTTGGCCTGGGAGATAAACTGCCTTGAGAAGAATGCCGTGACTGACGGCCCAAGAGCAGAGCTTCTGAGCTTCTCGGCAGAGAAGGAAGGAGCCCGTGCCCCCCTGTTTGTTCACGTAGAACATGGCAACTTGATTGTCCGTCTGGACAAGGACGGACTGGTGAGAAGTCAGGTGGGAGAAAGCCTTGAGAGCCAGACGGATTGCTCTGAGCTCCAGGAAGTTGATCTGCTGAGCAGACTCCCACGCAGTCCAGAGACCTTGAGTACATGCCCCTTGGCAATGTGCTCCCCAACCCAGGAGGGAAGCATCGGTCGTCAGCACTTGAGCCGGCTGAGGTGATTGAAAAGGCATTCCGAGCACCAGGTTCGGCCGATGAAGCCACCACTGTAGAGAAGAGGCCAGCGGCCCGGAGACACGCACTAAGTCGGCTAGTCCGCCGGTGGCTTGTTGCCACTGCTTGCGAAGGCACCATTGAGCAGGCCGCATATTCAGGCGGGCATTGGGGGTCACGTGGACGGTGGAAGCCATATGGCCGAGTAGTCTCAGGAAGCGCCTGGCTGAGACCAGGGACTGGCTGCGAAAACGGCCGGCTAGGTCCATGAGCCGTTGAGCCCTGTCGAGAGGCAGGAAAGCTCGTGCCTGAGGAGTGTGCAGTCTTGCGCCGATGAACTCGAGATCCTGTGAGGGGAGCAAAGTGGACTTTGCGAAGTTTATGACAAAGCCCAAGTACTGCAGAAGAGTCACCGTGCGGTGTGTGGCATTGGTGACTTCCGGAGAGGACGATGCTCTGATGAGCCAGTCGTCGAGGTACGGAAAGACAGAGGCCGTGAAGCCGGAGATAGGCCGCCACCACCGCGAGACATTTTGTGAAGACTCGCGGTGCGGAGGATAGGCCAAAGGGCAGTACTCTGTACTGGTAATGATTGCCTGCCACCACAAACCTTAGGTATTGGCGGTGGATTGGGTGGATGAGGATGTGCGTGTAGGCATCCTTTAGATCCAAGGAGCATAGCCAATCTCCCTGCTGGAGGTAGGGCAGAAGGATTCCAAGGGTAAGCATCTTGAACTTTTCCCGCACGAGGAACTTGTTGAGGTTGCGCAAGTCCAGGATGGGTCTGAGGCCTCCTGTCCTTTTTGGTATTAGGAAATACCTGGAATAAAAGCCTTGACCTCTCAGGTGGTGGGGCACCGGTTCCACAGCCTGTTCCTGAAGAAGACTTGCTAACTCCTGAAGGAGTAAATCCCTGTGCAGAGGGAGTCGTGGAGGTTCTCCCGGGAAATAAGAGGGAGGGACCTGGTGGAAGTGGAGAAGATAGCCTTCTCTTACGACTTGAAGCACCCAGGCATCTGAAGTGATGTTGGACCACCTGTGGGCGAAGTGAACCAGCCGGCCTCCGGTGCTGGGAGGAGCCAGCTGAGGGGGAGAGGCTATGCTGATGAAGTCAAAAACCCCCACCCTGCTGAGCAGGGGCTGGTGGTGCAGGCTTGGGGGCTTGCTGCCTACGGGACCCGTTACCCCGTCCCTTGGCCTGCTGGCCCTGTTGGGGAGCTGCGGAGGCCTGATATTGAGGGTAGTGTTTATAGGCAGCCGCCTTTCTCGGGTAAAAGGACTTCTTTCCCGAGCCCTTCTTTTTCTGGGAAGGGGCGGAGGTCTTCCTAGAAAGCCTAGTCCTGGTGAGAGTCTCCGTCTCGATTTGTGCAGCCTTTTCAGCCATGGGCTTGCCAAAGAGGTTCTCACCTCGGCAGGGGACATCGACCAACTTGTCCTGCACCCAGGGTTCAAGGTCAGACGACTGAAGCCAAGCCTGTCGGCGGGCACCGATGCCGGCTGCGGCCACTCGAGCCGATGCTTCAAAGCCATCATAGGCTGCTCGGGACATGAATTTGGAGCATTCCCGAATACCAGTTGTTAAGGCCAGGAACCTCCGCAAAGGTTCCTCGGACAGCCCAGCGGAGAATCCGGCTATCTCTTTAGCCAGGTCTCGGAGATACATGCCCATGTAGAGCTGGTAGGTCTGGACACGACAAGCAAGCATAGAGCCCTGGAAACACTTCTTACCAAGGCCATCCAGGCTACGGGCCTCCCTGCCAGGAGGCACCGAGGAGTGCATCTTTTGGCTCTTAAGCCTATGCATGGCCGATTCCACTACCATGGAATGGTGCGGCAGCTGTGCTTTTTGGAAGCCAGGACTCTTGCGGACTCGATAGATGGAATCGACCCGCTTGCTTAATACCGGCGACGATGCCGAACTCTCCCACATGCGGAAGAGTAGTCGTTCCAGCATGGGAGGAACCGGTACAGTAAAGTGTTCCCTGGCGGGAGAGTCATACTGAAGGGCGTCGAGCTCTTCGGCTCGAGGCTCCTCCTCGGGATCCGCAGGGAAGGCCAAAGCCTTGGCCATATCCCTGACGAAGTCCGAGAACCGGGCATCCTCCGGAGGGGACTGCTTCCGAGGTTCGGACTCAGGGGAGTCCGAGGGGACACACCGAGTCCGAAACGAATCAGGTGACTCTTCCTCTTCAGACTCCCAGGCCGACTCCGAGGAGGAATCGGTGGGGTCGGCTCGGGCAGGCGGAGGCGGAGGCCGCCCCGACACCGAGGGAGTCGGCGTCGACGACCTCGGTCCCGAACGGGAGGCCGAGGGTGACCTCGACCGAGGATCGACTCGAGTTCGCATGGACTCGAGGATCGGCTCGGTCTCCGGGGTCGACTTACACGTCGACGTCCCGGCCGTCGGGGCAGTGGCGCCAGCGAGGCTAGCGATCAGTGCCCGCTGCTGGTCCATGAAGGCAGATAGTCTGCTCTCCAAGGCCGTCAACCTGAGTCCGACCTCAGGTGACCCAGCAGCCCCCGACTCGGGCCCCGACGAAGGACCTCTCGGAGGCGTGTCCAGGAGGACTACAGGACTTACCCGAGCAGGCAACTCCGACTCCAGACGAGGTCGCTTCGGGAGGTGCTCCTTCTCCAAAGACCCGGGACGGCTATCGGGGCTATGCGACCTGGCCCTCGCGGAGCCAGGAGCGTCCACCGACGCCGCCCTCGCGGGTTTTACCTTCCGTCGATGGTCCCCGGAGGGAGAACCCCTGTCGGAGGAACTTCGGCGATGGTCAGAGCTGGAACCTCTGGACGCCGAGGCCTCCGACGAGGTCCGGGTACGGCCGGGGTCAGCGAAGATTCTTTCCCACTGGTGCAGCCGACTCCTTAACGCTTTGGAGGACATTTTGCCGCAGGCCCCACAGATCAGTTCTTCGTGATCCGGGCCCAGGCAGCGGAGGCAATTATCGTGTGTGTCAGTGAGTGTCATATTTCTGTCACACTGAACACACCGCTTGAAACCACTGGCAGCCATCGGGGGAAAAAGGGCCCCTGCAAGGTCAAAGGACCGGGCTGCCAGCGAAAAACCGAAAAACGAAACTGACCAAAAATCAGAAAAACCGAAAAATAAGAGAAGGACTCGCAACGGCGTCGCGAGTCCGGGCAGGAAAAAGACCGGCGTCGAACCGAAGGAAAAAAGAGAGATAAATCACTAAAATCAACTTTTTCAGCGGGGACACGACGGGTACGTCTGTAGGGCTCCGCGGAAAAAAGAAGAATGGCTAAGATGGCACCCTTGGGCGGGAAGGAGACCGCGCATGCGCGCTGCAATTCCCAAAGGCTTTCTTTGAAAGCTGGGGAAAATTGCTCCGCGAGGGCTCCGTCGGCGCCGACGTCACCCATATGTGAGGACTGACTTCCTGCTTGGTCCTGGAGAACTGAAGGTACCTCCAAGCGGACGGCGCCTGGAAGCGTAGGAAGGATTGTACCAGCGCTAACAGCTTCTGCACCCGGATTGGCGGCAGATGAACCTTTCCGCTGTTGGTATCGAAAAACGCCCCCAGGTACAGCAACCGCTGCGTGGGACGCAACTGGCTCTTTGCTTGGTTGATGACCCAACCAAGTCGCTCCAGAAACTGGACGACCCGAGATGTCGCTGCCGCCGACTCCGTCTGCGAACTTGCACGGATGAGCCAATCGTCCAGATAAGGGTGCACCTGGATGCCCTCTTTGCGAAGAGCAGCCGCCACCACTACCATCACCTTCGTGAATGTGCACGGCGCGGTCGCCAGACCGAACGGCAACGCCCGAAACTGAAAATGCCCCAATGGCAACGTGAAACTGAGAAAACGGTGATGCTCCGGCCGGATCGGAATGTGTAGGTAAGCCTCCGTGAGATCTATGGAGGACAGCCACTCTCCCGGCTTCACCGCTCGAAGCACCGCCCTCAGGGTTTCCATCCAAAAGTGAGGCACCCGTAAGCAACGGTTCACATGCTTGAGATCCCGAATGGGACGGAACGACCCTTCTTTCTTGGGCACTACAAAATAAATCGAGTATCGACCTAAGCCGCATTGGTCGAGCGCCACCGGCTCCACGGCTCACAGTTGCAAGAGATGCCACAGCGTCAACTCGACCGCCTGACGCTTCGCGCGCGGACCGCAAGGAGAGAACACGAAGGCATCCGACAGAGGAGTAGCGAATTCCAGAGCATAACCCTCGTGGATAATCTCCAGCACCCAGAGATCGGAAGTTATGGTGGTCCAGACAGAGAGAAACTCCTGCAAACGGCCTCCTATCGGAATCTCCGGCTGGACCTGCGCACCTTCATTGCGGCTTTTTGGAGGAAGACTGCGGGGCACCGAAGAAACCTCTGCCAAATCCATGGGCCCCTCGAAAGGACTGTCCCCTGGCAGGAAAACGACCCCTCTGATAAGGGGTAAACCGAGACCCGCGAAAATTACGAACGTCCCTGCTGTGACCCCTCTGCATGGGACCTGTTCTGGGCGCTCTAGGTCGATCTTCCGGCAGGCGACCTCCTTTGGAATCACCTAAATCCTTAACAATCTTCTCTAGCGCCTCCCCAAAACAGCAGTTTCCCCTTGTAAGGGAGCTTACTGAGGCGCGACTTGGAAGACTTGTCCGCCGCCCAGTTCCGCAGCCAAAGAAAACGCCGAGCCGCAATGACAGACGCCATAGACTTTGCCGAAATTCTGATCAGATCATAAAAGGCATCCGCCAGATACGCCGCCGCAGACTCCAGCTTGGCTCCGTCCGGAGCGATAGCCTCCTGCTTGAGATCCGACTGCTCTCCCTGAATCCAGCGGATAGAAGCCCGGGACACAAAGGCCCCACAAACTGACGCTTGCAACGCCAGGGCATTAGCGTCGAAAGCCTGCTTCAACAGGACTTCCAACTTTCGATCCTGAACATCCTTGAGGGCAGCCCCGCCCTCCACCGGAATCGTTGTTTTCTTAGTGACCGCCAAAACTAGCGCATCCACCTTTGGCATGCGTAAGTAGTCTTTCTCCTCCTGGGGAACCGGGTAAAGACGGGAAAGGCTACGGCCCCCCCGTAAGCTAGCCTCAGGGCACTCCCACTCAGACTCTATCATCTTCTTAATCACCCGATGCATGGGAAAGCACCGCTGTTCCGGCTTAAACCCCTGCAATAACGGATCCTCTAGGGGCTCCTGCTGCTGCGCCGGCAGCACGAGATTTAAAGCAGCAAGGGACTGAACTATCAGCGCTCCGAGCTCCTCCTTACGAAAAACCCTGAAGACATTAGGGTCCTCACCAGGCCCGAGTTCCCCCTCCTCTAAATCCAGAGGCCAGGGTTCAAGACCTTCCTCAGAGCCAATCTCCCCCTCCTCAGGAAGAGGACGACAAGATATATCAGGTTCCATCGCTACTGAGGAGATCCCTGCCCCCTGCTGCGCTGATGAGCTCTCTCCCCGATCAGACAGCCCAGGCTCATGAAATAATGTCTCCTGAAGCCCTGTCGGACTGACCACTGGCTGAGACAACTTTAAAAGATAAGCTTTATGCATAGCCAGTATAAAATCTGGTGAGAAAAAAGAATCCCCCGATTCCTGGGCTGCAGGGGGCAAGAAAACATCCTTCTCCGCCTTAGCTGAAGACTTGTGAGATTTTGCCTTTTTCCCGGTACTTTTCAAAAGCGCAGGAGAATCTGCACCCGCTGAAGGCAATGACGCAGCCGTCCCCAATTTCGGCACGGGCGCCTGCAGCCAGTCCCCCGACAGCTCTGCCGATCCAGCAGCCTCCATGCCTCCAAAAATCAAAGAAACAAAAACAAAAAAATGCCGCCTGAAAAACGCCGCCGAGCAACACTGGCGAAAAGAAAATGGCGCTCCCGCCTAAAACCGCCGGAGAAAACCGCCACGACCGAACACTTAGGAAAGCAAAACTAAGCCAGCTGACACCGGGCTAAGGCAGGTAGGAACGCCGCTTACCTTGAGAAGCCCAAGATGTGCCTCAAGACCTGCTTCTAGCAAGGCACGGAGACACAGGGACAGCGCCGGGAAGAGGATACTGGGGCTCCCAGCTCCTACCCACCCTCTGAGAGTCAGCGGATCCTCCGGAAGCAGGCTCTGCCTCCGGTAAGGTTAGAAAACAAAAAAACAAATAAAGGAGAGGAACGCTGACTTTTAGTGTGAACAGGCTCACTTCTGTGAAGGGAGAAGGGAGAAATCCCGCTATGGTGCTCTGCTAGAGCCAGTGAGCAGGGATCCCCTTGGAAAGTCTGAGCTGTCCCCTAGTATTAATCTCGGTCAGCAAAAACAAAAAGAACCTAAATCAATTCACTATAGCTGTCAATTCGTCTCTCCAGGGAGCCTGCCAGAGATACGTCCGTTCCAGCTGCTGAGGACTGAAGACTGGGTTTCAGGCACTAGAGGGAGCTATAGCATCTGCCAGCAAAAGTTTCAGCATTCAGTCCTCAGCTGCTAGAAGGGATTCATCACCCAACAGTACCTGGACTGGCCCGGAGAGACGAAAAGGAAATAGCGTTATTAGAAAAGGTTCAGAGAAGAGCCACCAAAATAGTAAAGGGGATTGAAGGATACCCCTATGAAGAAAGGCTAAAAAGGTTAGGGCTCTTTAATTTGGACAAGAGACAGCTGAGGGGAGATATGATAGAAGTCTATAAAATAAATGAACAGAGTGGAACGGGTAAACGTAGATCGATTGTTTACGTTATCAGAATATAGAAAGACTAGTGGACATGCAATAAAGCTACAGGTTAGCTATTTAAGACTAATAAAAGAAAATATTTTTTCACTCAACGTGTAATCAAACTCTGGAATTTGTTACCGGAGGATGTAGTAAAGGCTGTTAGTGTAGCTGGGTTTAAAAAAAGGTTTGGACAAGTTCCTGGAGGAGAGGTCCATAAACCATTATTAAGAAGGGACCCAGGATATCAAGGCTTGACCCAATACAAGCACTGTGGAACCTGTGTCTTTTGGGGAAACTGCTAGGTACGTATGACCTAGATTGGAAACAGGATACTGTGCTTGATGGACCTTCGTCCGACCCAGTATGGCATATCTTATGTTCTTAGGTCCGGCTCCATCTCTATGTCGTACATCTCCGGTCCTTCGGACAAGGGAGACTGCTCCGGCCACTCCTCTTAGGACCAGGCCCTCTTGACCTGGTCCACACTAGGGTCATCCCCCTTCACTGTGGAGACTCGCTTCGCTTCGGCACCCGCCGCTGAGTGATCCCCTGCCAATCCCTTCTGACACAAGCAAAATATCTGATGCAATAAGAGCACAAATTCTGGGGAGAAACCCCCCCAGCCCCCCCCCCCAACTCCCAGCCCCTGAAATGTAGAGGGATCAGGAACCGCCAAAGCTGTTCCCAACGGACAGGGAGGGGGCTCTAGAGGGGCCTGAGCCTCCTGCACTGGTGCGGATGTGAGCTCCCGAACCTTGCCCTGCAGCACCTGCTCCATGCTGGTAGCCTCTGCAACACAGTCGCAGGACATGCCCGCATCTGACACGGTCCCTCGTCAGATTCCACAGGCCAGGCACTGCAGGGCGAGCAGGCATTGGTATAAGACTACTGCCCTCTGGCTCCAAAGTGCCAAAGCCCTCTAGGGGTACAGACAATGGGGGAACCAAGGCCCAAGTAAAAGAAATAGGGTTGCAAGTCTCACAATTTTCCCCATGTATCCCCTTCAATATCTTTTTTTTTTTGGACTCAAGCTAAAAAAAAAAAATAGAAAGAAGGAGATAGAGAGAGAAAGAGAAAAATAACACCAACAGAACTAGCAGCACGAGCAGCACTCCCCAAACAGCTAGCTGGGCTCTCTTAACTGCCTGGAGAAAGCGTAGGAAGAAACACTGCAACACTATTTTCCCGTGCTACTGCTGCCGCTGAAAACACGAGGCGCCAGGCCTTTTTCCACAGCTAAGCCGCTTGTGCAGAGTCCCGCTGTGCCGTTCAAAACTCCCCCACTGTACCTGAAAGCAGCGCTGGAAAGAGAGAGAGAAACTCTGCAACTGCACCGGACTGCCTCCTGAACCGCTGCAGAGCAGACCACACACCTCGCGCTCAGCCTGCACACGGTTTCGGCACAAAGGGGGAGAAGCAGGAACCATTCACACTCAGGCAGCTTCACCAGCAACGGCGGCTCCTCACCCGTTCATAGGATCATGAGCCTCCCAAGCCCCAGGATGCCGGCAGACACTCCAACACCCCTCCGGACTACCAAGGGGGGAGGGGGGGGGAAGAGATCCTCCTCTGCAGTGCCACTGAAATCTCCCAATTCCGGGCCTAGTTTTCTCTGCCAATCTCTGCTCCTCCCCCCCCACACCAACTCAAAAGCTTAACTTTAAACAAAACTAAAGAAAACAAGCCAAAGGGTGAAACCAACCAGAAAAAAAAACAGACTAAACTAGCTCCTTATTTGCTCCTACAGTGAGCCAGCACTTTGGCTCACTACCTCCTCCAGCTGCTTGGAGACTGAGCATACTGGGAGCTGGTGGGAGATGCCAGCGGTATTAGTACTGGTGACATCAAAAGATGACATGCTCAGTCTCCAAGCTGCTGAAGGAGGTGCACTACCCAGAGGTACGGGACTAGACTGGAGGGGGCAATAAGGAACTCCTTCATTCCTGACACTCCCAAATCTCGCAATGCTGTCAAGGCCTCCTCCTGAGACCAGGCTTGGACAGTTCCGCCTTCTTTTGTAACCACCAGTACAAAACGAAACTGCAAACAATATTTAAGACCTCCTTCCTGCAGCTTCCGGGTAAAGTCCCACAGATCTTGTCTTCTCCACAGAATCATTAGTGACATCCTCAAAACCTCAATCCAATGCACTTCCCATACTATCTATCCTCAGTATTCTTGTCATTATCCACTCCTTGGTGATTAAACTATGGAAACAAACCACAAAGTCCTATAACAAGTTTGCCCTCAGAAGTCCCAGGGCCTGATGCACTCACTCTAGTTTAACAGAAGCTCCCTCCTCATCCTGCAAACCCTCCCACATCTGGGCCACAGTCTTAGCCACCACCCTCTTTGCAACGTGGGCTGCTTCTTTTGGGATACCCCTAATAATGCAAATTGTTACAGTGTGACTTTCCAAATTAAAAACTTATCTGTCCACTTCATATTCACCTGTTCCAGAACTTTGACATGCTTCTCAATGGCAGCCATACACTCCCCTGCTCCTCCACATGTGCTTCCAGATCCTCCAGATGCCACCTGATCTCAGCCATCTCACCTCAGATTTGCTACTAGCTTTGCTATGTCGGCTCTCTCACGCACTATTTCAGCCTCCAAATTGATAAAACAGCAACTCCGCTGGAGTTAGCTGTTGCCCGATCTCTGCTTCAGGGCTGTTATGCAAAAAGTGCTCCCCTCCTCCTTTGTGGCAGTTCTGCTCTGTCGGCGCATTTTGTTCAAATCCTTCTTTGATGCAAGGGAATCTCTATAAGCATAGTCTTGCAAATCTATTGCTCTTTTTTTTTTTTTTTTTGCAGCAATGCAGCGAAGGCATCAGAAATAACTATGTCATTCATTTAATGCCATCTGTGGGGGTTTAGATAAACGAGTCAGCAGCTTTTAACAGGGGATCGGCAGGGCTCTGTCTTCAAGCTATCATCCACACCAATGGCATCACTTCCTCCCAGTTTAGTTTTATTCATTTGATTTACTGCCTTTCTTGCAATGACAGCAAAGCAAGTTATACATTTGGAGAAAACGGTGAAAAGAGTAAGAGGGTTAAAGGAAGACAGGACATACATGCATACAAAACTCCTTGATATAACAGATGAGGAATAAAGAGCGAATCCAAGCAGTATGTATAAAAAAGCCACATCAGAGCATGTCCCATTCAGTTTGATATTTAAGCCCTCAAAGAGCATCCTTGTTTTATGTTTTCAGGAGCGTCAATCTGCAATTCTAGAGGTGAAAGCCCAGCTGATTTTTAGAACATCCCTAATGTGCATTAAATATATTTGCATGCAATGGAAGCAGTACATGCAAATCTCTCACAAATTCTCTCATGAATATTCAATAAGTATATCTTGAAAATCTGACAGGTTTGCGGCCTGCCAGGATTTCAACTTGACACCGCTGCTGTACAGTAACAATCACCAAATCTGCAGAAAAATAAAATTCCACTCTCATCCATTAAAGCGTAGTTACTCACCTGTAACAGGTGATCTCCGGGAACAGCAGGAATTTAGTCTTCACATATGGGTATCGTCGGTACCGACTGAGCCGGCGCGGGAACGCTCCCCAGCGTCCAATAGGAACGCTTTTGGGAGCATCCCTCAGCACAAGCGCGCTGCCTTCCCGCCTTTCCAACTGTCCCTCTTCAGTTAAGTTTGTAGCTGAGTGAAAGGATAGAGGGAAAGAGGAAAGATACAAAGAGACAGACACAACTCCTAGGGGAGGTGGGTGGGTTGTGAAGACTAAATTCCTGCAGTTCCCGGAGATCACCTGTTAGAGGTTATTAACTATGCTATCTCCAGGAACAAGCAGGAATGTAGTCTTCACATATGGGGGACTCCCTAGCTGAAAATGCCAGGGAGATAGCCCCAGGAAGGTGCCATCCTAGTAAGGTAAGCATCCTTCCTCCCATGGATCTCTGGTATTCCACCAGGATTGGTGGACCGAAGCCCAGGTGGCTGCTTGACAAATCTCATCGATAGACACAGAATGAAGATTAGCCATAGAGGTTGCCATGGCTCTCACGTTATGAGCTGAGACATGGCCTTGAAGAGGAAGACCCTTACTCTCATAAGCAAAGGATATGCATTGGGTAATCCATTTGGATAAAGTTCTCTTGGAGACTGGAAGTCCCAAATGACTAGAATCAAAAGCAATAAAAAGTTGCGAGGACTTTCTATGTTACTGTGATCTTTGTAGGTAAAAGGCTAAGGCTCTTTTACAATCCAAAGTATGAAGATTTCTTTCTGCATTAGAGGCGTGAGGCCTCGGAAAAAATACAGGAAGAAAAATAGATTGATTTAAATGAAAAGGCGAAACCACCTTTGGCATAAAGTGTGGATGAGTTCTAAGAACAACCTTATCATGATGAAACCTAGTATAAGGAGAATCAGCCACTAAAGCTTGCAATTCACTAATGCGACGTGCAGAGGTGATTGCAATTAGGAAGATGACCTTCCAGGACAAAAACTTAAGGGTTGTAGTGGCTAAAGGCTCAAAAGGCGGCTTCATGAGCTGCCCGAGAACTAGATTTAGATCCCATGCCACCGGTGGTGGTTTAATGGGAGGTTTTGTTAATAGAAGACCTCTCATAAATCTGGATATGAGTGGATGAGGAAATTGGTTGCCCATTCAGAGGCTTGTAAAAAGCTGCAATTGCACTAAGATGGACTCTTACTGAATTGGTCTTTAGACCAGAATTCGATAAGTGAAGGAGATATTCTAGTATCGATTCTAAAGGTATGACAAGGGGGTTTAACCTCTTCTTGGAACACTACATAGTAAAACGTTTCACTTGAAGGCATAAGATCTTCTTGTGGAATGTTTTCTAGAAGCCTGAAGGATATCCTTTACCTGTTGGGACAGGCTGAAATCCTGGAGGTCTAAGCCTTCAGCAAACAGGCCGTGAGATGCAGGGACTGGGGATTCGGGTGCCATAGCGTCTCGTTCTCTTGGGAAAGGAGATCTGGAGCATGCCCTAACTCCAGAGGTGCAGCTTGAGAGAGATGTAGAAGGGGATACCACGTTTGGCGTGGCCATCGTGGCGTTAGGAGGATCATATGACCCCTGTCTCTCTGAAGCTTGAAGAGTGTCTTGGGGATGAGGGGAATGGGTGGGAAGGCATAAAGGAAGTCCTGACCCCAGTGAAGGTCAACGGTACCGCAACTGTGAGGAGAGCTGCAATACTGCATTCGATAGCGAGGAACCTCTGGTCTATCGATGCTGCCGATGCCTGGGTGTCGGTACCGGTGAAGACGGCCGGGACCCCTGAGCATGGCACCAGTAGTTCTTGCGAGGTCGAGGCCTCAAGAACATCCTGGAGCCTCGTTGATGCTTTGGAAGCCGAAGCCTCCCGCTGGGGCTGTTTTGCCGGTGTGGTTCCCTCAAGGGCAATGCCAATGGCCTCTCGATGCTTAGCAGGAGAGCTACCCTTTGAGGACCGGCTTTTATGTTTAGTTACCTGAGATCCATGGGAGGAAGAGGAGGCTCTTGAAGACGTCGATGCAATGGATCTGGCATCGGAAGAAAAGAGGGTACTGAGCTTTGCAGCCCGGTTCTGTCTTCCTCTTTTAGTCATCCCCATACAAGAGAGACATTCAGATGGAGAATGTTCAGGCCCTAAACATTTAAGACACCAGTCATGGGTGTCGGTGACGGAAATGGTACCGCCACACTTAGTACACTTTTTAAAACCGCTAGTTGGTTTTTCCATGTTTTAAGAATATGAGGCCTAATGCCCAAAATGGCGCCTAGCACCGAAAAAAGAAAAGTTTCTGAAGAGAAACAGTTCAGAGTATACATTTTTTTTCAGAAAAGAAAAAGAAAAGAACCGGCGGTACCGGTAGGCATCGTGTGGAGGCAAACGCGACCACAAGAAAACAATTTTAAAGAAGGAATTTTCTGCGGTGACAGGGTATAGTCCTGTCGGCTCCGCGGAAAATGAAGAACTGAAGAGGGACAGTTGGAAAGGCGGGACGGCAGCGCGCATGTGCTGAGGGATGCTCCCAAAAGCGTTCCTATTGGATGCTGGGGAGCGTTCCCACGCAGGCTCAGTCGGTACCGACGATACCCATATGTGAAGACTACTTTCCTGCTTGTTCCTGGAGATAGTTTCCTTCATTCCATTGACTGATGTCTTTACTACTACTATTATATAAAGAAGACAGTCACTGCTCGTAGAGTTTACAATCTAAACAAAGACAGAACAATACAAGAGAAACAAGGAGGTTCAAATAGGGTAGGAGAAAAGGAGGGCAAGGAGAACCAGGAATTAGGATCCAAATGCGGCCTCAAAGAGGTAGGCCTTTAGCATGGATTTGAAGAGGGAGAGAAAAGAGACTTGATGTAAAAATAGAGGACATTTTTTCAATGCATAAGGAGCAGCAAGATGAAAGATCAAAGCTTGGAATTGCAGAAGAAGAAAAAGGCATAGAGAGAAGAAAGCCAGAGGAAGAGCGGAGTTCACGAGGAGAGATGTAGGGAGAGAAAAGAGAGGAAAGGTAATGTAATGAGGGAAATGAATGCGTTTATATGTTAGAAGGAGATGTTTGAAATGGATACAGAAATGAAAGGGGAACCAGTGAAGTAATTTTAGAAGAGGGGTTATATGATTGTATCGTGGCTGGTGGAAGATTAGCCACGCAGCAGCATTCTGGATAGATTGAAGAGGAGGAGAGAAATGACACTGAGGGAGACCAGCAAGGAGGAGGTTACTACTACTACTACTGAACATTTATATACAGCACTACAAGACATCTGCAGCGCTGCACAGACAAACGTGAAAAACAGTCCATGCTCATCAGAGCTTACAATCTAGTAAAGACAGACAACATAGTAGCTGCAGACATAGGATACATCTAGGGGGAATCGTAAGGAAACATGAAGGAGATCAGGTGAGTCAAGATCCGAAAGCAGCAGCGAAGAGATGAGTTTTCAGCTTAAAATTTGAAAAGGGTCAGAGATCGCACCTAACGTATAGGCTCAGGTAGTTTGCTCCAGGAATAAGGAGCAACAAGGTGAAAGGAGTGAAGTCTGGAGTTAGCAATAGAAGAGAAGGGCACAGATAGAAGCAATTTTCCAGAAGAGCGGAGTTCCCGAGGGGGGGTGTAGGGAGAGATAAGAGAGGAAAGGTAGGAGATGCAGAGTGAATGCACTTATAGGTCAGCAGAAGTTTGAAGTGGATGCAGAAACAGATACGAAGCCAATGAAGAGGGATAATATGAGCATCACGAGGCTGGTGGAAGATTAGCCGTGCAGAAGAGTGTTGAAGAGATTGAAGGGGAGAGAGATGATTTAGAGGGAGACCAGGAAGGAGTAGGTTACAATAGTCTAGACAGGAGGTGACAAAGGAATGGGCAAATTTTGTTGATGTTTTACAAAAAGAAATGACAGGTTTTAGCTATCGGTTGGATGCGCATGGAAAAGGAGAAAGAAGGGTCAAAAACAACCCCAAGGTTTCGAGCTGAGGAGACAGGGAGGAGTAGAGAGTCTTTAAAAACTCACCACCAAAGAGAGGCTCAGGCTCCACCAGGATTTCCTGTTTCTGTGGAATTGGTGCTCGAACCTCATCCCTAAGAGGAGAAAATACAAAAGTATGAAAATAAAGCCAGAGATATATAATGCATGTGAACAAAAAAGATGAAAGAACATATCATGGGGATCCTAGAACTCACTGCCAAAGATCTCTAGAATATTCAGGTTGTGGTCCAAACCTTTCATTTCTACCACACAGGAGTTTCATGCTTACCTATAATAGGTGCTTAATGTGGACAACAGGATAATCACTACATAAGTGAGTGATATTACCCGATGACATTGACCTGAAGGATTTATTTGCAAGTTCTACAAAAATCAGAAAAAGGTTTTCTAGACATGTACATTACGTCCTACCCTGCCAACACCACATAGGGCTCTCTCAATCTTATAATAACTACTTTAAAAAGTCATTTCTAGGGGGGGGTGAGAGATTATGTGATTCTGCTGTCTATGGAGAACATCCACTACAAGTAGGCAATGTAGATTCCTCCATGGACAAGTAGGAATCCCCAACTAACAAGGAGAAAACAGCATCAATATGTCATCAACAGGGAAGAGAAAGGGTGTTCTCCAATGATAGAAGGAATAAGTCTTCACGCATAGGCGACGTCACCGATGGAGCCCCGTGCAGGAACGCACTCCATCTTTTATTGGAAGTTTTTGAGAGGCTCCACCGCACCTCCTTCCTGCCAGCCACAGCAGCGTTATCGTCATTCTGATAATACAACTGTAGCAGAAGACAACTTCTCAGGGAAGTGGGAGAGTTCTGAGGACTTATTCCTGCTGTCCACGGAGAACACCTGCTACAGGTGAGTAACTATCCTTCCCGGAGGGTAAGCAGGAGGTAAGTCCTCACACGTGGAACTCCCAAGCTACAATCTACTAAAAACTGAGGAGGCCGAGAAGCCCAACAGGGGCAACGTGATCTGCAGAACACGCAAAACCAACAATGTACAGCAAAGACAAGTCTTGCCTCATATGTTCTCCACTCTGCAGCATTTTTTTCTCAACTCCTCATAATTTTTAAGTTTATTTATTTTACATTTTTGGAGCCTGGATGGACAGAAGGGCATTGGGGGAACTGAGCTGGATGCTAAACCCCAAACAGGTGCTGGAGAACAGATTTGGCAAAAGTTACTGTCATGTTGGGAATGCCCTTCCAACCAGTAGTGAGCCCTGAACAAGTTGCAGCCCTGCAGATTTCCTCCATGGAGACTGAGCACAAGTTAGCCATCGGCGCAGACATAACTGATATTGTGAGCTGTAACATGACTATCAAGGCTTAGGCCTGCCTGGGAATATGTGAAGAAATTGCAGTTTGCAAGCCACATTGAAAGAGCATTGGAACGTCAGCTTGCTGGGGTCAAAAGAAACAAAAAGTTGGACCGACTTCCTATGGTCCTTCGTCTGCTCCAAGAAGGTGGTTAAGGCCCACTTGCAGTCCAACAGGTGCAATACCGCTTCCCCTTTGTGGGCGTGAGGCTGAAGGAAAAATGTAGCTAACACTACGTGCTGGCTGAGATGGAAATCTGAAAGAATTTAGGATGCATTCGAAGAACCACTCGATTATGGTGGGATATGGTACGTATATGGTGGATGAACTACTAGAGCCTGAGGCTAGCTCACTCAGTGCACCAAGGTGACAATTACTAGAAAGAAAACCCTCCAGGTCAAGAACTTCATGGACATGAGTCAAGTGGCTCAAAGGGAGCTTTCCTGAACTGCGCTATTCCACATTGATGTCCCAAGCCACAGCGGGCAGCTTTTATGGAGGCTAAGAGAAGCAGCCCTCGCATGAAGTGAGAAATCGGAGGATGTGTCAAGATGGATTTCCCATCTACCCCACGACGGTATGCTCTAATCACGCTGAGATGAACTTGAATGGAGTTGGACTTCAGACCAGAGTCAGAGAGGTGTAGAAGATACTCGAGCAGACCTCTTGTGGGACAGACAAAATTTATTTATTTATTTATTTATAATAATTTAAAATAACCCAGTGCTCAGCCCACACACCAAACAGCAAACCTCTTCCACTTACAGGCATAACATCTCCTCGTCAATACCTTCCTGGAGGCCAGCACGACATCAGTTATGTTGTCAGGCAGATGGAGCTCTGACAGCACTAGCCTCTCAACATCCATGCCGTGAGGGCCAAGGACTGGACGCTGGAATGTATCATCCTCCCGTCGTCCTGCGAAATGAGGTCCGGAGCATGGCCGAGTCAGAGGGGTTCCCACATCAAGAGCTAAAACAGCAGCGGAAAACAGGGCTGTCTGGGCCAGTAAGGCATGATGAGTATCATACCTCCATCTGTCCTGAGCTTCATTAGTGTCTTTGCTATGAGAGGTATTGGAGGGTAAGCATACAGAAGGCCCTCCTCCCAGTGCAGGAGGAAAGCATCCAACGCTGGTTCACTGAGATACTGCTCTGCAGCAGAACTGATCTACCTGGGCATTTCATGGAGTGCCAAAACAGGTCTATCGAGGGAGTGCCCCACTTCTGAAAAATGCAGGCCACTACCTTTCTGTTCAGCATCCATTCATGTGGCTGAAGAACATGGCTCAATCTGTCTACCAGAGTGTTTTGGTCTCCTGGCAGTTATGTGGCCCTCAGTTCCATTCCATAAGCGATGGCGAACCTCCACAACCTGACAATCTCCCAACATAAGAGACAGGAGCCAGTGTACCTCTGCATGTTGATATATAACACAGCAACTAGATGGTCAGTCTGAATAAGAACAAAGTATGCCATACTGGGTCAGACCAAAGCCCATCAAGCCCAGTATCCTGTTTCCAACAAGTGGTCAATCTAGGTCACAAGTACCTTAGTTTCCCCAAAAGACACAGGTTCCACAATGCTTGTATTGGGGCAAGCAGTGGATATCCTGGGTCCCCTTTACACAAGTCTGCAAAAACAATTTTTTCGAGAGCTGTTTTAGTTATTCCACGTAATCTTTATGTTTTTTGGTGCGCTGAATCCGAACATGACCTCCATTTTGTCATAGGACATCATGTTTCCTGACAATTTAGATAACTATGTTAAATAAGTCAATACCTCAAAATACATGGAAATAGACTTATAAAATTAAAGTTTTATTACAATCATTTCATGAAAATCTTTTTGAACTGAAATGAACTCACCTACACACACTAAACTTGATTCTTCTTTCTTGTGAGGATCCTCTTGGTGCATTTACACTTGTGAGTAGCATCTGGAATGTCTCTCTGAAGCATCCAACAGTAGTCTGCCATCATTGTAATGCTCCATTTTCCCTGGTATCTCCTTTCCATCTCTTTAATGTCTTGGTGGAATCGTCCACCTTGTTCCTCACTCACAGCTCCCAAATTTTCAGGAAAGAAGTCAAGGTGGGACTGGAGGAAATGCACTTTCAAACTTATCAGGCAACCTAAAGCTTGAAATGCTTTCAGCATTCATCCGACGATCTTTTTGTAGTGAGGATCTTTGTTATTGCCTAAAAATTTCTGTACGACTTATTTAAATGCAATCCACCCTTCTTTTTGAGGATCCGTCATGGTATTGACAAACTCTTGATCAACTATAAGCCTTCTAATGTCTGGTCCGACGAACACACCTTCCTTCAATTTTGCCTCCGACAGGCCTGGAAACTTGGTGACCAAGTATTTGAAACATTCTCCATCTCTTGCAAGTGATTTTACGAATTGCTTCATCAATCCCAATTTTATGTGGAGAGGTGGTAGAAGAACTTTATGGGAAGGTACCAAAGTTTCTCGAAGGACATTTTTTTTACCGACTGTTTGCACCCTCGGCTGCCAACTCTTCTTGGTCCAGTGATTTTGTCGGTCTCGACTGTCCCATAGACACAGAAAACAAGGATATTTGGTATACCCAGTTTGTTGCCCGAGCAGCATGCACAAGACCTTCAAGTCCCCACACACTTGCCAACCATGGTCTTCATATTTAAGTTTACGAAGAACCAATTCCAAGTTCTTGTAGGTTTCCTTCAAGTGTACGGAATGACCTACAGGTATGGAAGCGTAAAAACCGTTGTGGAGTAAAACTGCTTTGAGACTTCTTTTTGAAGAATCTATAAAAAGACGCCATTGCTCTGAATCATATTGGATTTTAAATTGACCCATCAGACCTTCGACATCGATGCAATAAACCAACTTGTCTTCCTGGGCGAAGTAAGGAACGAACTCCTTTTCACGATGTCTGAACCATGAAGATGACACTCCTGGCAACAATAAATTCCTGCTTTTTAGCCTTGATCCGAGTAACTCAGCGGCATCTTTGGGAAGATTCAAGTCTCTTACCAAATCATTCATCTCCTCCTGAGAAAACAATTTTGGTCTTGTATCATCTTCAAAGTCAGAACTTGATTCGTCATCTGGTTCAGGCATGACTTCACCTTCATCGGAGCTAGGTATCTCTTCCAAGGTAGCAGGGGGCTTGGGTACTGGTATATTTGTGCCATGGGGGATGGGACGAATTGCCGAGTGAAAATTGGGGTATGAAATGGAATGCTTCCGTTTGGAATTAAAACCTTTCACATCGCATGAACAAAAGTAACAGTCGTCACTATGGTTCTTTTGCTCTTGCCATACCATAGGAATCCCATAACAGAAAGATTTTTTCTTACCCTTGAACCAGTTTCGGAGGTCCTCAACACACCGTTTGCACACTTTGAGGCGCCCGGACTTTATCTTGACCTCCAATTTTTGGTCCAAAGTATGCAAAGTATACCTTTTTCACAAAGTCTGTAATACTCTGCTGTTACTTCAACACTGTATAGTCACCACAGATGAAACAGAAACTGTCTAGCGAATTAATACACTTTCGCGGAGCCATAACATAACGGTTGAAGAATGACGAGCTAACACGAATTGCGATGAAAAAGTGTGAACAGCCTATATCCAAGGCTTTTTATTTACCAACTGCAAAACTTGGCCCTATTGATAAAGATGATCATCCTTTATTGTCTTCGGACAGTTTGGACTTGTCTACCTTTTTGGAACGGTCCCCTTCGGATGTTGGGGTGACTGCTACATTATTGGTCGCTTTTGCCTTGGAGACGGACAGAGACTGGCTACTACGTATGTTTGTTTGGTCTTCGTGTAAGATGTTCTTGGACTCTCACATAAGAATATTCCCTGACGTGTCTAGGGCAACTCAACGGAGAAGGAAGCAGTTCCTGTTATATCGTTCTGGGGTACTACAGTTGGGAGGGTTATTTTTCTTGTGATTCCCGTGTAAATGTCTGGTGAAGTTCGCCGGGTATAGGTATTTGTTTTTTGAGCCCTCCCAACTTGCTACTTTTGTTTCTTCTAAGTTGCGGGAGAGTCAAGCTCCACTTCCTCAGCCTCCTCAATGTAGCTCTCTTAGTTTAGAGAGTTAGTCGGGAATGTATGGTGACACTCTTTACGTCTATGTATTTCCTCCTTTTTTGCATTTGTAATAGTTTATACTTATGTGTTGTGACCCGTCTTGCCACCCTATTGAGGACTTGTGGGCTTTGGGAATTTAATGTTTTCCTTTGTTTAGTTCTCCCTCAGATGTGGAGATTTTTTTTTCCTTTTGTCTTTTATTTCTGATGCCCTTTCTGTACAAGTTTTGCTTCTTGTAAAGTTGTTAAAAGTTGCATTAAAAAAAAAAAAGTGTGAACAGTCTAGAACCTAGAACCTGATGATGATTCGTGCACAAGTGTGGCATGCAGGAGAGAGCAGCTCTGTGTCTGTACACGAGACGTCACAGTGCTGGCCACGCCCCCCTGCACTGACCGGAGCTGCTGCTATCTGCCCTGTGTCTCCCTCCCACTGGATTCTTCAGGAAAGATTAACCCCTTCTACCATTAGAAGCACGGACTTAAAACTTGCTTAGCTTATCTATAAATTGCTGACCATCAGATTTACAGTGCTATCTTTTTTTTTTACATAACTCGGACAGCTGTCCCCTTTAAGGTTTTTTTGGCATTTTATATCTTAAATGCACTTATGTGAATTAATTAATAGTAATTTGAATTAATAGTAATTTGAAAAAAAATGATAAATTTGAAGACAATTTTGCATGTCCTGGCAAATCATGACGTCTCTAAGTTTTTTCAATATTTTATTTGTTTTCAGCACACCAAAATACATGGAAATTAGATGAAAATAATCAAACAGCTTTTTAGTCGCAGACCTGTGTAATGGTTTATGGACCTTTTCTCCAGGAACTTGTCTAAACCTTTTTTAAACCTGGCTACACTAACAGATTTTACTACATCCTCCGATAACGAATTCCAGAATTTGATTACATGTTGAGTGAAAAAAATATTTTCTCTTATTAGTCTTAAATGGGTTACCCTGTAGCTTCATTGCATGTCCCCTAGTATTTCTATATTTTGAAGGTGTAAACAATTGATCTACGTTTACCCATTCCACTCCATTCATTAATTTATAGACCTCTATCATATCTCCCCTCAGCCGTCTTTTTTCCAGGTTGAAGAGCCCTAACCTTTTTAGCCTCTCTTCATAGGGGTATCCTTCCATTCCCTTTACCATTTTAGTGGCTCATCTCTGCACTTTTTCTAATAATGCTATATCCTTTTTAAGACACGGCAACCAGAATTGCATACAATATTCAAGGTGCAGTCACACCATGGAACGATACAGAGGCATTATAATATCATTTGTTTTATTCTCCATTCCTTTCTTTATTATACTTAGCATTCTATTTGCTCTCTTTGCCACCACTGCACACTAATGTTATCCACGATAACACCCAAATCTTTTTCCTGGAACCTTGCATCGTGTAACCATAGTTTGGGTTGTTCTTTCCTAGGTGTATAAACTTTGCATTTGTCCACATTAAATTTCATCTGCCATTTGGGTGCCCAGTCTTCCAGTTTATCAAGATCCTCTTTCAAATCTTCAAAATCCTCATGGGTTTTAACAACTTTGAATAATTTTGTGTCATCTGCAAATTTGACTACCTCACTCGTTATTCTCATTTCCAGGTCATTTACGAATATGTGAAAAAGCAGCGGACCCAGCACAGATCCCTGGGGTATTCCACTATTCACCTTTCTCCATTGGAAAAATTGGCCATTTAGCCCTACCCTCTGTTTTCTATCTTTTAACCAGTATCTGATCCACAATAGTACACTGCCTCCTATCCCATGACTTTTTAATTTCGCCAAGAGTCTCTCATGAGGGACCTTGTCAAAGGCTTTCTGAAAATCCAGATACACTATAAATGAGGACAATGTGGTTAGCCAGCCAATCCTGGAAGGCCTTTAGAGCATTTGCTATGGTTTTCAATTCTAGAAGGCTGATCTGGTGAAGACTTTCTTGGACAGACCAGTCACCTTGAGTGTGGAAGCCATCGAGAAGAGCTCCCCATCCCAACATGGATGTGTCCACTTTCAAGATCTTCTGGGGCTGAGTCCGCAGAGTCCATTGAGTCTGCCTCATCTGAAGACATGCCAGGGGTGTAACATGCACTGTAGAGGCCACGTGACCCAGGACGGTTAGCATCCTGCAAGCCAGCACTCAGTGACTCAGCAGTGTGTCCTGAACCAATGCTGTCAGCCTTTGAAGCCATTCCTGCAGGAGGAAAGCCCTCTCCTAAGTCATGTTAAGCAAGGCTCCTATGAATTCCAACTCTTGGGTGAGATGAAAGTGGGACTTGGGGTAGTTGATCACAATCCCAACAGTTCCAACACCTGAATGGTCAGTCATGTGTAGTCCCAAACTCCCTCTGGAGTGGTAATTTTATTAGCCAATCGTCCAAGAAAGGGAAGACAAACATCCCCAGTGTTCGGAGGTAGGCTGCCATTATTGCAAGACATTTTGAGACACAGGAGGCTTCAGCTAGGCCAAAGGGCAGCACTTGATAGTTAAAGTGCTGCCCTCCCAGGATGAATCTGAGATACTTCCTCTGGAGCGGGTTGAACCGGTATGTGAGTATACTCATCTTTTAGATCCAGGAAGCATAGTCAATCTCCTCTTTGAAGGTACGGGAGCAGAATGCCAAGAGAAATTATCCTGAACCTGTCACCAAATAAGTGTTTAGGTCAGGATGGAAACCCCCCCTCCCCCCCCCCAATCTCCTTGGGAACCAGAAAGTACTTTGAGTAAAAGCTCCACTTCCCTTGCTCCTGCAGAATGAGCTCGATAGCTACGTCAGCCAGGAGGGCGTAGATTTCTTTCCGAAGCAGTTCCTGATGCGGGGGGGGGGGGGGTGTCAAGGCAATATGCCATCAGGGGCCAACTTAGTAGTAGTTCAGAGAGGTGCAATCTGTATCCGCTCTAGATTATTTGTAGCACCCAGGAGTCTGAGGTTATGAGAGGCCATCTCTGGGCAAAGAGAGTGAGCCTTTCCCCCCCTCCCCAGAGGGTTCAGCACAGCAATCCCTGGAAGACTGGCTATGCCCTGGAGGCACCAATCAAAACCCACTCTGTGCTTTGGCTGCAGGGCTGGTTGGGTCTTCTGGGACTCTTCTCTACATGGTTGCTGGTGAGGGGCCTGCTGCTTCTGCAGGGAGGTTTGGGGTCCAGGTGAGTACAGACGTCTATGGGAGTAGATCTTTTTCTGGACCCCTCCTTTGTACCTCCTACAGTAAACCAGCTCAGATTTGCACCTAAAGACAAGTCAGAGGACTAGAGCGAGGCGAGTCTCCAGGCCCCAATGCCTTCATGATAATCGACGAGTACGTCTCTCATCATCCGTGCTAAATATGAGTCTACTAGGCAGGCTGCCTTCTCCTTTGTGGCCCCAGCCCTCTGGAATTGCTTGCCCTCTCATGTCCATCTTGAGCTCTCCAACATGTTCAAAACCCTTCTGAAAACCCACCTGTTTGAGCAGGCTTCTGACCTTCAGCAAGCCTAAGGTTGCTTTGTTTGTTTGTTATTTGTTTGTTGGTCTATATGCATGTATTGCTGACTCTTTGCTTACATCTGCCGATTTAACAGTTGTAGCTACGTTATCTTAGTGACCTCCCTGGCTCCTTTCCCTCCCCTTCCCCAATGTGCCCCATCTTCCTTTCCTGTAACATGATGGCATTCTTTTCTGCTCCATTTTTAATCAGTATTTTGTAAACCGCTTTGTATGACCCACAAAGGGTGGTATATAAAAAAAAGAATAAACTATAGAGGGGGCGGAGCCTGATGTCCAGCGGGTAGGACGCTTTGCGTTGAAGCTCCCGAGAGGCCTACTTAGAATCCTGACTTAATACCTATACAAATTTACTATTTCGCTCCGAGCTGACCGGGGCACCTCGGGGGGGATGGCGGCCCATAAACCAGCGCGCTTGGACTTCGGGTCTCCTTCTTCTTCTCACGGAAAACGCTCCAAAACAGAGGTGTCCTCCCCACAGAAGATGGTTCCATTTCGTGAAAACCCCGAAATGCACCTGGAGATTTTGGAGGAAATACGCGGCGTGAAGGAATTGGTGCAGTCCAATGGAGAAGCGCTTCGAGCCATGCGAGAAGACTTTGGAGTGCTCCAGGACCGACTTGAAAGTCTTTCATTACGGCAGGACAACATGGCGGGGGTCCTCGACTCGCACGAGGTGCGCTTGGGCAAACTGGACAAGGCTGAGCGCCAGATACAGAATCTTCAAAAGGAGTTAGAAGATAGCAATAATCGAGCCCGTCGCAACAATGTGAGGCTCCTCGGAATGCCGGAGGGGGTGGAAGCAGGAGAGATAAGAATTCTTGCTCAAAACTCTTCCCTCCTTGCTGAAGATTACTTTTCACAGAGAACTGGAAATCGATCGAGCACACCGTGTTCCTGCCCACATGGCGCTCAACCGCACGACCCCCCGGCCTATTATCTTTAGCTTGCTACGATATCAACAAGTGGAACAAATTTTACATGCTGCCCGAGCGAATCATCATTTGGAATTTGAAGGTCGTAAGGTCTCCTTCTTTCCTGATTTGGCAAAGCCTACCGTTGACCGTCGGAAGAAACTCCTTGCTTTTCGCCCTCGACTTCAACAGCTACAGGCTCGCTTTGGCCTGTTGTATCCAGCGAAGCTCCGAGTGACTCTCCACAACCAAACCAGGACGTTCGAAGATCCTGATCTACTATCAACATTTTTAGACTCCAAAGAAGCAGAGCAGATGCGCTAATCCCAAATCTTGGACTCTTATCTGCCGGCTCTATCCGCCATTTTGAAGGGCCCGATGCGGCGGTCATAGCCAAGCACAGAAATAGCCTGGACTTTCTTTCTTTCTCTATATGACTTTTGTTTTTTGGTCTCCTATCCCTTCATGATGTGTGCCTCGGTCGGATTCGGAGCACGCACAGTCCTACAGGTTATGTGTTTTTTCAATTTCGGCCTTCTCTGGGGTTTCTCCCCGCAGACACATGGTCGCCAGTAATTTTGGGGTTTTGCTTCTCCTCTACCGTACTGCGGTTTTCTTTGTTAATGTGGGGCGCTTCATTGTATTATATTAGCTTATTTTTCCTATGTCATGTGTACAGCCAGATGCAGTCAGTTTGAGGGACATAGTGAAATTATGTGTGCTATCATGCTCAGAATTTTTAACTTTTCTGAATGGCCTTATGTAAAATCTTATCATTCACCGTCAAAGGCATTAATGGTCCACTCAAAGGAAAGAAAATCCTTAGCTATCTTAGCCATGAGCATGTTGATTTAGTGTTTCTTCAGGAAACGCATTTAAACTCTGCTGAAACACTGAAACTCAATGCTAAGCCTCACATGGTAGCTGCCTATTCTCCCACCGTTTCCAAATGGTACGGGATAGCCATTCTGGTTAAGAAGTCTTTGCACGCTACTGTACCTGATATTAGCGCTGACAAGGAGGGTAGATGGGCCCGTGTACACCTTGAGGTTGGAGATAGTGAATTCACGTGTATTTGCATTATGCCCCGAATGTGGACAACCCTGCTTACTATGCAAGTATTGCGCAGTTGGCCTTGGCCTCTGCCAATGCTCCATTAATACTTGGTGGCGATTTTACTCAAGTGTTCCCTCAATCTTTTCTTCTCAAACAAGGTGCTCGTTGGTTGGAAGATCCAGTACCGAGTAGACCTGTGTGGCTAGATATAGAAGCGGGCCTTTGCAAACCGATTCCTCTTACCTTTCTCCCTGGTATGACTCTCCCATCAGACTCCCACTATCCACCAATGCTTTTAGACACTTTAGGTGCCTTTAATACTCTTATGCAATCTTTAGACTCCCGACTTTGGTCAGTGCAACTTCAGCATCGCCTTCGGAGCACTAGAGTACTCCCGCCATCGGCATTCTCTACATAAGGTTGATTGGAGACTTTCCGATCTCTCGGTAGTTCACCGGGTGTAGCATCCAATTTTACTAAACCTTATGTAATGCTATAACTAGAGATACCCCTATAGCGCAGAAAGTATGGGAGAGAGAATTGCATGTGACTTTGACCTCGGAGCAATGGAGCCTTATCTGGAGTAGAGGGACACGGGTTCCCGATCCGCCTCACTCACTCAGACCCTCTTCTTTCTAGCCCACCGGTGTTTTTACACTCCTCACAGATTAGACAAATGGAACACTACTCAGGGCAATGGTTGCTGGACACGTCCTGCGGCCATTGGTTCATTGTCTCATGTTATGCATGAATATCCCGCACTACAGTATTACTGGCGTCGGGTCTGGGGTCGTATTTAGTCTATCTCGCACTCTCAGGAGCCCCTTTCTTGGAGGATAGTGGGACTTCGCCCAGTTGCGGGGATCCCCTCTCTCCCAAAAATGGCTTATCTCCTTTCGAACTTTATGCTTGGCATTGCTATTTCCCTAATTAAGTAATACTGGAAAATTAGCTCCCATCTGAGCCCCAATGAATGGTGGAATCATGCCTGTCTTTACAGTAAATATGAACAAATACCTCGTCTGTTCGCTTCCTCCGTTCAGACTCCTTCTCATTGGTCTCAATGGAAGATGCTCAATGACTATGTACATTTTGCTAAATGCTCTCATCTGACTGTCTAACTTTGTATATATCTCTGTCCCATGATCATGCTGTATTGTAGATACTCTTTTGATCGTTTGATGTATAATCACTGTTAATTGGAAGCGCTCACATGCTGATATAATCGGGTAGAGAAGAAGCATCGGGGTGGGGGGTAATGGGTTTACTTTTCCTTATTGTATACTTGTTTTGTCTCTTTTGGTGTGTTGTTTCTTTTGTTTGTTGCAAAATGAAAATAAAAGTTTAAAAAAAAAAAAAGAATAAACTATAAACTATACTCCTGACGCCGTCTCAAAGGCATCCTAGGTTGCCCTGACCAGGAACTTTGAGCAGTCCTTGCCATGGCCTGCTAGGGTGCAAAACTGTTCCAAATTCTCAGAAGGAAGGAACTGAGACAGGTCAGCTAGGTCCTGTATAATGTCTTTGGGGAACATGCTCATGTAGAACTGATATGAGGCTACTCGGGCAATGAGTATCGAGCCCTGGAAATACCGCCTCCCGACAGAGTCCAAGTTCCGTGCCTCCCTTTCCACGGTTGCCAAAGAATGAGTCTTGGTACTCTTAATCCTCTTCAGGGCGGACTCCACCACCAAGGAGTGGTGTGCGAGCTGAGGTTTCTTGAAACCAGGGGCTTTCTGCACCATGAACATCCAATCAAGACATCTACTCACTGGAGGTATTATGAGGGGGATTCCCACATCCTCATCTGCACCCTCTGCAGGATGCGATGCATGGGCATAAGCACGGCCTCCTTAGATGCTGAAGAATACTGTAATATTTCCAACTCCTCAGCCCTGGGCTTATCGTCAGTGTCCAGAGAGAATGGTATGGCCTCTGCCATATCCCTCACAAAAACCTGGAAGGTCATGTCTTCAGGGGGAGACTTCTGATGCTCATGAGGTGAGGAAGGTCCAACGGGTGCTCCAAGGACCTGCATTCTGAGATGTCCTCCAATTCCTCATCAGTTACCAGCCATCAGAGTCAGACTCTGAGAGGAAGTCGAAATACCTCTGATCCTGTGCCCGGAGGGGAATGGGAGCATCTCAGAGAATGCCGATACTCCAAAGTCCGTCTGGGCTTCAAGGGTGCATCAGACCCCGAGACGCTGGAGAGGGAAATTGGCTAAGTAGGAACCGGTGTCCGATCCCTTCAATGTCCTGATGTCGATGCCTCTGATGGGAGCAGGGCATGAGTCTCCAGAATTGGTTGTGCAACGGCCAGTGCTAATGCTGAGGCCTCGGTGCACTGCATCACAAACAGGGCTGCCATTGATCCGCAAGGGCCTTTAGGAGTCATTTCTCCATAGCTGCCAATTCCAAAGGCTCAGAGACTGAGTAACTTCGACCGATGTACCCGGCATCTGTGCAAAGGTATCAGCGGCTTGGGCTCAGCTATCGGAAGGCTGTGTGTCCCTCTGAACCCTTGGAGGTTGAACAGTCCTCCCTACATGGCACCTTAGAGGGGCGCTCATGCAGCCAGTTAACACTCTCGATGCCACATCACAAAGGACTCCGATGCCAATGCACTCGGGCCTTTTCCCAGTGCTCAGACTAAGCACCCTGTGACATCAATGGGGGCGATGTCGGTTCCCTCCTCGCTGGGAAGCCAACTGATAGTCTGGGGTACTGTGGGTGCTTGGCTCCAACTGAGCTTGAGAGGCCCTCGATGTTGATGCCCCTCCAGCGTCCTGAACTACCATCAAAGGCAAAAAGGCCGATGACATCATGACCCTTGAGGCCTCTCCTCGTCATCTCTAGGCACAAATTACAAGAGGAGGGCTGATGATTGAGTCCTAGGCACTGATGGCCCGAATTGCGCTTCTCTGTCACAGAGATGGTCCAAGCACACTTGGTGCACATTTTAATCCCGCTGGTCAGTTTTTGGGACATGTTTGGAAAAATAGCTGTGGCAAAAATCAAACAGCTCGAAGGTAAAGAGCCTGACCGGGGCATGGTGCCACTGGATAAGATATGAAAAAATACAAGGAAGAAAAAAAACAGCAAGCGAAAAAGAATACGATGACAGGCAGGAAATGGAATGCAAGAGAACAATTAAGTACTCCCGAAAGGGAGAAAGCAATTATGAACAGAGAGCGTACTGGAACGTCAATAGGGATCTGTGGAAAACCAAATACTGACTATGGCGCCGTAGTAGCAAGCCGGAAGATGTGCAGGAGCGGTGGAGCCTCCCAAAAGCTTCCAATAGAAGCTGGAGAGCATTCCTGCACAGGACACCACCCATGCACAAGGATTTACTTCCTGCTTGTCCACAGAGAACATGTTTTTGTGAAGAAACTCCTGTTTCTATTTTTGGTCTACATTCCAAAGGAAAAAACAGCTTATGAAATTGCTAGGTCTATTTATCCTTAATAGCTATTTTGTTTGGCATCCTATCCACACCAAATCTTCAGGACATGTCATGGACACACAGACTCTGAAAAGGTGAAATTAGACCTTACCTGCTAATTGTCTTTCCTTGAGTCCTGCCCAGTCCAGTGCCATCCAGTACATGTGGGTTATCTCCTCCACCAGCAGTTGGAGACTGAGCATGTCCAAATTGTGATGTCACAGTAGAAGAGCTCCCTTCTCAGGCTCCAAGAACCAGTATGCTACTAACAAAGCAGACTTTGAGAGAACATAACATACTAAGCCAGGGTATGAATCCCAGCATCATCACTAAAATGAACAAACCTTATTAATGAACCGTGTACCACAAAAGTACAGAACTATGTGAACTAAGTGAAAAATTGACCACCAGGTCAGGGTCATACTTGCCAACATGATCTCCAACCCCTGACTGGCAAAAAGGCCTCAGCTAGCAAAGTGATGTGCTTTTTGTTAGAGACCTCCCCCAGGCACAGTCGGACAAGTCCATCGCTCTATATAAAGACAAAGGAAGACATTCATCAAACAAGAAAGGGTCCTGGACTGGAAGGACTCAAGGAAGACATTTAGCAGGTAAGGTCTAATTTCACCTTTCATCTCGTCCCTCCAGTACAATCCAGTAAGTTATGGGATATACCAGAGCAGTAACTAATCATAGGAGGGATCCATAAGTCCGGCTTGAAGTACCATTGTCCCAAAACACGCATTGTTAGCTGCTTGCACATCCTGGCGGTAATGTTATGTGAAAGTATGCAAGGACAACCACATCGCCGCTCTGCAAATGTCCACTGGCAGAACCAGACCATGTTCCACCCAGTACACCGCCTGTGCTTGTCAAATGTGCCTGCAATCCTTGCGGTACCTCCCTGTGATTCAGCAAGTAAGCCGAGGCAATCGCTCTTTTTATCCAGCGGGCCACAGATGCTTTGGACATCACTTCTCCTTTACACGGACCTCGAATTAAGACAAAAAGTCAATCAGAACGACAAAACAATTCTGTGCACATCAAATAGCAATGTAAAACTCTCCGCAAATCCAACCGGTAAAACTGATAATCCCTCTCAGATTCCACAGGAAGAGAAAAAAAAACTGTAGAATCACTGCTTGATTGAGATGAAAGCATGATATCACTTTGGGCAGAAAGGAAGGAACTGGCCGTAAAACCACTTTTTCCTTGGAGATAATCAAGAAGGGTTTCCTACAAGATAAGGCTTGAAGCTCTGAAATCCGACAAGCCAAGCAAACAGCCACCAGGAACATAGTCTTTAGCATAAGGTCCTTCAGAGATGCGCGAGCCAGAGGTTCAAAGGGCTCGCCAATTAATGTCAAAAGTACCAAGTTGAGAGCCCATGGTGGAACCATGGTCTGTACTGGGGACCACATCTGTTTCACAGCTCTGAGAAAACAATCACGCAGCCTCGGCATTTATTTATTTTAGGTTATTTTATGTATTTATTTATTTATTTATCTATCAGCTTTTTGAAATTGATTTATCCTTAGGTCAAAACCTCTACCTGCACTTACGGGGGGGAGTTCAGAGCCATCCCCTTGACAGGCCCTGCCTGAGGAAATGCCAAAATATCTGGCAGTGACAAGGAGAAGGCTCGGAGCCCATTGTCTTGGCACAAATTCTCAAACACTCGCCAAGCTCTCACATAAGCCAAGAAAGTAGAGCATTTGTGAGCCCTCAAAAGAGTGGCCATTACTGCCGCCGAGCAGCCCCTACGTTTCAGCTACGCCCTTTCGATAGCCAAGCCATAAACAAGAATCAATCCAACTGTAGCATGAGAATCGGCCCCTGCAAGAGAAGATTGATCCTACTCAGAAAACACCAAGGAGACATTATCAGGAGTCTGAGCAGGGAGACATACCAAGACTGATGGGGTCAATCGGGAGCAATGAGTATCACCTGCCCTCGATGGGCCTTCATGTGCTGGGGCAGACGACCTATGAGAGGCCACAGAGGAAACACATAGCAGCTCCTCCATCGGCCAACTTTTGCACCAGAAAATCGAATCTTTCTGACATGTGTTCCCTGTGCCTGCTGAAGAACCAGTTTGCTTTGGGGTTGGACAGGAAGGTCATCAGATCCATGAATGGCACTGCCCAACAACTGGTGATGTCATGAAACACTGTTGGGTTTAGTTCCCATTCCCCTGGATTCAACTGGTCTCAATGGAGAAAATCTGTCTGAACGTTCTCTTTGCCTGCCAAGTGGATTTACTCCGCCAACATAGCACTGCTCGTGTCCCCCTGATGATTTATGTATGACACCGTGGTCTTGTTGTCTGAGCAGAGTCTCACTGCCCACTGGAAAATGAGAGATCGGAAGGCCTGGAGCTCCATAAAAACAGCTCTCACCTCCAAGCGATTGATGGACCACATACTCTCCTCTGGGATCCGTCCCTTGTGTCACCTGTGACTCGCAATGCACTCCCCATCCCAAGAGGCTGGTATTGGTCATCATGACTATTCAGTCTAGGGCTCCAGTGGCATCCCCGCTGCGAGGTAAGCTGGCTGTAGCCACCAGGAGAGTTGTACCTTCGTATCCAGGGAGCAGAGAAAGTAGCACCTGTTATAGAGGCCTCATGTGTGTCCGTGCCCAGGGTACCAAATCCAAGGCCACTGCCATGGCGCCTAGTTGCTGGAGATAGTACCAGGCCGAAGGCGCTACCATGGCAAGAAAACTGAGCGCTTGGTGTTGAATCTTCTGTGCCTGCTCACTCAGCAGAAAAACAAACCCTGTTTGGTGTAGAAACGAGTCCCCAGATAGATCAGACTCTGGACAGGCTTCAGCTGGCTCGTGGCTCAGTTGACTACATAGCCCAAACTCTGAAGGAAATCCACCACTCTTTGTAATGTTCACAGTTTCGTCCTCTGACTGCTCTGATCAACCAATCGTCCAGATAAGCCTAATGAGGGAACTCTTCTACTGTGACATCACAAATTCGGACATGCTCAGTCTCCAGCTGCTGGTGGAGGGAGATAATCCACATGAACTGGACTGGACTTGAGAGACAATATGGAAGGGTAGGGTTTTCAGATTCATGCATATATGTACATATGCCAGTTAGTTATATGTGTTTTTATGTTAATATTTAATCAAGATGCTTCCTATATAATTTTCATAAATTATTTTTTTTAGAATTTATTCTATTACTTTTATTGTAACTTATATCCACCAATGTTACTTCATCTCCAATTTTAGACATACATTTATGCTATTATTTATTTAGAACAATTTTTCATCACTAGTATGTTTCTTTTATATTACTTTATGTTTTCATATGCTCTATGTTTAAAGAGCTACTCCTGACAAAGACACACGTTGAAACACAGCTGTGTAGGGTGATGTAATAGAACAAATTTATTTCACAATTCACTGTGAGTTAGTTTTTATTTTATTTATTTATTTATTTAATGGTATTTATATACCGCCTTATCATTCAATCAAAGCGATTTCCACGGCAAACAATCAAGGGGGCAAATGTTTTCATGCAATGTACAGAGTGGTGTGTATGTGTTGGCGGGGATGTGATTAGATTTGGTTTATCTACATAGTGCGCTATTATACATCATGAGCTATTATACAGTCTTATATACAGTCGGGGTGGGGGGGGTTTGATGATCTGACTTGTATGCTGGTTCAGGGGGTATGTCCATAGTAATCGATGAACAGGGTTGTCTTCAGCTGTTTTCGGAAGTCCTTGATTTCTGTGGTTAGTCTCAGATCATCTGGGAGGGAGTTCCATATGGATGGAGCAGCCAGGGAGATTGCTCGTTGTGCGGTGTCTTTGCGGGTCTTGGTGAAGTCTTTTGGGGTGTTAACCCGATTGGAGGTGCCTCTTCTTCTTGGCCGTGTGCTTGTGTCGGGTTGTATGGGTGTGTGTAGGCTTATGGCGGAGGAGTGTTTGATCTTGAATATGTTTATGATAGTCTTGTATTTGACGCGCAAGATGAATGGGAGCCAGTGTAGTTCTTTCAGTATGGGTGTGATGTGATCGTGTCTTGTAGTACCAGCTATTATGCGGGCAGCTGTGTTTTGGGCCAGTTGTAGTGGTCTGAGGGTCTGCTTTGGTAGCCCGGTGAATATTGGATTGCAGAAGTCTAGTAGAGGGTTATCAGCGCCTGGCAAACGGTGCGAAAGTGCTCTGGGTCGAGGAGGGGCTTGAGTCTTCTGATGAGTCGCATCCTTAGGTATGCACTTTTGGTTGCTCTGCCTATGTGTGCTTGGAGGTTAAGTTCTTTGTCCAGGATGACTCCGAGGTACTTAACTTCTGATTTTATGGGTATGAGTGCATCTCTTATCTTGATATCGGGTGGAAGGATAAAGGCCGGGTTTCGCGTGATGATCAGTGCCTCCGTCTTGCTGTAGTTGATTGATAGGTTGTTTTCCTGAAGCCAGTTTGCCATTTGGGTGAGGCAGTTTGTTATGTTGGTGTAGTCCGGGTTGTCGACTGAGATGGGTGTGTAGATCATGATGTCATCTGCGTAGATTGTATAATGTATATGGTGCTCTTTCATGATAGCACATATTGGCTGGATGTATAGATTGAATAGGAGAGCTGAAAGGGCCGATCCCTGTGGCACTCCTTATTTGACTTTTATGGGTCGAGATGTGTTGTGTCCTACTTTGACCTGTATTTGTTTGTCAGTTAGGTATGAATGAAACCAATTCCGGGTGGCACCGTGTAGACAGATGTTCTGTAGTCTATCCAATAGAGTCTTGTGGTTAACTGTGTCAAATGCAGATGAGATGTCAATGAATATCATGAGTATGCCAAACTTGGTGTTGTCTATGATGCGGAGGACGCTGTCGAAGAGGTATATCAGAAGAGTTTCTACCCCGTGGTTGGGTCGGAACCCGTGTTGATTGTTGTCCAGGGGAGCGTGGTTGTCTATGTGTTCTTGTAGTTGGTGCTGTACAGTTTTTTCGATTATTTTTGCTAAAAGTGGTATGCTGGAGATGGGTCTGTATGCTGTATGCAAGTTTTGAACTTGTTCACCTTGCTCCTTCTTATAATCGTCTTTTCAGCCACTTTTAATAACAATGGAAGATGTGAGATGCGTCCAGGTAAGATTGTTGGATAACTCCATATCTATGCTCCTCTCCATCACACACAGAATTTCCATCCATAAAGATTCCAAACTGCATTTTCTTTTCTTGCAGAGCTTTTATCCTGCTTGACTATGCCATCCTTAACATACAGGGCCCCATCCCTCCACCCTGTCATTTATTCTGGTGTCCCATTGGCCATCCTCCTCACTGAGATACCTATCACATATAACTCTTCATTTAGGCCAGGTCTGAACAAGTTGGAAACCCTAAGGAGCAAAAGGAAAACTACCAAGCAATAAAAATATAGTAAGTGAAAAGTTACATACTCTGTAACAGGCCGAAGAGTAGCTGCTCCTGCAGAACTGGTGCTGGGCTCCTCTGCAATCCCTCCACCATCCAAAAACATGGTGACTGCCATCTCAAGATTATGATTGCATGCCTCCAACATGTGCTTTCCAACACTCTCACTAGCACCTACAACACAAGAAGTGCAAATATAAAATGTTTGTTAGCAGCAAAGCAGGAAAAACATCAATGTATTCAAGAAGCAACAAGTCACTTCAAGGCTTCAACAGAAGGACAACTTCCTGGTCTTAAAGCATATCCTGCCTAGATTTGATTGATGACTCAATGAAAGCTAGAGGAGTGATGTAGTACTACTACTACTACAACTAAACACTATCTACTGCAGGGCCTTGTAAGAGTCTTCATGCCTTCATATATTTTACACATTCTAGAGTCTAAAAAAAATACAATTCAAAATTAATCAAAGTAGGAGCTTGTTTCGTTGATCTACAAAAGAGACTCTATGCTTTCAACATGACAGAACAATTATAGAAATATTCAAAAAGTAAGAATAAGAAACCAAAATAGTCTTTGCGCCCCTCTACTTCCCTTTTGCAGCAATAACAGCCATGAGTTTTTTACGTTAAGTATTTACCTGGGCCAAAACACCTCCACCCATTGACATTCACCCAAGTGGAGCACTGGAAGACCCCCATATTCATAGTACGAGAGGGGCTCTCACTTCACTTGGTTCCACGGAGTTCCAATGCAGAAAGGCAGCCTGTAGGTTTTGGAAGCTTGCAACATGCACTGCAGATAAGGCAATCAGATGCTCTTCTGCCAAACAATACTGCTCCGCAACTTTGAGGTCCACTTCAGCCCCATGAGCTCTGCCTTGATGGCGGACACACACCACCATCAGAGCAGCAACAGAGAACACACAGCCCACTTTGTTCACTAGCAGAGGCCTGAATCTCGTGTAGGTAATATTAGCAGCATAACAAAATAAGGCATGCTCTGTTATATCTAAGGGAACCGAACCTGCTGCTTCCCTGACCAGGGTTCGGTGAAACTTTAACTCATTAATTAGCAACCAGAGGTCACTAGCACGCTCTGCACTTAGGAAAAAGAAAACAGAAACAGCCATCTTAACTAATAACCACCCTCCCAGGAAGAAATAAGACCAGTACCTTAACTTAGCCAGTTGGACAATTGCAACTGGGGTCCGAGGCAGTCTCTGGAACAGCATGAGGTCCAAAAGAGAGATCTAGGCTAGATAACACTGGCTACTGCCGGTTTGGAAGTCAGCCATGTGAAAACACAGAATCTTAAGTATCTGTGGTGGTCTTATTCTGTCCTGAGGTTAGTGGAACAGCCTTGCATACACACACAGTGTGTATCTGTCTTGCAGAAACAGCAAAGAGGGCAGAAGGCACATAAACGCGCACAAAGGCGCATTCTTTGTGAAGAGTCCTTATAACGAGCATTGAGGAACCTGTCTCTTTTGGGGAGACTGCTAGGTACTTATGACCTAGATTGGCCACTGTTGGAAACAGCATACTGGGCTTGATGGACCTTGGTCTGACCCAGTATGGCATATCTTATGTTCTTATGTTAACATTTTAGTGATTGGTTGGCATGAGGCACTACAAGGCATCTCGGCAAATCAAGAGGTGTAGTCTACAGGTGTTCATCCTGCAAACAAAGGGTCCATAACAAGAAACGAAATGCAGAAGATAACAGTATGCAGTTGCAGACATCATTACAAGTGCCCTAGGCCAGTGGATGATGAAGGCCAGAGAAGGTGGTGTTCTTGCATATGGGCAATTAAAATCTGTCAGGAATAAGAGTCTTCTGTATGCACACACATAATCACTTGGCAAGCAGTTACTTGGAGGTCAGCAGGTCTGAGGCTTGGAACACAGCAGAAGTTTCTTGAAGCAGGAATCCATCATCTTTGGTTCAGAGCAGGCCACAGGTTACCAGTCCTACACTCTCAAGAGCAAAAACTGCTCACTCTAGCCTTCTGGCCAAAGATTGCCCCAGAGGTCTCCTGAGGGGCCCAGAGTCCCTGGGCCAACTAGGCACTACACCTCTAGCCCTACAGGCTAGAATCCAAGATGACAGGCACTCCATCCAATGCTTCCAACAGTACCCCAACCATCAGATGGTGGAACCACAATCAACACCTCAACTGCACTTAATCTTTATCTTTATCTTTATTAGAGACATTTGATAGACCGCCCTGTACCGAAGCGTTAGAACGGTGTACAATAAAATAGGGCTGCTGGGAAACAAAGGAAGAAAGGAACGCCAATAAATAATAAGAAAGAAGTGGAAGAAAAGGAAGAAGGATAGAACAGGACAGGTATCGGCACAGACAGCATGATAATTACAAAGGAGAGTGGGTGAGATGGGAAAGGATGGGGTGGAGGTAGGTAAGGACTGAGTGGTTGGTGTAGAGGGAGTCCAAAAATTCATAAAAGGTTATGGGGGATGAGAGAGGCAAGGGTCTGATAATGAATGGGAAACAGTGGGAAGCCTGCTTGGTGGGGTGTGGTGACTAGGGGGGACCGGGGAGATCGAAAGCCTGGTGAAAAAGATAGGTCTTAAGAAGGGCCTTGAACCGGGGGAAAGACAACTCGGTACGGAGGGGGTGCGGAAGAGAATTCCATAGGGCAGGACTAGCAAAAAAGAAGGCAGCATGACGGGTGGACTCAAGGTGTGCATTTGTGGGGGAGGGTAAGAAGAGATGATTGCCATGGGAAGAACGAAGAAGGCGAGGCATAGGCTGAAGATAAATGAGATCCGCTAGATACTGAGGCGTACTAGTATGGAGTGCTTTATGTGTAAGGATAAGGAGTTTATAAAGGTAGCGAGCTTTGACAGGAAGTCAGTGAAGAGAGAAAAGACAGGGGGTGATGTGATCTCGGGGAGAGGAAAAAGTGAGAAGACGGGCAGCAATGTTTTGAATGAGCTGCAATCTCTGGAGTTGGTATTGGGGAAGACCGGCAAGAAGAGAGTTACAGTAATCGAGTCGGGTAATCACTAAGGAGAGTACAAGGGTGGTGAGGGACGTGAATGAAAGCAAAGGGCGAACAGCTCTAATCCTACGAAGATGGAAAAGAAAGGTGCGCACCACACCAGAGATATGTTGATGAAACGAGAGAGATGAATCAAGAGTGACACCAAGATAGCGGAGAGTGGACACCAGGGGGATGGGGGAGCTGGACATGTGTGGTGACAGAGTGGGGGGGGGGGTGAAGTGCCAAAAGTGAACCAGATGGCTGCCGACTTGGAAAGGTTAACTACAAGAAAATTGCTGAGGAACCAATCAGAGACAGCAGTCAAGCAGGTATTAAGGAGAGTGAGGTCGGGGAGTGAGGAAGAAGTGTGGTGGATGAGAAGGATGTCATCAGCGAAAAAATAGGCAGAGATACCGTGCTGTTATATAAGAAGGGCAAGAGGGGCAAGAAAGCACAGTTACTTACCTGTAACAGGTTATCTCTGGGAACAGCAGGAATAAGTCTTCACATATGGGTACGTCGGTACCGACCAAGTCTGCGCAGGAACGCTTCCCAGCGTCCAATCAAGAGCTTTTGGAAGCATCCCAGCACGCCTGCGTGCTGCCTTCCCGCCTTTCCCAACTGCCTCTCCTCAGTTAAGTTTTAAAGCTGAGACAAAGAGAGAGAGAGAGAGGAAAGGAAAGATAGAGAGACAACTCCTGGGGAGGTGGGAGGGTTGTGAAGACTTATTCCTGCTGTCCCCAGGGGTCACCTGTTATAGGTAAGTAACTGTGCTATCTCCAGGAAAAGCAGGAATGAGTCTTCACATATGGGGACTCCCAAGCTGAGATGCCTGGAGTCCCAGCATGTCATAGGTTGGAACATGCTATCTCCCCGAACACCAGGCATCCTGAGGATGGAGGGTAGGAGTTGAAGAAAGAAGGATGCTGTGGAACAGCTAACCTAGCATAGGATTGCAGAGAAGGAGTCCATGTGTGTGGATGATGGTCATCAATAATATTGCAAAGAATATTGGAAAAACAGTGGAGGTCAGAATCCTGAAGGGTAACAGGTAACCCCAGTAGGAAAAACTGGGGTAGTATAAAAACGGTGGGCCTTCAGCGGAAGACTTTATGACAAAAACCTAACTCTTTTGGTGGAAGAGTGACTCATTCTTAGGAGCAAAAAGAGAAAGGCTAACCGATTTGGACAAACAGGCACAGTCCTTGTGGGGAGGAGGGGTATGGTAACCCCTTGTATCCCAAAAGAGAGGACAAATGCCTGAGGCATTAAAGCCTGTGAATAACTGAAGATCCACAATGTTTCTCCGAAATAGGGTAAGCTAGGAGAGATATTGGGCACGGAGAGCTTCAGAGGTACCTAAACTCTTGGGTTATGGTATAAAAATTGTTGACTACCACAGGAGTGGTTGTGTGCGTAGAATCCCAAACTTGCTGGATAGCATAGGTATGGGTAAAGCCCCTCTGTCAGAATCATATAGCTATATGAGCATAGACAGTCAGATAGAGAGGTATGTGGATACATATCTATCTGTAATAAAATATCTCGAGAGATACATATATATACATATATATATACACATATACATATATATACACATATATACACATATAGATATATAGATAGACATATAAGAATATATCTATAGTGAGATATGGAAGGGCATAAAATACACACAAAAGATCAATATGGATATGTAGGCCTAAATATGGGTGTCTGCAATTAAACAGACAGAGATATGCCTACAGCATGGTATTCACATAGGATATGTGGAGAGGAAAGATTCATCTAATAACAAGGAGGTGGAACCTACTTGAGAAGATATAGAGAATCTATTCCCCCTGGTTATGATCTGCAAGGATGCTAGCTAGTGAAATAACCAGGACGGTTACGTGAAAAACAGAGGATAATATCAATCTGCAGCCAGCAAGTCTCGAGTCTTCCAGGACTCGAGCATCTTAAGTAGACAGAAGACACAGAGATGAGATACCATGTTGACCTGCTTAAGGACAAAAAGTATCATGCGTTCTTACCATGAGGACGAGCTGCAAGGAGAAAGAGCATATCCCCGATTGGGAATACTATGGACCAAAGCAGGGAATTGGTAACTCCTTAAGCTTTCACGTAAGAGAAAGCCTATGTCCTTTATATGAAAAAGGAAATAGTAAAAGAAGGGAGAACCTTCTAGTCATGGGAGACATGACTGAAGCGCCTTTTCCAACCATCTAGGATAGCTATTGGAGAAAAAACCCCTCATGCTCTCTAGAAAGGGCCCATAGTGGAAAGCTTCTCTGTAGAATTGCAGAGAGCATGATGCAGGAGAATGAGATGATAGAACTGGCTGCTGGAGAGCCAGTATCTGTGCCAACTATGCTGCCAAAACCAGGAGAATGGAGATGGCAGAAATAGCAGATAATCCAGAAAGCTTGTAGTGAGATAATCTCCAAGATAGATGAAGCACTGACTTGGAGCCACTACTAAGACTAGACAGAATGTTAGTGGAAGACAAATCTGGTTGTTTGTGGACAAGAACCAGTGGTCCAAACAGTAAGGCTCCTGCATAGGCAGCTGCTAGCAAGAGAGCAGAAAGAATCTTACTGTTGAAAAACAGAAAGAACAGACAGAACAGGAGTAGAAACTCTGGACATGTCTGAAAAGCTTCCCCAAAGTAAAAATGAAACAGAGGAGGTAACTCAGAGAGGAAACTCCACACTGGAAAGTGACAAAACTAGAGCGGCTAAAGAAAAAGCCCCCTAGTAAGTAATTCCGCTCTTACAGAGGAAAAGCTTGGTAAGAGAGTGAAGAGAATGGAGCTGAAGAAGACTTACCAAGTATAGTAAGTCTATAGAAGGAAAAAATGCATGATGGCATAGGAACTATCATTTGATAGTGGTTAGACCTCTGTCCCTAGCAGGAAAAAGAGGAGAACCTGTGACTTATAGGCATGAACATTTTGACAGCTCACAGAAATATAGAACAAATGGATATCTCTTGGAAAGAGATTCATGTGTAGGGGTTAGAATGAAGCAGTGGATTGCCTCTATTGAGAAGAAGCAACTGTAGATTCTAACCCCAAGAGTCACAAGCATTTGATGATGAGTGATCAGAAACCCTGCAGGTGCTGGGTTTGCTGAGCCTGGTGAGAGGTTGGATTCTTCAGACCAGGATGATGCCTCCCCTGTTGGGGAACATCTGTATGATGGGCAAGTGATGAACAAAACCTTCTTCTCCTGTGGGAAGAAAGTTTGGTAGGACATTTCCTACCTACTGGGACAGAAGAAGGTGTAGAACAACCCTTAGGAACAGGTAAATCAGTGGACAACTGAGTAACCTGACGCAAAGACTCCTTGTTGAAAAGATTTTCTCCAGTGCAAGGAGTATGTCCCAGCCGTTGTTGTGCCCATTTGTCCAAGTCTGAAGCTTGGAGCCAGGCTCTACGTCGTGCCCCTATAGCAATAGCAGACGTTCTGCTAACAGACTCAAAAGAGTCTAGGGAAGCACGAGAAAGAAACCAAGAGATATTCTGGATATGCTTAAGCAGTGAGGAATAGTCTGTACTCCAAGAATCTGGAAGGAAAGGAGTCAAAAGATGTAACTGCTTTGTGACCTCCTCAAGAGAAAGACTCATATAAAAAATATATGAGAGAATTCTTGCAGAAAGCATAGATGTCTGGAAGGTTTGATGTCCAAAGGTATCTAGTCTTAGACTCACGACCTGGCGGATAAGAGGAGTGCTTTTTCTTACTCTTTATCCGCCTCATTGTTGATTCCACTACTATGGAATGATGAGGAAGTTGAGTCTTTTGAAACCCTGGAGAGGGGGGGCACCTGATATAAGAGATCAGTTGCCCTGGAAGGTGGGGGTACCCTTAAAGGTGTTTCCCACATTCCTAGAAGGAGATCCTGCAAGGAATGATGCAAAGGAAGCATTATGTTGTCCTTTGCTTTGGTAGAGACAGAGCCTTGTGCAGGATCATGTCCTGGAATAGGAATAGCAAGGGATCTGGCTATATCCAGGAGGAAACTCTGAAAAGAGGGATCCCGAACAAGAATCTCCCTTGAACAGGGTAGATCTAAAGAACTAGCCTGAGCACCCACAGAGTTGTCCAAATATATAGGAATAGAAGATCCTGCAGAGTGCAGTGTGGAATGCTTAAAGGATGGTTGCTGGTACTGGCTGTCAGGGGCAGCCACTTTCCTTACCACATTGTCCATGCCAGGTATCGACTCCAAGCTTGGTATAGAATGGAGTGATCCTGTTGAAAAAAGCATGACAGAAGTTGGCCACGATGCTACTGCGGATACCAGTACCGATGGCAATACCGGTACCGATGTCGGAGTCGAGGCCGACAAAGACATCGGAGCAGTGATTGGTGACAGTTCAAATCGGTACCGAGGTAACCGAAAACTTCCGGACGATATTCTCGGTACCGAAGCACCAGTATCGATCGGTGTCGGTACCAAAACCTATTGGTACCGAGTCTTCTAGACTAGAGATCGATTCCAAACTCGGCATCGAGGGCAGAGAGCCTGATAATCGAAGCATGGAAGGCACCGACCGTGAGGGTAATGAGGACATTGGTACCGAGTTCGGTACCGTGTCTGATACCAGTGAAGGAAGGTCAACTAGTGGCAACTCAATCGGAGCTGGGGGAACCGAGAGTTTCGTATCCTAATCATCGGAACCAAGCCTTCGGTACCGCCGAGAGCCGGTACCAAGGCGAGTTGGTACCCAGTCCTCCAGACTGGAGATCGATTCCAGACTCGGCATCGATGGAAGAGAGGCTATCGATGCACATCTGGAGGGTACCGACGTCGGTGTAGTATCGGTGTTGGTACCGATAACGGAAAGTCAATCTGGGAAGTATCCACCGGTCCCGAAGGTACCGAGGACGCCAGATGACTATCCCTGGTGAGGAGTGTTACATCCAACAGCAGTGCCGATGCCGTTCGAAGCGGATGCCACCACCGTACACGACTTAGGTATGTTCTGTGGGGGGTGAACCCCAGGAACAACCTGAAACCCCTTATAGGCTTTGGAGACCGAAGACTCCCGCCGGGGTTTTGAAGCCAGTGGGCCCTCGAGGGCAAGGCCGGAGCCGTCTACATGCTGTGCATGAGACCTACCACTCGAGGACTGGCTAGTCTTAACAGACTGTTTGTGGGTTACCTGATCTTGTGTGGAAGAAGAAGGGGACGGTGCCCCAAAGTTGGAGGGCAACCGTGTATCGAGGGAGCCTCGATGTTGAAAACGTCTTCTTACCAAACTGTTGTCAGGACCCAAGCAAGTTAGACACCGACTTCGAGGGTCTAAAAATAAAGTTGTACCGCCACAGTCTGAACATTTCTTGGAGAAAGTGTCTGGCGGTTCCATGAAGGAAAAAGAAGAAAAGAAAACACCTGTGGTACCGGTGGCGTCGGGAAGACAGCCGCGACCACAAGCAAAGTAAGAAATAAAAACAAGAATTTTCTGCGGTGACAGGACGACGTCCTGCCGGCTCCGCGGAAAAACGAAAACTGAGGAGAGGCAGTTGGGAAAGACGGGAAGGCAGCACGCAGGCGTGCTGGGATGCTTCCAAAAGCTCTTGATTGGACGCTGGGAAGCGTTCCCGCGCAGACTCCGTTGGTACCGACGTACCCATATGTGAAGACTCATTCCTGCTTATTCCTGGAGATAAATATTAAAGAGAAGGGGGGCAAGGATGGAACCCTGAGGGAGCCACAAGGGAGAGAAAAAGAAGTGGAAGAGGAGAAACCAGTGTGGACAGCGAAAGAACGAGAAGAGAGAAAGGACCAAAACCAATGGTGGACAGTGCCATGGGTGCCGAGGTCTGAAAGACGGGTAAGAAGTGTATGGTGATCAACGATGTCGAATGCAGCGGAGAGATCCAAAGAGACGGCCATTGAAAAGTCACCCTTATCGTGAGTGCGGTGCAGTTCATTAAGGAGTGCAACAAGAATGGTTTCTGTACTGTGTCCGGGCCTAAATCCTGATTGTTGGGGGTGAAGGGAGATGGTTGAATCAAGATGAGCAGTGAGTTGTTGAAAGACAAGTTTTCAAGAATTTTTGAGAGAAAAGAGGTTGGAGAAAGGGCGCCAATTAGAGGGAGTGGCAGGATCAAGGGCGGGTTTCTTGAGAATAGGGCGGACAATGGCATGTTTCCAGGCAGAAGGGAAGAGTAAGGGGACTGGTCAAACGTTAAGCAACATGGAACCCAGAAGATTAGCAGGTGTGTCTGCAAGAAACCGGCTCCTAGGTCAATATCAGGACTTGAGGGGCTGAAAAATCCAAGGCCCTTGGAATTCACCAAGAATCACATGCTCCGAGTTAGCTGAAGCTTGAGTAAGCTCTTGGTCATGAGGAACATGGCTTAGCAGAGGATGAAACCAACCCCCAAGTTCACAAAATCCAGGGAGACAACCAAGCTGTTCTAAGGAAAAGCGGTCACTGTCCCCCGACTTCTCAACCACTACTATTATTAATCATCATCAATATAGCGCTACAAGGTGAACACAGCTGTACATGTAAGAGACAATCCCTGATCCTAATAGCTTACAGTCTAGTCAAGACAGACAACACAAAATGGAAATTACACTTACCTGGTAATTGATGTTCCTTGAGGGAGTACAGTTCAGTCCTCCACCACTGGGTAGTGCACCTCCTCCTGCAACATGGAGACTGGACAAGTCAAACTTGTGACATCACCGGGTATATCCTGCTGGTCTTCTCCCATGATCCCCCAGTGACCTACTGTCAAAGCAGACTCAAAGGAGCAAACAACCAGTTAAAGTACTAAATACAAAGCTATGCCCAAACTTCAACTTTAAAATCACAGGGCCCCAAAAAGAAAGGCCGAAAACACCCTCCTCCGTGCCCCTGTCCCCCTGCGCACCAAACAGCGGAAGACAGAGAGCTAGAAGGAAGGAGAACTAAGGAAGAGTATAGGCAGAAAAGGTTGCTCTCTCGCGATTACCTGCCAATCAGAGCCCGTTGCTGACTCTAGGATCCGAAAGCATACTCGGAACTGATGCCTCGCGTCTGAAACATCCATCCCCGGGCGGGAATGAGGACTGAACTGTACTCCCTCAAGGAACATCAATTACCAGGTAAGTGTAATTTCCATTTCCTTATCGGTCCTACAGTTCAGTCCTCCACCACTGGGATGTACCAGAGCAGTAATCATTGGGAGGGACCTATCCAGTCGGCTCGGCCCCTAAACGAACAGAGCAGGCACCGACCCCAGCCCGCTCCTCACGTCAACAGGCGGTAAGCCAACCAGGAAGACACGACCGAGAGCCCACTTGGATCCTCTTCACTGGTGAAAACAGCACAGAACTCTGCCCCAAGCAGCGCTAGTGCTTCAGAAAGACAAACTCGCCATCGCAAACACACTGAACGCCCTAGAAACAGACCTACTGAGAAGGCTACCGGAGCTCCGCCTGAAAAATCCGCTTGAGCTCCACCTTGGCTCTCGACCCCACCAGGGTGTCAAGTGTTAGCAACCTGCCGCTCTCCCGCAGAACCCACCTCCACGGAGGGACAGGCAGCGAAGAGACCTCCCAGAAAGCGACGGAACCGCACCTAAGGTCCAAGGAACGCAGGTTACAAGCAAAGTGTTCTTGCGTAAGTCCCAAACCGACAACTAAACAGGCACAGCCGGATTCCACGAGGGAGAACGGAACCGAGGTCCATCCAGACAGAGGTGGGAAGCAAAAAGAGGGAAATGGAAAAAACCACCAGCGTCAAACACCCTATTTGTCACACCTCTTAAGGGCTTTATTCTTTGCAACACAAAGTAGCTCTACAGCTATGTCCTGGACCAGTTGGAGTCTTTTTAATTGAGAATGTGGAATGCAGCTAAGCAAGGAGTTGCAATAAACCAAGCGTGATCCACCAAGGGCATATAAGAGGGTGTCAAGTGCCCCAGAGTCCAGCGTTGTTTCAGAAGATGTGGAGTCTTACATGGTGTGACAAAAAAGAAAGGAGACTCTGGTAGCCACGCCCACGACGCAATGCCAGTAGGCCAACCGCTTACATCACCTGGATATGCCCTTCGGAATTGGAGGAACCATGCAGAAGTAGCAATCGCCGACGTGATCCATGGGCCCTCTACAGATCATTGGAACCGCAAAAGACTTTGATGGTCTTTTCCCATCCATCCACAGCCTGAGATCTGCTACACATGTATTGCAGCATATGTGTGGCGCCTAGCTTTTATCCTGATCTTTTATTCTGCAGCCAAAATATAAATTGTAGGCTTTCTGAACCGCCACAGTCATATGCCATTTTTGTGATGTAAAAGTCACATCACCACAACTAGAGCAGAAATTATCTGCATGATTAACACCAGGACGAGGAATCGCCAAATATGCTGTGAGTGACCTATCGGTATAAAATAAATATGTCTTTTTTTTTTCTTCTTTTTTTTTTTTACTGTCAAGCGAGGCAAATTTAAGTAGTGACTGCATCAACTGGTTTTGGACAGTTATTTCGATTGGTTGCAAGTAAAGATTATGCAAGCTCACGCAAATGTTGCAGAATACACTGGTAATGGTCCCCACTGACTAATGAAGAGCACATATCTTAGCAACCAGCCCCATTCGGCCATTTTCACAATGGCCTCTGAAAGGCATAGAATGGACCGGGCCACGGCCCCGTACCAATGCGTCAACGCTATCCAGTAGCCTCATATGTCCTCTGCTAAACATCGACCCGTCGCCGCAGACTGACAGGTCGCCATGAGGTCCAATATGGGCTGACCGCATCTGAGCACACGCGGCGCGCACACCGCCTGATGCAATCTCACTCCTCCGGCAAACACTCGGACCCCGCTAAGGACATTCGCCACCACAGTGTCCCCACCGAAACGCAGGCCACCAAGGCTTCAACCGCGCACGCTGTCCCTTCGCTCGGGCCACCCTGACCACCCGACCGACTCCACCCTGCCGATCGAAATAGGCCACCATCCCGGAGATCTCAGACAGCACCTACAGCGCTCGATCCGCTACCGTGTCCGTGAACGCCTGCCACGGCTGACGTACCGCGTACCGTTCCAGTCAGACGATGGAACACTGGGCGTGCTGCGTACACTAAAACGCCTTGTACATAAAGGATCCCCAAAATGTAGCTGAGTCTAACCACGCTCCGGCCAAGCTCCCGGAAGAAAGGGACAGAACCTTATAAAAAAAGAAGTGGGGACAATTAGGAAGGCTTTCCTGTTTGATTATTCTTTTTTATTTTGTTTGTTTTTCCTTTTTACAACTCCATAAGGGCCACAAGGCACACAACCGAACAGGGCATTGTCCAGAGAACGCAAGGCCCCTCCTCCAGGCTGACTCCACAGCCTAAACTGGCAGTCACCTTGGCTGATGCCGAGCAGCGCGGAAACCAACTTGTAAGCCCAGCATATGAAGTATGCCTACTAGTACAGCATTCCACAATGGAGGGACATGTAACCGGACGGCTTTGAATATGAACCTACAGATATCCCGCGCTTGCTCCAAGACAAGCACTGTGCAGCCTACTGGTCTTCTCGGAGCACCGCCACGACCCGAAGACCTAAACCGGCCAGCAAAAGACGACGTACGCTGGGCCCGAAGGAACCTGGTTGAACGGATCCCAGCACTCCCTGTATCGTTAGGATCGGAGCCTCCCCCCCAAGGACTCAGCCCTGGCTGGAACCGGCTGAGCATAACTCCAGGCCCTGCGGCGAGCCCCCACGAAGAAGTGGGACGCAACGATGCCTTGAGGAAAGGGAAGGCCCAATGGGTGAAGCAAGTTGCTAGCCGACCAAGGGAGTAAACCCCACACGTGCACCTCAACGGAAGGTCGGAAGAACCGAGGATTCTGGTCCCACAGGTGCACCTGCTAGCCTTTAACATACACCTCCGCAGGTACAAAAAACTTAAATTGTGAGCACCTTCAGGGGTAAGGGGAATAGACGACAGCCTCCGACTGTTGACCACCTGGTCTTGCACAACAGACAGCAGCACCCCACCAAACAAATGATTGGGAATATATGACCTCAGAACACCAAGACAGAGGTAAAACAGTAGAACGTGCAGTGGACGTGAATTTCCAGATCTGCCAGCCCCCCTGCCCACATTGAGAAGAGGCAGAGAAGAACTGGACCGGCGGATCTGGAGGGGTGCCTCCTGGACAGCTGGGCCACCAAAGGGAAAGCTGATGACTGAGGCCCAAACTCCTCAGAATGGCCCCGTCTTGCATTGGCAACCCCATGCAACACCATGACAACCCCGCTCACGATATCCCAAGCGATCTCTGTCATTGCTGCAACAATCACCTGAGCATGAGATCACAGACGGAACACGGACATGTAGACGCACTCAAGGAGAGTGCACCTAAGTATGAGCCTATCCAACATCCAGCACCACATGTCCAGGTGTCCCACTCCTGTCACCCAAAACACGGGACGCTTGAACCTAGGTGACCGTCATAGCAAAGACAGGGAGACCTGACTGCCGCTATCAACCCTTCCAGGACCCTGGAACACTAAGCCCCGGACTGTGCCATCCAGCAACACTTCTCACGATCCCCAGCAGGGGCCTTTCCCCAGATGGCCCAGATGGGCAGTGTTCCCGCCAAATGGGCAAGCTGCGCTCTGATAACATAGTGCAGAAAACCAAATCAAAGTGTCTTAACCTAGCTAATTTTTGTCTAATAGTGATCATTCATAATATCAGCCAGGCTCAATCATAACATTAGTATTAATGATCTCTAAAGATTGAAGAGTTACTAATGTAACACTAATTGGGGGGTTTTGTTTGGGGGGGGGGGGTTTAAAGAGCTTCAAAGGCGATCTTGGAAACTACAGACCAATGAATCTGAGTTCAGTGCCAGTTAAATGATAGAACTTGTTCTGAAAAGCAGCACCAAGCTGTCTTTTCAAAGGGTTAATAAACATGTGAGTAAGCCAAATGATATGTATCTGGATGTTTTAGAAGGTACTTGACAAAGCCCCTTATGAACTTCTCCTGAGGAAGGAGATGATGTGCTATTATAGAATGGGAAATGGATCAAAAACAGGAACACAATAGGACTAAATGGCCAGTTTTCTCACAGGGGACCCGTAAATAGTGGAATGTCTCGGGATCTGTACTGGAACTGGCATCTGGTAACATCTACTGCACTGAAATGATCTGGAAAAGAGATCAGCAAGCATGGCGATCAAATTTGCAGATGGCATAACGACATTTAGAGGCTGTCTGCACAATTTCCAAGCGTATAAACATGGAAATAGCATCCTTATGTAAATGACAATTTCAGAAAGGGCTCAATTTGTAGGTGGTTTTGCCGCCGATGACCCTGAATGGCCAAATCCTAGCACGGAAACCTGCTGCTGACAGACGTCGCTAACTGCCAGAATGCAGACAAAGGTAAAGGCACCCCCCAAGAAGTAAAAACCAAAACCAATCACATTGCATTCAAAGAACTATAAACTATCATGAAATTAAAAGGAAATTAAAATAAAAAGGAAATTAAAATTAGAATTAAAAGTAACAGCAAAAGGAAGTCCTTATCTGGGTGTAGCCGTGTGGAACAGCATCGTCTGCTCAAACGCGGGGCTGCTCCACTCTCCGCCACGAGGCCTCAGCCCTGCCGAGAAAATGGCGCCAATCCGAAGCAGGCCCGCTTGGCGCCAAACACCACAGAGGCGGCAAGAGCTCAGAGCCCCTCCATGCGGACTCGAGAGACTCCCTTGTGGCGTCGGGATGCAGCAGTTACCCCGCTGTAGCTGCGAGGTGAAGAGCTGTCCAGACACGCTGCTGCCTCGCGCCACCAGAAGTAGCAGACGCTGCGAGCCCCGGCCCACCGGCTAAAGAACCTCGAACGGCCTGAGGCTCCCGCCGCGATGGGAATCTGCCGCATGGACACTGCCAAAATGCAGGTGTTCCACAGAGCTCTCCCCCGTACAGTCCTGGGGGAGAGATCATCACCGGGCACAGAGACCGAAGAATCCCAAGCAGAGAGGCTAGCTGGCAGCGTGAACTTTGAAAAGGGACAGAACCCCCCTTTACACTAAGGCAGACTAGGTGAAAATAAATAAAGTAAAAGTAAATTAAATTAAATGAAAATGAATTCAATTTACAGGATTACACCTAAAGAAGGGCAAAAGAAATGCAAGGTAAATCAAATCCTGACTAACTGCTCCTAAACTGCTTCTCAAGTGAGCCCAGCACCTAGGCTCACTACGTCCTCATGCTGCATGGAGACTGGACACACTGGGGGATCATGGGAGAAGACCAGCAGGATATACCCGGTGATGTCACAAGTTTGACTTGTCCAGTCTCCATGTTGCAGGAGGAGGTGCACTACCCAGTGGTGGAGGACTGAACTGTAGGACCGATAAGGAATGGGGATTAGGATATATCTAGGGGAATGGTAAGGAAGCACATAGTAGGTGAACAGGAGACTAGGGGGATCAGGATCCAAAATCAATTTCAAAAAAGTGAGTTTATAGCCTGGATATGAACAGAGCCAGAGATGGAGACTGATGCACTTACTCTGATAGTTTGTTCCAGGGATAAGAAGTAGCAAGATAGAAAGAGCAAAGTCTGCAGTTGGTAGTGGAAGAGAAGGTCACAGATAGAAGGGATCTGCCAGAAAAGTGGAGTTCCCGAGAGAGGTTTAGGGAGAGATTAGAGAGGAAAGGTATTGAGAAGTAGCAGAATGAAGGCACTTATAGGTCAGTAGTAGAAGTTTGAACTGGATGTGGAAACAGATAGGAAGGCAATGAAGAGACTTGAGAAGAGGGATGGTATCAGCATAGTGATACTGGCAGAAGATTAGCTGTGCAGCTGAGTTTTAAACAGACTAAAGTGGAGAAAGATGATTCAGAGGAAGACCAGAGAAGAGAAAATTGCAATAGGCCTGTGTCATAACTGGTCTTAACCAAAGGGAATGAGAGGGTCAGTCCAATATCCAGATGTCAGCCACTTGGTCCCTCTGTGCAGAACGGCACCATTCCTACCACTACCTCCTTGGAAAGGGTATGGGGAGCGACATCTAGGTCAAAGTTAATGCCTGGCACTTAAGAGGCAATCTGGAACACACAAGCAGAAAAAGCATAGCTACTCACCTGTAAAACGTAGTTACTCACCTGCAACAGGTGATCTCCGGGAACAGCAGGAATTTAGTCTTCACATATGGGTATCGTCGGTACCGAAGGAGCCTGCGTGGGAACGCTCCCCAGCTTCCAATAGGAAAGCTTTTGGGAGCATCCCACAGCGCCTGCGTGCTGCCTTCCCAACTGTCCCTCTCGAGTTTATAGCTGAGACCAAAGAAAGAGGGAGAGAGAGATATACAACTCCTAGGGGAGGTGGGCAGGTTGTGAAGACTAAATTCCTGCTGTTCCCGGAGATAACCTGTTGCAGGTAACTACGCTATCTCCAGGAACAAGCAGGAATGTAGTCTTCATATATGGGGACTCCCTAGCTGCAGATGCCAGGGACATAGCCCCAGGAAGCTGTCAGCCCTTGTGAAAGGGCCATGCTTCCCTCCATGGATCTCTGGCATCCTACCAGGGATGGTGGGTAGGAGTTGACTAAGTCTGAAAAAGGTGTTGAAGAACAGCCTGACCAAACAAGGTATCCCGGTGGGGGTGCTTGTCTAAACAGTAGTGGGCCATGAAGGTATGTTCCGAAGCCCAAGTAGCTGCTTGACAGATGTCGTCGATAGACACAGAGTGAAGATGAGCCATTGAGGCTGCCATGGCTCTCACATTGTGAGCTGTGACATGGCCTTCAAGAGGAAGGTTCTTACTCTTACAGGCAAAGGATATGCATTGTGCAATTCAGTTAGATAGAGTTCTTTTGGAAACTGGAAGTCTCAAATGACTAGGATCAAAAGCAACAAAGAGCTGAGAAGATTTTCAATGTTGCTGTGTCCTCTGCAAGTAAAAGGCTAAAGCTCTTTTACAGTCCAAAAGTATGAAGGTTTCTTTCTGCACTAGAGGCCTCGGAAAGAATACAGGAAGGTAAACCGCATGGTTTAAATGGAAAGGCGAAACCACCTTTGGCATAAAGTGTGGATGAGTCCTAAGAAATACCTTATCATGGTAGAACCTTGTAAAAGGAGGATCAGCCACTAATGCTTGCAATTCACTGATGCGACGTGCTGATGTGATTGCAATAAGAAAGATGACTTTCCAGGAAAGGAATTTTAGAGATGTAGTGGCTAATGCTTCAAAGGGCAGTTTTATGAGCTGCCCGAGCACCAGATTCAAGTCCCATGGCACCGGTGGTGGCTTAATGGGAGGCTTTGTTAAAAGATGACCTCTCATAAATCTTGCTACGAGAGGATGGGAGGAAACAGGTTGTCCACTTAGAGGCTTGTAAGAAGCTGCATTAGCACTAAGATGGACTCTTACTGAATTTGTCTTAAGACCCGCATTTGACAAATGAAGGAGATACTCCAGTATCAATTCCAGAGGTATCGCAGGAGGGTTAAGACCCTTCTGCGAGCACCATATGGTAAACCTTTTCCACTTAAAGGCATGTGAGCGTCTTGTGGAGGGTTTCCTAGAAGCATGAAGAATATCCTTTACCTGTTGAGAAAGGTTGAGATCCTGAAGCTCTAGGCTTTCAGCAACCAGGCCCTGAGATGCAGACACTGGGGATTGGGATGCCATAGCATCCCATTCTCTTGGGAGAGAAGATCTGGAGCAGATCCCAACTCCAGAGGCAGAGCTTGAGAGAGATGTAGAAGGAAAGGGTACCACGTTTGCCGTGGCCAACATGGAGCTATGAGAATCATACGACCTCTGTCTCTCTGAAGCTTGAATAGTGTTTTGGGGATGAGGGGAATGGGTGGGAAGGCATATAGGAAGTATTGACCCCAGTGAAGGAGGAAGGCGTCCCTTGCCTGGCAATGTCGAGCTGGGATTCTGGAACAAAACCGGGGAAGTTTGGCATTCAGCGGACTTGCAACCTGGTCTGAATGGAGAGACCATTCGTGTGGCAGCAGAACTAGACAGTTTGTCTGCCCAAGAGTTTTGAATGCCTGGAACATACACCGCAAGGAGATGTATCTGATGCTCTCTGGCGAGGGCCCATAGTCACAAAGCTTTGTTGCATAGCTTTGTTGTTCCGCCCTGCTTGTTCACATAGAACATGGCTACCTGATTGTCCGTTTGAACTAGGACTGTCTTGTATCTGAGCTGGGCATGAAATACTCGAAGAGCAAGGACGATTGCTCTGAGTTCCAGGAGGTTGATGTGAAGACAGGCCTCCTGTGGAGTCCAAATACCCTGGGTAGAGAGATCATGCAGGTGGGCTCCCCATCCCACCTGAGATGCATCTGTTGTTAGGGTGGCTTGGAATAGGGGTTTCTGGAAAGGAGACGCCACCAGAAGATTTTTGATCGATTGCCACCATTGGAGGGACGAAATAAGACGGTCTGAGTTTGTTATTTTGTCCGACAGGCAACCTGAGGCCTGTGTCCACTGAGTGGATAAAGTCCACTGGACTGCTCGTATGTGGAAGAGAGCATAAGGAACCACATGCACGGTGGATGCCATATGTCCCAGCAGTTGTAGCATTTCTCAAGCAGTGAGATGAGGTTTGAGCACTGCTTGGGAAGACAGCGGGGCTGCGGAAGGAAAGCACTTGCCTGTCTGGTATCCAAATGAGCTCCTATGAACTCTAGGGATTGAGAGAGAGCAAGACTGGATTTTGTGAGGTTTATGTCTAGTTCCAAATACCGAAGGCTTCGCATCATCAGAAACAGAGCAGAGCTGGCTTCTGGCACTGTAGGGGCTCGAATGAGCCAGTTGTCTAAGTAAGGGAAGACGAATATTCCCAGAGTGCGGAGAAATGCAGCTACCACAGCCATGCATTTTGTGAATACTCTTGGTGCAGAATCCAGACCAAAGGGAAGAACCCTGTATTGGAAGTGCTTTCCTTGAAACAGGAATCGGAGGAATCTTCTGTGATTTGGATGTATGAGAATATGAGTATACGCATCCTTGAGATCTACAGAACAAAGCCAATACTGACTTTGAAGGTATGGCAGCAGAGTTCCTAGAGAGACCATTTTGAACTTCTTTCGAAACAGATATTTGTTCAGTTCTCTGAGGTCTAAAATGGATCTGTGTCCTCCTGTTTTCTTTGGGATAAGAAAATAGGGGAAGTAGAACCCTGTACCCTGTTGCGAAATGGGTACTTCCTCTATTGCTCCCTGCGCAAGGAGTGTTGTGACTTCTTGACTTCAGAGATTGTTGAGAGAGGTCTGAGAATTGAACTGTCTTAGAATTGTAGAAGGGGGCATGCTGTGAAAATGAAGCTTGCACCCCTCTCGTACAATGGACAGAGTCCAATTTTCTGCTGTTATTTGGTACCACCTGTTGGCAAAATGACATAACCTGCCTGGAATGTCCAAGGGTTCTGGATCCTTCAGGGGCAGGAAATCGAAGTTCTCTAGAAAGGAGTCAAAGGCCTTGAGGAAGCTGAGCCTGCTGAGCTGGCTGAGGTTTTGCAGCTTTTGGCTTCTTTTGTTGTCTAGGTTGTTGCGGCTGTCCCTTTTGGGCAGTCTAACCTGGACGGTGTCCCTGTAAGGTATAGGAAGGATAAAACGTTTTTCTTATTGAAAAATGTTTTTTTTAGAGGATTTTTTCCTTGCAGGATCGGCTGTAGATTTGGACAATCTATCCAATGTGATATTGTCTGCATCTATTTCATTAGCCTTCTCCTGCCAATTCTTACCAAAGAGATTTTCTCCTGTGCAAGGAATGTTTCCTAATTTATCCTGTGCCCAAATTTCCAAGTCTGATGCCTGAAGCCAGGCAATCAGATGTGCACCAATGGCAATAGCAGAGGTTCTGCTTATGCACTCAAAACAGTCAAAGGCTGCACGATTTACAAACTTGGAAACATCCTGGGCATTTTTGACAAGAGTAAGATAGTCCTGTCTTTTGTCATCAGGAAGAAGGGGGCTCATAAGCTCCAAGTCTCCTGTGACCTCTTTAAGGAACATTCCCATATACAAGATATAGGAACTGATCCTAGCTGAGAGCATGGAAGCCTGGAAGTATCAACGCCCAAAGGCATCAAGAGTCCTGCATTCACGACCTGGAGGATTGGATGCATGTCTCTGCACTTTTCATCCTACGTGTGGCTGATTCCACTACCATTGAATGGTGTGGTGAAAGCCAGTCAAGGTGGAACTCTATTCATAGTATCGAGTCTGCAAGAATGAGGAGATGTGATCAAAGGTGTTTCCCACATTCTCAGCATAAGATCATGTAAGATCTCATGAATAGGCAGAGTAGCTGCCTCTTTGGGAGACTTAGGGTATTGGAGAATCTCCAGCTCCTTTGCCCTAGGCTCTTTTTCAGGAGCTACTGTGATGGAAAGGCCTCGGGCCAAATCACAGATAAAATCCTGAAAGGACATATCCTCTGGCAGAGACATTCTGCGTTGAGGAGAAGAGAAATCCTCTGGGAGAAATACTCTTGTATCGTCAGTCTTCAGAGTCATCAGGCTCATCAGAGGATTCAAAATACCTCTGATCCCGGTGATCGCGCAGCACACGGTACAGGTATCGATTGAAGTCAGTATCGGGTTGCTCCGGTACCGATCTGTCGATGCCGGAGACAGATGCATAACTCTGTATGGGTGGGATACCCACCATTGTCAATGCCATCGGTACCAGTATCGGTTAAGGTGTCTGAAGCGGTTTCAACGGTACCAAAGCCGTGAGAAGAGCCACTAGACTGCGTTCGATAGCAAAAAATCTCTGGTCTATCAACGCTGCAGAAGCTTGGGTGCCGGTACCAGTAGAAGCGGCCGGAACCCGAGAGCATGGCACCAGTAGTTCTGCCAAGGTTGAGGCCTCTAGAACATCCTGGCGCCCCGTTATTGCTTTGGAAGCCGAAGCCTCCTGCCGGGGCAGTTTTGCTGGTGAAAATTCCTCAAGGGCAATGCCAGTGGCATCTCGATACTTAGGAGGAGATCTACCCTTTGAGGACTGGCTAGATTTATGTTTAGTTACCTGAGATCCATGGGAGGAAGATGAGACCCTGGAGGACGTCGACGCAACAGTTTAGAAATACTGTTAAAAAATAAATAAATAAAACAGACATCGTGTCTGAGGGGAAAAGGGTGCTACGTTTTGCAGCTTGATTCTGCCGACCCCTTTTTGACATCATTCCACAGGAGAGGCACTCTGAAGTAGAGTGGTCAGGACCTAAACATTTGAGACACCAATCATGGGTGTCGGTGACAGAGATGGTACCGCCACATTTAGAACATTTTTTAAAACCAGATGTTTTTTCCATTTAAGGAAAAAATTGGGCCCAATGCCCAAAATGGCGCCTAGCACCAAGGAAAAAAAGTTTCTGAAGTAAAACACCTCAGAAACTATAGTTTGTTTGTTTGTTTTTTATAGAAGAAAGAATGAACTGGCGGTACCAGTACAGCGTCGAGGGAAGGCAGATGCGACCACAAAAAGCTAAGATTAAAGACGAACTTTTCTGCGGTGACAGGGTATGCGACCTGTCAGCTCCGTGGAAAACGAAGAACTGGAGGGGGACAGTTGGAAAGGCAGGAAGGCAGCACGCAGGCGCTGTGGGATGCTCCCAAAACCTTTCCTATTGGACGCTGGGGAGCGTTCCTGCGCAGGCTCCGTCGGTACCGACGATACCCATATGTGAAGACTACATTCCTGCTTGTTCCTGGAGATCAGGCGATCTCCAGGGACAGTAGAAATGAGTCCTCACATGACGGAGCCCGCGCGGAAGCATCTCCCTAGCTTTCAAAGAAAGTTTTAGGAGATGCCACCACGCATGTGTGGTCCCCTACCCGCCCAAGGGTGCCATCTTGCTCAGTCATATGACATAGCTAAGACAGCAAAAAAATAAATTGGTACAGGGTAAGGCAACTCCATGGGCAGGAGGGAGGGTTGTGAGGACTGATTACTGCTGTCCCTGGAGAATACCCTTACAGGTGAGTAACTATGCTTTATCCAGGAACAAGCAGGAAGTCAGTCCTCACATATAGTACTCCCTAGCTACAGGCTACCAAGAACCCATAGAAAGACACGGTCAAGCAATGAGTAGCAGCCGGAGAGTACGAAAGACAGACTCTGAAATGAACCCAGTGTCCAGGGAGAACCATCACTCCGGTAGACTGAACACAGAAGGGTCGGAGGATCGGAGCTGCCTAAACTCCGAAAAGATTATGGAGTACGGCCTGGTTGAAGGCGCTGTCCTGTCAGGACTCCCTCTCCAAGCAGTAGTGAGCTGCAAAGGTGTGGACTGAAGACCAGGTGGCGGCCCAGCAGATGTCTGTCATTGGGAGCAGAGCACACCTGCAATAGATGTTGCAATACCCCTGATGCTGTGAGCCGTGACTCGGCACTTAAACGGGAGCTCGGCATGTTGGCAGGTGAAGACAATGCAGTCTGCAAACCCAGGTGGACAGGGTCCACTTGGTCACTGCCTCCCCTAGCCAGCTGGGGTCATGGGAGACAAAATGTTGAGAGGCTTTGCAGTGACCCTGGGTACCTTGCAGGTAGAAGGACAGGGCCCTCTTATCGTCCAGAGTATGACGTATAGCCTCCACATTGCTGGCATGAGGCTGTAGGAAAAAGGTGGGCAGCACCACCTCCTAATTGAGGTGGAGGGAGGATTTATTTTTATTTTATTTATTTGTGTGCTTTTCTATACCGCCCCTTCCAGAGATCAGGGGCAGTTTACAGAGAACTTTTAAAACAATATAACAAAAACATTGAAATATTGCATTACATAGAACATTAATGGCACATAGTAACTATATTACAGGGAAACAATACTTTAACTATTTACATGGTTGGGTAAATTACTGCTTATTTACAAATGAAAGTATAGCATGTAAAAGTTATAATAGACCGAGAAAAAAAATATACAGGAGTTTATAAAAAACATTATAGTAGAAACTAGAAGTGTGGCATTCTAATGTGGCAGAGGGACTATTTATAATAGCCATTATAGGACTGATTAGAGTTCAGTCTATACTAACAGGGAGTGAGTCTTGAGTTAGGTAGGGTAGACTTGTGTTAGTTTAGTTGTGTATTCTTGTGTAGTATGTTTGATTGTGGGTTGTAGGTTGCAGTAATGTTGACTAAACAGATACGTTTTAAGTTCCTTCCTGAAAGAGGTAAGGTCCTTAATCTCTCTAAGGTTTAGTGGTAGCTTGTTCCATTGGCTGGGTGCATAATATGAGAAGGCAGTGTTAGTGGTTATTTGCTTCAATTTTCTCACAGCATCAGGAATTAATACGATGTTGAGGCAGAAATTTGGGGTGCATGCAATGCACAACCCTGTTTTTATAGAACCTCGTATATGGTGGCTCTGCCATCAGAGCCTGGAGCTCGCTGACCCTGTGAACAGAGTGCCACCAGAAAGGTGACCTTCCAGGAGAGGTACTGCAGGTGGCCAGGGGCTCAAACGGCAGCCAGATGAGCCAACATCAGTACTACATTAAGGTCCCATTCCACTGGGGGCCCCTGCAGGCAGCAGGTGACAAGGGGCTGAGCTGAGACAGGCTTGTCCTCAATAGGGTGGCGGTGTGCTGAAAGGGCACACAGGTGCACCCTGACTGAGCTGGACTTGTCCAGCAAGGGAGAGGTGAAGCAGGTATTGCAGGACTAACTGTACCATGCAGTAGGAGTCGTCTGCCTGTTTCTTGAGCACCACACAGAGAATCTCCACCACTTGAAGACCAGCAGGACCTCCTCCACTTCTTCCGAGATGTTAAAGGAAGCTAAGGCTACCTGTTCAGCAGCCATGCTATTAACGCCGGAGACTCCAGGTAAGCAGCCCTGGGGAGTTCCCAAAAGGGACCAAGGGTTCCGTCGCTGGACGAAGCAGCTGTGGGAACCACAGCTGCCTGAGCCACTGGGGAGCTATCAAGATTAACGATGCCTTGTCCTGAAGGACCTTGAAAAGGGTCTTGGCAACCAGCGGTGTGGGTAGGAAGGCGTATAGAAAACCTTCCGACCAAGAGATGAGAAAAGCTTCCGCCGTTACCCGGGATGGGCGAGGCTGGTGGAAGCAGAAGCAAGTCAGCTGGGCAATGGACATGCTGGCAAAGAGGTCCATCTAGGAGGTCCCCCAGAGTCGGAATAGCCTGTGGGCCACTCTGGGATTTAGCTGCCAATCATGGGTGGCAGGACTCTGCTTAGCCTGTCTGCGAAGACAGGGTCTCGGCCCAGCAGGTAGACCGCTCTCAGGAGTATTCCCTGGATGATTGCGTACGAGCAGAATGCTACTGCCTCTTGGCAGCGGATGTAGGAGTCCACGCCTCCATGTTTGTTCACTTAGAACAATCACAACTTCATTGTACATCTGGATGAGCACCAGCCGGTGCTGGAGACGGTGGCAGAAGGCCTTAAGTATCAGGAATACGGCCCTGAGCTCCAAGAAGTTGATCTGTTGTTGGGTTTTGGCCCAGGACCAGGTGCCCCGTATGCAAAGGTTCCAGCAGTGGCCTCTCCAACCCAGCAATTAGGCGTCTGTGGTGAGGACCTGCTTTAGAGTGGGGGATTGGAAAGGCATGCCTGCCCTCAGGAGCTGCATGGTCTGCCACCAGCAGAGCGATTCTGCCAGAGGGTGGGTCACATAGACCTTGTCCCAGAGGCGGCCAGTGGCTTGCGCCAACTGATACCTGAGACACCACTGAGCTGCCATCATGGAGGGTATCCAGGTGCGCCCCAATGAACTCCAAGTGTTGGGATGAGGTGGGACTTGGGATGGTTTATAATGAACTCCAAGTATTGCAGGACGCTGATTGTGCAGTTTGTGGCCTGTTGCACCTCGGTGGCTGTCCCACCTCTGATGATCCAGTCATCTAGGTAGGAGAAGACAAAAGGTTCCATGGAAGCGTAGATAGGAAAGCCACGACTGCCAGGCACTTTGTGAAGACTCTGGGTGCAGAGGCAAGCCCAAAGGGTAGTTCTCTGTATTGGTAGTGGTTGCCCCCAACCATGAACCTGAAGTACTTTCTGTGCCTGGGGTGGATCACGATGTGGATATAGGCATCCTATAGGTCCAAGGAGCATAGCCAGTCTCCCTGTTGCAGGTATGGCAGCAAGGTTCCAAGGGAGAGCATCTTTAATTTCTCTTGCACCAGGAACTTGTTTAGGACTCTGATGTCTAGAATGGGCCTTCGGCCTCCTGTCCTTTTGGGGACCAGGAAGTACCTTTAGTAGAACCCCCTGTCCTGTTGTTGATGGGGCACTGGGTTCCACAGCCATGTCTTTGAGAAGACCTGTGAGATCCTGCAGTAGCAGGGCCTGATGCAGGGGAGTCCTCGGGGGCTCTCCCGGGAAGAATTGAGAGGGCATCTGGTCCAAGTGGAGGAGGTAACCCTCTCTGAGAACCTAGAGTGCCCAGGTGTCGGTGGTGATGGTCAACTGCCAGTGGGCAAAGTGGGCCAGATGTCTCCCCATGGGCTGCTGATATCCTGGAGGAGAGGCTATGCCAAGCAAGTCAAAGACTCTGCCCAGGTTGGGGCCTTTCTGCTTGCGAGGTCATTGTCCAGGTCCTTGAGGCCCCCGCTGAGGGGTCCTATGGAGCCAGGTATTGCTGGTAGCTGTGGAATCCTGAGCGCGTCCTGAAGAAGGGGGATTTCTTCCCGGGGGCCTTACGGTTGGGGCAAGAGGATGTTTTCTTCAAGAGCCAGGTCTTTGTCACGTACTCGGCCTCGGGGTCTGCAGCTTTGTCTGCCATGACCTTGCCAAAGAGGTTCTCTCTCAGGCAGGGGATATCCAGGACCTTTTCCTGGACCCATTGCTCGAGGTCGGAGGATTGGAGCAAAGGCTGACTCTTGGTGCCGATACAAGTGCCAGTGACCCTGGCCATGGACCCGAAGCCATCATAGGCAGCCCGGGTAATAAACTTTGAGCAGTCTGTGGCAGTTTTGGTCAGCATCTGGAGCCTCTGAAGGGGTTCTCCGGAGAGAGTGGCGGAATAGCCCTTTAGTTCCTTCATGGTGTCCCGGAGGAACATACCCATGTAGAGGAGGTATGTCTTGGCGCGACAGCCCAGCATGGAGCCCTGGTAGAATTTTTTGCATAGGGTGTTAAAGCTCTGGGCCTCCCTGCCTGGGGGCTCTGAGGAAAGTGTTTTTTGACTTTGAAGCCGACACATGGCTGACTCTACCACCATGGAGTTGTGTGGCTATTGGCTCCTGTGCAAGCCCGGGCCCGGGCTGACCTTATACATTAGGTTGAGTCGGCGACTGACCGTGGGGTACCATAGCCGGTGTCTCCCACATACGCAGGAGTAGCTTCTCGAGGATCTCCGGGATTGGTACCGATAGAGACTTCTTCGGGGGGGGGGGGGGGAGTCGAAATTGTAGTTACTCACCTGTAACAGGTGTTCTCCAGGGACAGCAGGAATCAGTCCTCACTTATGGGTGAGGTTGGCACCGAAGGAGCCCAAGCGGAGCAATTCCCCAGCTTTCAAAGAAAGCCTTTGGGATTGCTACCATGCATGCATGGTCCTCTTCCCGCCCAAGGGTGCCATCTTGTTCAGTCAGGTCCCTTAGCTCGAGCCCTACCAAGCAGATGGCAAGGGAAGGACAAAAATACAGCAACTCATCAGGGGAGGCGGGAGGGCAGTGAGGACTGATTCCTGCTGTCCCTGGAGAACTCCTGTTACAGGTGAGTAACTATGCTTTCTCCAGGAACAAGCAGGAAGTCAGTCCTCACTTATGGGACTCCCTAGCTACAGGCTACCGAACCTATAACCAAAAAACGCCTCCGCGAGGCCATAAGCAGAAGCAGAAGCCGAAGCCCTAAGGAGCGGAATCCTCGGGGCGAAGCCCTCGGTAGCCGTGAAGAAGAGTCGGAGGTCAGGAGTTGCTTATACCCCCGAACAGATTACGAAATACAGCCTGGCCGAAGGCGCTGTCCCGGCGGGACTCCCTTTCCAGGCAGTAGTGGGCGGCAAAGGTATTCATAGAAGACCAGGTTGCCACCCAGCAGATGTCCATCATGGGCACGGAGCGAAGCGAGGCCACTGAGGCCGCTTTGGCTCGGAGCCCATGTGCAGTGACTCAACAGTCCAGAGGGATGCCCACCTTCGCATGGGCAATTGCGATGCAGTCCACACCCAAGAGAGGGTGCGCTTGGTGACTGCTTGCCCCTGTCTATTGGGATTGTAGATCACGAAAAGTCTGTCAGACTTCCGGTGAGTCTCGGTACGCTGCAAGGCGGCGGCGAGGGCCTGCTTGCAGTCGAGGGTGTGAATAGCCACAGACGCCTGATCGGCATGGGGCCTTGGGAAGAAGGAAGGTCGGGAGCACTATCTCTTGGTTTAGATGAAAGGTCGACACGACCTTGGGTAAGAATTTAGGGTGGGTCTGGAGGACCACCCTGTTCTGATAAAACCTGTGTAAGGGGCGCCAGCCATGAGCGCCTGAAGCTTACTGACTCAGCGAGCCAAGGTCAGCGCCACCAGGAAGGCCACCTTCCAGGACAAGTGCAAGAGCAAACAAATCGCCATCGGCTCAAAGGGAGGACGGGTGAGCTGCGTGAGTACCACATTCAAGTCCCATTCCACCGTAGGGGGACGGATGGGCGGCTCGGATAGAAGGCGGCCCCGCATGAAGCGGGAGACTAGTGGCTGCCCTAAGAGGTTTTCCCTCAACAGGGAGATGATTAGCCGATATGGCACGCAAAAGAACTCTAACAGAGTTCTACTTCAGCCCTTCCCTCGAGAGGTGGAGAAGGTACTAGAGAATCCACCAAACCGGGCAGGAGAAGGGGTCAATCTGGTGTTCTGAGCACCAGACGGAGAAGCGTTTCCACTTAAAGGCGTAAGGCCACCTAGTGGAGTCCTTCCTCGAGGCAAGGAGGATTTCCTCAACCTCCTCAGGAAGGGCCAGAGAGGCTAGAGAGACCCATTCAGCCGCCAGGCCGTAAGGGATAGGAAGGTTAGGTTCAGGTGCAGTACCCGACCCTCCTCTTGTGTTAGCAAGTTCCTGGCAGAGCCCAGGGGAACCAGAGGCACTGATGACAGCCGGAGCAGGAGCGGGAAACAAGGCTGCCAAGGCCACGAGAATCGGCGATGCCCTGTCACATTGAGCCTTGAACAGAGTCCTCGCAATTTATTTATTTAAGCTTTTTTTTTTATACCGCGCTCTTCATTATCAGTGCGGTTTACAGTGAACAATTCTTGCAAGAGACAATGAAATGCCTAGTGCTACATCGAACAGGATCAAAAAACTTGGAATTGTAACTGGGTGAACTATTTACACATTAACTAACACAGTTGTAACAGAGTAACATTAACTAACACAGTTGTAACAGCAATGAGGGGGAAATGAGGGAATGCATACAGAAGACTGGAGGACCAGTCCAGAAGAAATGCATTGGAGCCCTCCCTGTCTGGGTGCGGTACAGGGCCGCAAAAGCAAGGAAGTTGTGTGTTCTGGGGGCTGGGGAAGAGGTCTATCGCTGGAGTGCCCCAGCATAGAAACAGCCAGCCTGCCACTCTGGGATCCAGTTGCCAATCGTGGGGGCAAAAGATTCTGCTGAATCTGTCCGCCAGGCCATTCTCCTGACCCAGGAGGTACTTGCCCTTAAAGGACATCCTCCATCGAGTGGCGAAAGAGCAGATGAGGATCGCTTCCCTGCAGAGGGAGAGCGACCCCGTGCCCCCCTCCTTGATGATGTAGATCATCACTACCCGGTTGTCGGTCTGTGCCAGAACCAACTTCCCGCTTAGGAGATCCTCAAAGGCTCTCAGGGCTCACCGGATGGCCCGGAGCTCGAGCAGGTTTATCTGCTGCTGAGACTCCGCGGGTGACCCTTGCCCCTGCTTGCAGAGAGACCTGCAATGGGCTCCAAAACCCCAACAGGGAAGCGTCTGTAGTCAGCACCACATCATGCTGTGGGGCCGGAAAGGGCGATCCCCGCAGGAGGTTGCGTGGGTTTTTCCACCGGTTCAGGGACAAGCAGAGGTCAGGAAGAACCCTGACGGGGTCCCTGAGGTGTCCCGAGGGACTGGCTCCATTGGGTACTAATACATCATTGAGCCGCCCGCATATGCAGGCAGGAGTGAGGGACCACATGTAAGGTCGAGGCTATGTGGCCCAGGAGACATAGCATGGACCGAGCGGCGACCTGGTGGGCACTTTGTACGCGAGCCGCCAGAGCTTGGAGGCGGGTGGAGCAATCCACCGGCAAGAAGGCGATGGCTTGCCGAGTATCGAGGCATGCCCCGATGAACTCGAGAGCCTGCACTGGCTCGAGGTGAGATTTTGGGTAGTTGACTGAGAACGCCAAACTCTCCAAGAGGAGGACAGTGCGCGACATTGCTTGCCCGGCCTCCTCGGAGGAGCCCGTAATGAGCCAGTCGTTGAATAAGGAAAAACTTGCATGCCCCATCACCAAAGGTGAGCGGCAGCCACGATGAGGCACTTTGTGAAGACCAGTGGGGTGGAGGGTGGATACAAGGCTGAAGGGGAGCACTCTGTACTGGAAGTGCTCTCCCTGTACCTTGAAACGCAGGTACTGCCTGTGTTGGGGGTGGATCAAGATATGGGCGTAAGCATCCTTTAGATCCAAGGAGCATAGCCAGTCTCCCTGCCAGAGGAAGGGCAGCAGCACGCCAAGAGATAACATCTTGAATTTCTCCTGCACCAAGAACTTGTTTAACCTGTGGAATTTGAGGATGGGCCGCAGAACACCCCCCCCCCCCCCGCCTTTTTGGGACGAGGAAGTACCGGGAATAAAAGCCCCGACCTTCTTGACTGCTCACTGGGCAAGGAGGGAGTGCAATTCCCGCTGCAGCAGAAGCTGGTGTGTGGTGAGACGAGGAGGCTCCGCCAGGGAGAAAGGAGGTGGAAGCCTGTCGAAATGGAGGCGATAGCCCTCCTGGACGACCTGGAGAACCCAGGTGTCCAAGGTGATGAGCACCCATGATGGGGCGAAGTGGGACAGACGTCCCCCCACCGGCTGCTGTATCGCCAGAGAGCAAGGGGCCATGCTGCTGGCGTCAAAACCCCTGAGTGGGTTGCGGGGGAGCCGGTGTTTGGGCCTTCGAGCCTTTGGGTTTACGGTGCCCCTAGCCAGGCTTTTCCTACGCTGCAGCAGTCAGCATGGGGGTAGCCGGGTATGGCAGGTAGCCGCAATACTGGAGGCCTTTTCTGGGAAAGAAGGGCTTTTTGGTTGGCTGCTTTTTCTGAGGCAGCATAGAGGTCTTGCGGGAGAGACGGGTCCTGGTGACGAACTCCGTCTTGATCTCCGCAGCCTTCTCCTCCATCGACTTGCCAAAAAATTGCTCGCCAAGGCATGGCACGTCCAGGAGTTTTTCCTGCACCCACTGTTCCAAATCATAAGATTGGATCCATGCCTGGCGGCAGGGCTCCAATGCCCGCAGCCACCACGCGAACAGATGTCTCAAAGCCATCATAGGAGGCTCGAGAGATGTACTTGGTGCAGTGGGCCACTGATTTTAACAGACCGTGGAATCTGTCGAGGGGCTCCCCCTCAAGGCCAGTGGAGAAACCTCCAAGTTCCTCTGCCAAGTCGCATAGGAACATACCAATGCACAAATTGATATGCCTGGTTGCGACAAGACAGCATGGATCCTTGATAGGCCTTGCGGCCCAAGGCATCGAGGGCTCTCGACTCTCGGCCCAGTGATACCAATGACTGTGACTTCAGGCTCTTCTGCTTTTTCATGGCTGATTCCAACACCATCGAGGTGTGTGTGAGTTGGGTCTTTCGGAAGCCAGGCCCGTGCTGCACCTTGTACATTGTGTCAAGGCGTTTGCTCACAATAGGGACCGAGGCTGGGGCCTCCCACATGCGGAGCAAGAGCCGAAATAGAATCGGCGGTACAGGCACAGTGAGGGATTTCCTGGGCGGGACTTGTACTGAACAATACTCAGTTCCTCAGCATGAGGGCCCTCCTCGGCCTGGGTGACCAGGCTGAGGGCCCGAGCCATGTCCCAAATAAGCACCAGTAAGGAGGTGTCTTCAGGTGGTGAGTGATGCTGGAATGCTGGCAGTGAGGGGTCCAACGGAAGATCCCGGTGGGTACGGGTTTCTGGGGAAGTGTCCCCATCGGACTCCCAGTCTGAAAAATCAGTCGAGGGATCCGAGCCGCGCGGGTTGCCCTCTCTGATGGCCGGCGGCCTGGAGTAGGAGGCCCTGGACGATCTCACCTCCAAGGAACGGGAGAGCGAGCGAGACCGACGTCAAGGACCCTCATAAGGCCCATGACTCTCGGGGGTCTCCTGAACGGATCTGAGTGTTCCACACGAAGGACCCGGGGTCTCTGGGCACAAGTCAGCGAAGCTGGCTGTGAGCGCCTGCTGGGAAGCAATGAATGCAGAAATGCTGCATTTGAACGCCAGCATAAGGGACTCCCACACAGGCATGGGGCCCTGGGACGCTGATACCGGGGTCACCGGATCCGGCGTCATGGAGGAGAGGGGATCCTCACCGGGACGACCCTCAGGAGACCAGGAGCCTTCGCCGGAGGCCTACGTTTCCCTGGGAGGTACCTTGTGGGGCTGCTCCTAGTCCGACTCTCGGGAATGCTGAAGGGGACTAAGCGACCAGGCATGAGAGCACTCACGCTTGTCATGAGTCCCGGACAGAGACTTCAAGGCCTACTTTTCTTCTTGAGTCGTTCCACCTCGGGAGACCGCTAGTCGGAGCGCCGCCAAGAACGCGGGGCCGGAGGGGGAGAACCCGCTGGAGGAGAGATGACCGAGATCACCACCGGGGACTCCAAGGCAGCCTTCCAGAAAATGTCTTCGGACTTCTGCTTACGACTGAGCAGGGCCTTAGAGGACATTTTCTTACAGAGCGAACAGAGCTCTGGGTCATGGTCGGCTTCCAGGCACCGCAGACAACAGTCATGAGTGTCCGTAAGCAACATGTTCCTAGAGCATCTATCGCATTTTTTAAATCTGGGGGCCATGGGGGAAAAATGGCCTCTGCGAGGTTGAAGACTCACGCAGCCAGCGGTTGGAGAGAAAAAAAAAAAAGAGCGCGAAGCCCAAAACAAAAAATTTAGGAAAATGTGTATCCCCGAGACCTCTGAATAGAGCAGAGGAAAGGACGGAAAGAGGACCGATGCAACTGGAAAAAAAGAGAGCCTGTTAAGGCGAGGAAAATTAAACTTTTTCCGAGGGACGAGGACGTGCGTCCGAAGGGTTCTACGGAAAAAGGGAGTGAGCAATATGGCACCCTTGGGCAGGAAGAGGACCACGCATGCGTGGAAGCAATCCCAAAGGCTTTCTTTGAAAGCTGGGGAATTGCTCTGCGCGGGCTCAGCCGGTGCCGACGTCACCCATAACTGAGGACTAACTTCCTGCTTGTTCCTGGAGAATTGGAGGATCTCAAGATCCTCCAACCAAGGGTCGCCTGCCAACTCGGTGGTGAAGGCTAGAGCTCTGGCCATGACATGCACTAAGCTGAGGAAGGCTTTGTCCTCAGGTGGGGACTGATGCCAGGTCCCCGGGGAGGGACGGGTCTGATGGGAGGTCTCGATGCCTCCGGGTGTCCGGGAAGCGTAGTTACTCACCTGTAACAGGTGTTCTCCAGGAGCAGCAGGAATCAGTCCTCACATATGGGTGACGTCGGCGCCGACAGAGCCCTTGCGGAGCAATTTTCCCCAGCTTTCAAAGAAAGCCTTTGGGAATTGCAGCGCGCATGCGCGGTCCCCTTCCCGCCCAAAGGTGCCATCTTGGCCAGTCTGACGACATAGCGAAAAAGACAGCAAAAAAAAATTTGCAAAAACTAAATCATATGACTGCAACTCCACGGGGAGGAGGGAGGGTTGTGAGGACTGATTCCTGCTGCTCCTGGAGAACACCTGTTACAGGTGAGTAACTACGCTTTCTCCAGGACAAAGCAGGAAGTCAGTCCTCACATATGGGACTCCCAAGCTTAAGGCTACCGGAGACCCTAAGCACAAAAATGAGCTCTCTCAAGCTCAGCAGCGCAGAAGGAAGGAATCTTCTCTGACTAATCTCCAACCGGTAGCCCAACATCCGGGATGGAGGGTAGGAGTTACTTAAACCTCGAAGAGATTACGGAGGACTGCCTGTCCGAAAGCACTGTCCCTGCGGGACTCCCTCTCGAGGCAGTAATGGGTTGCAAAAGTCTGGCTCGAAGACCAAGTAGCGGCCCGGCAGATGTCTGCCAATGGAACAGAGCGGAGGTAAGCCACTGACGCAGCCTTCGCCCGAACACGATGAGCCGTGACTCGACTTTCCAACGAGAGGCCGGCCGCCCCATAGGTCCAAGCGATACAGTCAGCTACCCAGATGGACAGAGTACGCTTGGAGACAGGAAGCCCTAATTTATTAGGGTCGTAAGACAAGAAGAGCTGAACAGTCTTACGGTGCTCCCGCGTACGATCAAGGTAGAAGTTAAGCGCCCTTCTACAGTCCAGGGTATGCAAGACCATCTCAGCTCGGCTGGAGTGTGGCCTGGGAAAGAAGGTCGGAAGCACCACCTCCTGATTGATGTGAAAAGGGGAAACCACTTTTGGAAGAAACTTAGGGTGAGTCCGCAGGACTACCCTGTTCTTGTAGAACCTAGTGTAAGGGGGATCAGACACTAGGGCCTGCAGTTCACTAACGCGTCTAGCGGAAGTGAGGGCTACCAGGAACAAGGTTTTCCTAGAAAGAAAATGGAGAGTATAGGTAGCCATGGGTTCAAAAGGCGGACAGGTGATCCACTGCAAAACCACGTTCAGGTCCCAGTCGGGGGCTGGGGGGCGCAAAGGCGGCTTAAGGAGAAGGAGACCTCGGGAGAACCGTGCCACGAGAGGATGGCCGGAAAGAGGTCTGCCTTCCACCGGCACATGATGTGCCGAAATAGCACTGAGGTGAACCTTGACCGAGTTGGACTTCAGTCCAAGATTGGAGAGGGAAAGCAAGTACTGCAAGACCACCGACACCGAGCAGGAGAAGGGGTCCTGAGACTGTTGAGTACACCAGGTGGAGAAGCGACGCCATTTAAGGGCGTAGGATTTCCGGGTAGAGGGTCGCATGGAAGCTAGCACGACCTCTTCCACCTCAGGAGGCAGCAGGAGGGGAGCAAGGACTACCCTTTCAGCAGCCAGGCCATCAGATGAAGAGACCGGAGGTTGGGGTGTAGGAGAGACCCCTGATCCTGGGTCAGGAGATCGGGTTGAAACCCCAGAGGCAACGGAGTATCTACCGTCAGTTGCATCAGAAGTGGGAACCACGGTTGCCTGGGCCACCGGGGAGCTATCAGGATCAGCGAAGCCTTGTCCTGGAGAACCTTGAAAAGTGTTCAAGACACCAGCGGCATGGGAGGAAAGGCATACAGAAGGCCCGTGGACCATGAGAGCAGAAAAGCATCCGCCGCTACTCGGAGGGGATGCGGTTCCCGAGAGCAGAACCGAGGAAGTTGCCTGTTCAGAGGACTGGCAAAGAGATCCAGCGTGGGGAGGCCCCACTGGAGAAAGATCCTTTGGACCACCAACGGGTCCAATCTCCACTCGTGTGGTTGGAGGATTCTGCTCAGTTTGTCTGCCAGGTAATTTTCTTGACCTGGGAGGTAGACAGCTCGGAGGAGGATCCCTCGACTGACGGCCCAAGCGCAGAACTTTTGTGCTTCCCGACAGAAAAGGAAGGAGCCCGTGACCCCTTGTTTGTTCACGTAGAACATGGCCACTTGATTGTCCGTCTGGACGAGGACGGACTGGCGAGCAGTAAGGTGGGAGAAGGCCCGGAGAGCCAGGCGGATCGCTCTGAGCTCCAGGAAGTTGATCTGCTGGGCAGATTCCCACGGGGTCCAGAGACCCTGAGTACATGTCCCTTGGCAATGTGCTCCCCAACCCATGAGAGAAGCGTCGGTCGTCAGTACCTGAACAGGCGGAGGAGACTGAAAAGGCATTCCGAGCACTAGGTTGGGCAGATGAAGCCACCACCGCAGAGAAGAGATCAGCGGGCTGGAGATTCGTACTGAGTCCGCTAGTCTCCCCGAGGCCTGATGCCATTGTGAGCGAAGGCACCATTGAGCAGGCCGCATATTCAGGCGGGCATTGGGGGTCACATGGACCGTGGAAGCCATGTGGCCGAGCAGTTTCAGAAAGTGCCTGGCCGAGACCCGGGAATGGCTGTGAAAGCGGCTGGCGAGAGCCATGAGCCGTTGCGCCCAGTCGAGCGGCAGAAAGGCTCGCGCTTGAAGCGTGTTTAACCTGGCGCCGATGAACTCGAGATCCTGAGAGGGGAGCAAAGTGGACTTTTCGAAGTTTATGACAAAGCCCAAGTACTGGAGCAGAGCCACAGTATGTTGCGTGGCGTGAGTGGCCTCCGTGGAGGACGGTGCTCTGATGAGCCAGTCGTCTAGGTAAGGGAAGACAAAGAGGCCTTGAAGCCGGAGATGAGCCGCCACCACTGCGAGACATTTTGTGAAGACTCGTGGTGCGGAGGATAGGTCAAAGGGCAGTACCCTGTACTGGTAATGATTGCCTGCCACCACAAACCTTAGGTACTGTCGGTCGCTTGGGTGGATGAGGATGTGAGTGTAGGCATCCTTTAGATCCAAGGAGCATAGCCAATCTCCCTGCCGGAGGTAGGGCAGCAGGATTCCAAGGGTAATCATCTTGAACTTCTCCCTTTCCAGGAACTTGTTGAGGTTCCGCAAGTCCAGGATGGGTCCGAGGCCTCCAGTTCGCTTTGGTACCAGGAAGTACCTGGAATAAAAGCCTTGACCTCTCAGGTGGTGGGGCACCGGTTCCACCGCCTGTTCCTGAAGAAGACTTGCCAACTCTTGAAGGAGTAAGTCCCGGTGAAGAGGGGGTCGCAGAGGCTCCCCTGGAAAGTAGGGGGGAGGTACCTGGTGGAAGTATAGAAGATAGCCCTCTCAGACTATGTGGAGCACCCAGGTATCTGACGTGACGTTGGACCACCTGTGGGCAAAGTGGACCAGCCGGCCTCCCGTGCTGAGAGGAACCAGCGAAGGGGGAGAGGCTATGCTGAAAGAGTCAAAAACCCCCACCCTGCGGAGCAGGGGCCGGTGGCGCAGGCTTGGGGGCTTGCTGCCTACGGGACCCGTTACCCCGTCCCTTGGCCTGCTGGCCCTGTTGGGGAGCGACGGAGGCCTGATAATGAGGGTAGTGTTTATAGGCAGCCGTCTTCCTCGGGTAAAAGGGCTTTTTTCCCCGAGCCCTTCTTCTTCTGGGAAGGGGCAGAGGTTTTCCTGGAGAGCCGAGTCCTGGTGAGAGTCTCCGTCTCGAGTTGTGCAGCCTTCTCGTCCATAGGTTTGCCAAAGAGGTTTTCACCTCTGCAGGGGACATCGACCAACTTGTCCTGCACCCAGGGCTCGAGGTCGGATGACTGAAGCCAAGCCTGTCGGCGGGCCCCAATGCCGGCTGCGGCTACTCAAGCCGATGCCTCAAAGCCATCATAGGCTGCTCGAGAGATAAACTTTGAGCACTCTCGAATACCAGTGTACAAGGCCAGGAACCTCCGCAAAGGTTCCTCGGAGAGACCAGCAGAGAATCCGGCTATCTCCTTAGCCAGGTCCCTGAGATACATGCCCATGTAGAGCTGGTAAGTCTGGACCCGACAAGCAAGCATAGAGCCCTGGAAACACTTCTTACCGATGCCATCCAGGCTGTGGGCTTCCCTGCCGGGAGGCACCGAGGAGTGCATCTTCTGGCTCTTGAGCCTATGCATGGCCGATTCCACCACCATGGAATGGTGCGGTAGCTGTGCTTTTTGGAAGCCAGGGCTCTTGCGGACTCGATATATGGCATCGACCCGCTTGCTTAATACCGGCGACGACGCCGGGCTCTCCCACATGCGGAAGAGAAGTCGTTCCAGCATCGGAGGAACCGGTACAGTAAAATGCTCCTTTGCAGGAGAGTCATACTGGAGGGCATCGAGCTCTTCGGCTCGAGGCTCCTCCTCGGGATCCGCAGGGAAGGCCAAGGCCTTGGCCATATCCCTCACGAAGTCCGAGAACCGGGCATCCTCCGGAGGGGACTGTCTCCGAGGTTCGGACTCGGGGGAGTCCGAAGGAATACACAGAGTCCGAAAAGAATCAGGTGACTCTTCCACCTCGGATTCCCAGGTGGACTCCTCGGAGGATTCGTCGAGCGGCTCTGGCCGGGCGGGCGCAGACGCCGTCCGCCCCGATGCCGAGGGAGTCGGCGTCAACGACCGCGGTCCCAAACGGGAGGACGAAGGGGACCTCGACCGAGGATCGGCTCGGTCTCCGGGGTCGACTTAGACGTCGACGTCCCGGCGGTCAGGGCAGAAGCGCCAGCGAGGCCGGCGATCAATGCCCGCTGCTGGTCCATGAAGGCAGCTAGGCTGCTCTCCAAGGCCGTCAACCTGAGTCCGAACTCAGGAGACCCAGCAGCCCCCGACTCGGGCCCCGACGGCGTCGGGCCCGACGTCGGACCCCTCGGAGGCGAGTCCACGAGGACAACAGCACTTACGTGAGCAGACAAGTCCATCTCGAGACGAGGCTGCTTGGACGGCCGCTCCAGCTCCAAAGACCCGGGACGACTATCGGGGCTATGCGACCTGGCCCTCGCGGAGCCAGGCGCGTCCACCGATGCCGTCCTCGCGGGTTTCTTCCTCCGATGATGTTCCCGGGAAGGAGACCCCCTCTCAGAGGAGCTCCGGCGGTGTTCAGAGCCAGATTCCCTGGACACCGACGCCTCTGACGAGGTCCGGGTACGGCTGGGGTCAGAGAAGATTCTCTCCCTCTGATGCTGCCGACTCCGCAAGGATTTGGCGGACATCTTGCCACAGGCCCCACAGATCATTTCTTCATGATCTGGGCCCAGGCAGCGGAGGCAGCAATCATGTGTGTCGGTAAGAGACATAAGTTTCTTACACTTAACACACTTCTTAAAACCACTGGCGGCCATTGGGGGAAAAAGGGCCCCTGCGATTTTGTCACTAAGGACAGAAAAAACCGAAAAGAAGGGGAGGCCTCGCAACCGGCGTCGCGAGGCCGGACGGAAAAAGGACCGGCGTCGAACCGAAGAAATAAGAATAAAATAATAAAGAAAATCAACTTTTCAGCGGTGACTTGTAGACAACGTCTGTAGGGCTCCGCGGAAAAAAGAAGACTGGCCACGATGGCACCTTTGGGCGGGAAGGGGACCGCGCATGCGCGCTGCAATTCCCAAAGGCTTTCTTTGAAAGCTGGGGAAAATTGCTCCGCGAGGGCTCCGTCGGCGCCGACGTCACCCATATGTGAGGACTGACTTCCTGCTTGGTCCTGGAGAAAGTGTCATACTCGGATTTCCAGTCAGAGTTGGAGGTGGATTCTAAGATCGACCGAACCAGGTCGGGGTTAGAGGCTCATAGGCCTCGGCAGCGGATTGGGGTACCGAGGAACGGGACTGTGAATGTGACCTCCCATCAGTGATCAGCAGGGGCAAGGGAGCTACGAGGGATCTACTCGATGCCGGGAGAAGTATTCAAGGTCCCGGTGTTTTTGGCAGATGAACTGGCAGAGCCGGACAGTGCTGCCTGCTGAGTGGCCAAGAAGGCAGACAAGGTGCGTTCCAGAGCCTCCATCCTGGTCTCCAACCCGGATGGGGTCACAGCAATTGGCGCAGACACCAAGGGTATCGGGTCCAACGCTGGTGGAGAAGAATCCCTGGTGGAGATGGCCTTGGGGACTTAGGGGCCGATTGCCGAGGTCCATCGAGTCCTTCTGGGGAGGTTTTGGGGGTCACTCCTGCTGCGACACCTCGGTCCTCCTTTGGGAGCTCAGGATCTGGCAAGGGACTTACCCGCCTTCCTCTAGTCTCATGAAGGGTTCCGCGAGGCTTTCTTCTTCTTTGGGATCCAAATCGCAGACACTCGATTGGAAGACTCGTGGCCCCGGCTGGTGGCTGTGGAGTCACTGTGAGATTCCTGGGTCTCGGACTGGGCCCTGGAAAGGATTTCCAAGGCAGAGTCTGACCTGAACATCCGGTTGTGCTCATCTTGCCTGCTTTTGACTGCCTTGGAGGTCAGCCTCTTGCAAGACCCACAAGTCTCCAGGTCGCAGTCAGGACCGAGACAATAGAGATAGCAGTCATGAGTGTCAGTGATAGAAAAATTACTGTAACATCTATCACACTTCTTAAAGCTGCTGGCCATTGGGGGAAAAGAGCACTGGTGAGGTCGAAGACCCAAGGAACTGCCAATTTATTTATTTATTTATTTAAAGTCTCTTCTATACCGCACTATTCAGCATCAGCGCGGTTTACATTGAACAAAGAATTTACACATTTCCGATGGTACTTTGTGTTTACATTTGAACAGGAAGAAATAACTTGGATAACAGGGGTAACTATTTACAAATTAAGACAGGTAACTATTTACAAATTAAGACAGAATCATGAACATTGGGAGAAAGGGCACGAATCGCACTAAAAAGAAAAATTCACGAGCCTGAGGATGCGGTGCCAAGGCAGGCGAGCTTGGGGGCGGGAAAGGGACCGTAGGATCAGACGCATGCCTGCTGGGCTCCATGGAAAAAAGGAGACTGGGCAAGATGGCACCCTTGGGAGAGAAGGGGGCCATCGTTGCTGTCACACATATGTAAAGACTTCCTGCTTGTTCCTGGAGAAACAGCTAATGCTGTGCATATTGCAAAAGTGACCCATGTTAAGTACTGTGAGACTAAGCCGGTCTTAGGCGGTTGCCTAGACATGGGTATAGCCTGAAGTTGTGGAATAAAGACTCTGTAGTCGTGTCCAGAGTGAAAATTAAGGTTAGGTTTTATTCCCTTTCCCTTGAGGATGTCTTCAAACAAGGACAACATAAATTGAACGGTTGCTTCACCGGTGTAAAGGATTCTTACAAACAATAATTATGCTTCTTCTTCAGCAAAGAGAGTCCATCACATTCCATATGTGCAAAAACACAATTCTTTTCCTGCTCCCTTTTAACACAGAGATTCTACGTCATCTGCTACACACAAAGCACATTCCATGGGCTCGGGGATGTTTTCTGGGATAGAGCTTTCCCACTGCATAAGGTCGGGACCTGGTCCTGTATATGGGCACTGAGTACTTGGGAAACTGCTCTCAGAGCTTTGCCCTCGGAAGACCCCAGCTTCTGATAGTTGGAGCTGCTTTAGGGTGTCAAAGCTAGCAGGAGCTGTGCTGGGGATTTCCTCCCACGTCCTATGCCAATAGGGATTCTCTAGCTTGGACCCACTTCTTTCCCTTTACAAAAGACAGGGTACTTATCTCTCTTTGGGGAGAAGATGGTTTCCAGCCCTTCTTCTTCCAGCCAAGGTTTTCTCTCTGACTGGCTCCCTGCTTTTCTCTGTGAGCATCGGTTGCTGTGCCTGGCTGAGCAGCACTCACTTCCTGTCTTCAGTGAGCTTCCCTGTTCGTGACCTTTGCTCTCTGTTGGCTTGGCTGCTTGCCTTGGTACGAGGACCCCTCTGGCTGGGAAGACTTTGCTACTGCCTTTCCTAGCTCTCTCAAGTTTTTCAGCCTGCCTTTCTTCTGCCCTGATTCTCCAAGGCAACGTGTCTTTCTGAAACTGCTCTGGAGTTCTTGTCTCACCTTCTGAGACTGACTTCTCAATCTCCTGGACTGCTTTTCCTCGAGCTCAAACTCCAGCTCTGGCTGCAGTCCTGAATGCTGAACTCCAGCCTTTTCCTCCAGATGCTTGAACTCCCTGAGCCTGAGCTCCCTAGACCTGAGCTCCTCGGGCCTGAGCTCTCTGGGCCTGTTCCCTGGGCCTGAGCTCCCCTCTGTGTGATTTCCCACCTGGTTTTATCTCTCTGCTCATCAGACGTAGAACGTGACTCTGGCTCCAGGTGAGCCTGATTGGGACCCTGAATTCTTACTGCGTCACTAAGGCCATGAGGAAAGTTTGTTCCTCCTTTCCCTGCCTTTCTGCAGTGTATGCTGCAACTGTACGTGTGGCTGTAAGGTAAGCTCTTCTTTTATTTTACTCTTTAATATCTCAGGGTCTGTGCTGTCTACCTCATGACAGTACCCCTCACCTGACCGCTATAATGACAGACCCAAAGGACCTCAAAGAAAAAAGGAGAGACTCTTGAGCACAAAACAACCGACTGTAGGTCCAGGACATGCCAGAAGCAATCTCCCCTTCATGGACACTCATGCAACAGAGATAATGTTTGTGACCTTGCAGCGCAGGGCACCAGAAAACAAACCTACCATTGCAGGAGGCACTGAGAAGCTTCCACAATGGTCACGTACAGAAACGGAAAGCAATAGGGAACTACATCTGGGAGCACCATATAAGCACTACCGTAATGCAAATATGAGCATCAAAATTCCCAGGCCGACCTGAATCAGAACTTAAGGGAGATAAGGCAGGCAACTTGTAAGAGGTGCTAACCCCTCTAAAACCTTGCCTAAGGACCCCAAAGACTCACAAGTTTAATGTGGTAGGGATCACAACAGAGAGAAAAGCCCGAGTTACACCCAACCAGCTGAACCTTGAGAGGGATCGCCAGAACTCATTGAAGGGAAATACCAACACCAAAGAGAAGTCCTACAAGTGACAATAAAATGGCAAAGGCTCCGTCCAACTTTTCCTACTACCACTGAGGCTCTACACATGGCCAAAAAACCCCCTGTGGTCTCGGCCTGGCGTCTAGGAGTCTCAATGAACGAGCCTCTCTCCCCAAATAGGAAACAACTCTTAAGGGAAGCTGTTTCTCCACAGACCGAAGCCAGATAGCATAGTTACTCACCTGTAACAGGTATTCTCGAGGACAGCAGAAATCAGTCCTCACATATGGGTGATGTCAGTGCCGACGGAGCCCTCACAGAAGCATCCCCCCAGCTTTTAAAAAAAGCCTTTGGGAGATGCCACCATGCATGCGTGGTGACCTTCCCGCCCAAGGGTGCCATCTTGCTCAGTCAGATGACATAGCTAAAAGGCGGCAAAAATAAAACATGGTAAAGAAGCAACTCTAAGGGGAAGAGGGAGGGTTGTGAGGTCTGATTCCTGCTGTCCACGGAGAACATCTGTTACAGGTGAGTAACTACACTTTCTCCCAGAACAGGCCTTTATTCTCCCTAGCATGTCCTGCCGTGACATTGACCCAGTCAATACCGGGGTAATTGAAATCACCCATTATTATTACTGTGCTGTAACGTTTGTTAGCTTCCTTGATTTTTTTGAGCGTTTCATCATCCTTTTGTTCATTCTGGCCAGGCGGTCAATAGTACACCCCCACTGACATCGCCTTCCCCTTTTGACACTGAATTTCAATTCATAGAGATTCTACAGCAAATTTTGTTTCCTGCAAAATTTTAATCCTTTGTGACTCAATGCACTCTCTAACATAGAGCGCAACTCCCTCCACCAATTTGATCAGCTCTATCATTACGATATAGTCTGTACCCAGGTATCACAGTGTCCCACTGGTTGTCCTCCTTCCACCATGTCTCTGAGATACCAATCATATCTAACCTCTCATTTAGTGCTATATATTCTAACTCTCCCATCTTATTTTTTAGACTTCTAGCATTTGCATACAAGCATTTTAGAGACTGTATTTTATTCATATTAATCTGGCTATCGGTAGGCAGGGGTAATTTGGAATCTTTAAGCTCTGTCTGCTCGATACTCAAGGACATTTGGGCTACTTTTGTCTTTACTGGAACCTCTGTGATGTGCCTTAACTTCATTCTTTTGGTAGTATCCCTTCAAGGACACATTGTTCCGAACCATGCACTATTGGGCAACTGTCGGCTCTCCTCTATTGGGCAACTGTCGGCTCTCCTCTATTGGGCAACTGTCGGCTCTCCTCTATTGGGCAACTGTCGGCTCTCCTCTATTATCTAGTTTATCTCCTTTTTAAAGGTTAATGCCAGCAGCCTGGTTCTATCCCGGGTAAGCTGAAGCCCAACCCTTCGGAAGAGCCCCTCCTTTCCCCAAAATGTTCCCCAGATTCTAACAAATCCAAAACCCTCATCCTTGCACCATCGTCTCATCCACGCATTGAGACTCCGGAGCTCTGCCTGCCTTTTGGATCCTGCGCGTGGAACAGGAAGCATTTCGGAGAACGCTACCCTGGAAATTCTGGATTTCAACTTCCTACCTACAAGCCTAAATTTGGTCTCCAGAACCTCCTTACCACATTTTCCTATGTCATTGGTACCCACATGTACCAAGACAGCAGACTCCTCCCCAGCATTATCTAAGACCTTGTCTAGGTGGTGCGTGAGGTCTACTACCTTCGCACCAGGCAGCCATGTTACCAGTCGATCCTCATGTCCACCAGCCACCCACATGCCTAATGATTGAATCATCAACTATACGTAACTGCTGTCCTAACCCTTCCCTCATAGGCACATGGCCCAGGAGAAACGTCCTCGTGCGAGAGGGTTTTACATCACCTGGAGGACAGGTCCTAGCTACAGGATCACTTCCTGCCACACCAGGGTGATGCTCTACTGTCACGTGACCTCTCTCCTCCATGGCAACAGGGATGCTGCCAGACTAGAGGTGGGACTTCAGGACTATATCCCTGTAGGTCTCAACTATGTACCTCTCTGTCTTCCTTATGTCCTCCAAAGATCGGACTCGTTCCATGAGAGCAAAGAGCTCCTTGCACCTAGTTCACATGTAAGACCCCTCACCAACTGGGAGGAAAATCATACATGTGACACTCAATGAAAAAGACTGGAAAGCCCCCATCTCACTGCTAGACTGTTGTCTGCATCTTAGTTTTAAGTATGTGTTTAGGTATTTAAGTTGTTTACTTACTAAGGTTTGCTGGGGATACTTATACTAATAAAACTATACCCAATACATTTAGTGGACTTTGTTCACCTCAAGCTTAACTAATCTCAGGTCCTTAATGTATGCCTGATGAGGAAAAACAACTGCACCCGAGAGTGAATATGGCACTTCCTTCCCTTTACGAGCTTTAAGCACCTATGATTATCCCAGGGGTGGGAGGGAGTCGGGGAGGGAGGGAGGGAGGGAACGAGGGAAAGACGACTTATTAAAAGTTGACTGCTACACAGTGCCCTGTCCTGTGCTTCTCCAGAGTTGTTGAGGGTTTTGCTTCCAAGTCAAAGATTCTGCCAACTGGTGGGTCACTGAGTATCTGTCCTGGAGGTGGCCAGTAGCTTGTGTCCACTGGTCTCGAAGGCACCACTGTGCAACCCTCATGTGCAGACTAGCATCTGGGGTGACATGGACCGTGGAGGAGATGTGGCCAAGTAGGTGCAACAGAAGCCGAGCCGACACAGAGGGATGGTGCTGCACGTCTGCGGCCAATTCCCTGGGACAGTCGGCCCAATCCAGGGGGAGGAAGGCTCTTGCCTGAACAGTGTCCAACGTTGCCCCATGAACTCCAGACATTGTGTCGGGAGGAGGTGGGACTTGGGGTAGTTGATCCCAACCCCAGATGTTGCAGGATATGGATGATGTATGCTGTAGCTTGCTGCACATCGGTGGTCGTGCCTCCTTTTATAAGCCAGTTGTTCAGATAGGGGAAGACAAATACCCATTGGAGATGGAGGTAGGCGGCCACTACTTTCAGGCATCTGGTGAAGACCCTGGGGCGGATGCCAGGCCGAATAGTACTACCCTGTACTGGTAATGGCCTCCCCCCCCCCCCATGAGGTAAAGATATTGCCTGTGGTTGGGGTGAATGAGGATGTGGGTATAAGCATCCTTCAGATCAAGGAGCAGAGAATCTCCTTGCTGGAGTTAAGGCAGCAACGTTCCAAGGGAGAGTATCTTAAACTTCTCCCTCACCAAGAACTTGTTCAGGTTGCACAGGTCGAGGATGGGCCTAAGGCCTCCTATTCTTTTTGGCACGAGGAAATACCTGTAGAACCCCTTGCCCCTGAGATGTTGGGGTATTGGTTCTACTGCTTTGTCCTCGAGAAGGCCTGCGAGTTCCTGCAGTAGGCGGTCGAGGTGAAGGGGAGACCTTGGGAGCTGTCCCAGAAAGAAAAGGGAAGGTGTCAGTACCAGGTAAAGGAGGAAGCCCTCCTTGACCAAATGAAGTGCCTAGGCATTGGTGGTGATGGTTGGTCACCTGTGGGCATAGTGGATCAGATGTCTCCCTGTGGGATGCTGTACTCCTTGGGAAAGAGAGGCTATGCCCAAAGAGTCAAAAATTCCCCCCAGGCTGGGCCAGAGCTTGGGCTTGAGAGCCTTCTGCTTATGGGGGCTTTGCCCACATCCCTTGGCCTGCTAACCCTGCTGGGGAGCTGGGGAGGCCTGAAATTGTGGGTAGTTTTTGTAAGGCACACCCTTCCTCAGATAAAAAGACTTTTTGCCAGAGCCCTTCCATCGAGGAGGGCCAGTGGTCTTTTTGGAGAGCCTGGTCTTCATCACAAACTCAATCTCCAACAGCAGCCTTTTCAGTCATGGGTTTGCCAAAGAGGTTCTCCCCTTGGCATGGAACATTGACCAGTTTGTCCTGAACCCATTGTTCAAGGTCAGAAGACAGTAGCAAAGCCTGGTGTCAGGCACCAAAGCCCACCGCAGCTACTCAAAACAGTCATATGCTGCCCAAGTCATGAATTTGGAGCACTCACAGACGGCTTCGGCCAGGTTCTTCAACCGCTGCAGGGGTTCTTCAGAGAGCAGCTGAGAACCCGGCAAGCTCCTTTGCCAGGTCTCTCATGTACATGCCCATGTACAGCTGGTAGGCCTGGATCCGGCCAAGGAGCATCGAGCCCTGGTAGCACCTTCTGCCGAGGGCATCCAAGGTGTGGGCCTCCCTATCCAGGGGCACCAAGGAGTGCTTCTTCCTGCTCTTCAGCCAATGCATGGCCGACTCCACCATCATGGAGGTATGTGGTAGCTGCGCCTTCTGGAAGCCAGGGCTTCAGCGGACCCAATACATTGAGTCGAGCCGCTTGCTCACGACAGGCACCAATGTCAGTGTTTCCCACATACAGAGCATTAGCCATTCCAGAATGGGTGGAATGGGCACCATGAGCAATTCCCTCAGTGGGGCCTCGGAGAATTTCCAGTTCCTCTGTCTGAGGGTCCTCCTGAGATTCCATTGGGAATGTTAGAGCCTTTGACATGTCCCGTATGAACGCCAAGTCCTCGTGTGGGGACCGACACTGGGGCTTGAGGATGGTGAGTCTGAGGGGACATCGATGGGTGTCCGGGGACTCCTTGTTCTCGGTCTCCCATTCCGAGTAGTCGGTCGAAGGCTTGAGGAAAGGTGACTTGTGGACTTCAGGTCTGAGCCCTGTCCGCGTCCTTTGGAGGCTCCGCAGTTGGTGCGATATGAGCTAGCCGGGGAAGACCTCAGTCCCATGGAACGGATTCAGAACTAGACCTCGACCCAGGATTGGCTCGGCCTCTGGGGACGTCCTTGATATCATGAGCCCGGTGGTCTGGGCGGAGGAACCGGTTGTACCAGACAACACCACCCGCTGCTGGTCCATGAAGGAAGGCAGGCAGGCTGTGCTCCAGGGTCGCCATCCTGGTTTCCAGTCCAGAAAGCTCCATAACTGTCAGCGCAGGAACCGAGGAACTTGGGCAAGGTGCCAGTTCACCCAAGGGGGGACTCTTCAATGAGGATGGGCTCGGGTGTCCAAAGCCGATCTTCGTGTGATTCCTTCTAGTTGACCTTAGTGGGCTGTTCCCACTCCAAGCCCTCGGACGAGCGTCGTGGACTGTGGGACCTGGCTTGGGGCTTACCTGACTTGCCAAAACCATCCAGGGATGTAGTCTTTGAGGATTTCTTCTTCTAAGATCTTGTGTTTCCTTGAGGGAAATCCCCTCTCTGAAGACCCCCAGTGTTGACTGGGAGTGCCGCAGGAGTCCACGGCTTCAGGTGGGGTCTTGGCCTTCAGAGACACTGGGGACTCTGGGAAAAACTTGTTGTACTGCTGTCGCTGGCTCTTAAGGGCCTCGGAAGGCATCTTTTTACAGAGCCTGCAGGCTGCGGGTTCATGGTCCGGCCTTAGATAGCATAGGCAGCAGTCGTCTGTGTCGGTGTGGGAAACAATTTTTGTACACCAATCACACTTTCTAAAGCCACTGGTAGCCATGAAGGAAAAACGGACCCCAGCAAGGTTGAAGACCCCCGGTGCTGCCAGCTGGAAAAAAAGGCACCAAGGAGAAAAAAGTATATCGACCCAAGATTCGATGCAGGGGTAGCGGGCTCGGGTGGTGGGAAGAGTATCGGTGCACAACAGGAGAAAAGTATGAAACTTAGGTACAAGATAATCAACTTTTTCTGTGGAAAAACAGATTGACGTCCAAAGGGCTCCACGGAAAAAAGGAAACTGAGCAAGATGGCACCCTTGGGTGGGAAGGGCACCATACATGCATGGTGGCATCTCCCAAAGGCTTTCTTTGAAAGCTGGGGGGGATGCTTCCGCGAGGGATCCATCAGCACCAAAATCACCTGTATGTGAGGACTGACTTCCTGCTTGTTTTTGGAGAACTGTTAACTAAGGGTAATGCCAGACCTATTAGTTGTCCACTATCTCTGCCGGCATGGAGCTTATAAAGACTCTGAACCAGACTTAACTAGCAGCAGCTACCCAGGTCGACTACTGCAAGTTTCCCAGTATCTGTCAGGAAACTGGACATAATGACTATTTGGCCCAACCAATGCCAGGTATTCCAGTGAACATCCTGCACCTTGGAAAACACAGGGCTAGAGCCACAAGGCTACCAGCAGAGGATGGCACCCATGTCCGAGGGTTAGCCTCAAGGAATGCACACAGCACTGCGCAAGAGTTCATGGTTGCTAATACCAAGTCCTTCTTAAGGACCTCAACCTTTCAAAACAAGACTCCTCACACACAGCACATCCCTTCATAGCCAAGAACAAGCGTCCCATCACAGGGGCCCAAAAGGCTGATCCCATTCTCCTTGGAGTCAAGCGAACAGCTCAGCAGGGCCATAGAACCCCAAGGGCCCTATTCAGGGGTTTTCTCCTCAACACCTTATTCCATGCTGCATAGGATCAGAGAGAAATACAAACACCAGATCCCTGGGAGACAAATGGGACCAGACTGCTAACCCCACCCGAAAGCTGGCTCTGAACCCTGCAGTGCTGCCATACTGTCCTGAAAAGGCATACATAGGGCCCAGCAGAGAAAAGGCAGAGCCCAAGGATCCAAACTGGTCCCTGGGAGGGGGGGGGGGGGGACAACTTCTCCTGTCCTCAACTTCCAGACAACAGGGATTTCATTTGGATCCTTCAAACAATTCCCATAGGAGAAAGGTGAGCTCCTGGAGAGATGGAGAAGCAAAAAGGTGAAATGGGGACTGTAGGAAAGGGCTAACTAGGCCAGGCGTGAAAACCAAATTGGATATGATTGGAGAACTGGATGAATCAGCTTCTGACACACGAACCTATGTCACCATGGTCCATCCAGTATATGGGGATCTAGACTTAATGGATTCAGGGACAGACAGTGGATCAGGATCCATAATATCCATAGGGATAGGGAGCAACAGCAGCTCTATACATGAGACTGGATTATAGAACCTAACTTAACTATAGGCCATAGAAAGTTACAGGTCTGAACTGCAGTAAAACTGTCTCTTTAAGTGAACTTCTGCTTTTCTCTAGGACACTGGATTAGCAAATAGGGCTTATGCGGTTAGTAAACAGTGCTCATGTGGAAACAGTATTGGGTCAGGCTAAACTTCTCTAAATAAATAGAACAAACAGTACATCTGCTTTATCCTGCAATCTGATAGGCTAAAGAGTTGCTGGGTCAGGGTGATCTGCTTTTAGAAATTAGGCTTTAAGTCAACAAGCAAATATAGCTTGCGTAAATAAGTAGAAATCAGCAAATATTATAAGTAACTAATTGGCTTATGTTGTATAGTGGAGACACAGTAACACCTACTAAATCTAGTGAATATAGTTATGAAGTGTAACTTCTTCTTTCTATATGACGTGTTGCATATGTTAGCAAATTTTATGTGCACTTTTGTAATTTGGAAAGCACCAGATGTTAATTAAAGATTAACTGAGTCAGCTGATATTTTCCAATAAAAGTGGGAGCTCTGTGAAGCCATCTTTGACGAAACTCTAATGGATATGTCTGCTTTAGACTCCATGGGTTTCCTCCGTGCAGAGCTCTGTGGTAATTAAATGGTTAATTGTGTCTCGTCTTTTCTTTCCTATTGAGAGGTATAGAAAATTAAAAAGAATCCAGGTTTTATGTGAAGGATTTCAGACCCCAGGAGGGTGAGAGTCAACAGGGACCGTTACCTCTCCAGCTGTCCGTGAAAGAATGATACTGGGCCCTGGGGTTCCCAATAGGGAAGTCCAGGCTTCAGGCCTCCAGAAAGGGGGCTACTGTGCAGCTAGTAAGACTGAATACAGCCCATGAGCTGTTCCAGGAGCTGCAGTGTAAGAAGGTTGACAAATAGGGCCCTGGGGTGTCCTGCTCATCTTCAGGACCACCATGCACTTGTGAACTATGGGAATCAGTGCTGCATCAAGGGTGGCTGTCAGCTCAAGAAGCCAAGGGCGCACCTTTGCATTGAGCACCACGGGGCCCTTTTGGACTCAATCCTGAAGCCACACTGCACTGCAGTGTGGATTAGAAGAGTCAGGCATTGCACTGCTACATCACTCCAGACAGCTAGCCACCTGCTGGAGGCAGAAACTATTGGCTTTTCTGAATGCTATACCAGATGATATAACAAGTGCTGACAACAATGAAAATTGCTCAAGTCTGTCTCCACCTGCTGGCAAAGGAAAGCATAGTTACTGACCTGTAACAGGTGATCTCCGGGAACAGCAGGAATTTAGTCTTCACATATGGGTATCATCGGTACCGACGAAGCCTCCACGGGAACGCTCCCAAGCATCCAATTAGAAAGCTTTTGGGAGCATCCCACAGCGCCTGCGTGCTGCCTTCCCGCCTTTCCCAACTGTCTCTCTCCAGTTGAGTTTTAAAGCTGAGACAAAGAGAGAGAGAGGGAAAGAGAAAGAGATAGACAGAGAGATACAACTCCTAGGGGAGGTGGGTGGGTTGTGAAGACTAAATTCCTGCTCTTCCCGGAGATCACCTGTTACAGGTGAGTAACTATGCTATCTCCAGGAACAAGCAGGAATGTAGTCTTCACATATGAGGACTCCCTAGCTTTAGATGCCAGGGAGAGACCCCAGAAGTTGTGTGTCCCTGTGAAAGAGCTCCACTTCCCCCATGGATCTCTGGCATCCAACCAGGGATGGTGGGTAGGAGTTGATTAGGTATGGAACACGTATTGGAGAATAGCCTGACCAAAAAAGGCATCCCGGCAGGAGTCCTTGTCCAAGCAGTAATGGGCTGTGAAGGTAAGAACCGAGGCCCAAGTGGCTGCTCGACAGATGTCGTCGATAGACACAGAGTACAAATGAGCCATTGAAGCTGCCATGGTTCTCACATTGTGAGCTGTGACATGGCCCTCCAGAGGAAGATTCTTACTCTGATAGGCAAAGGAAATACACTGTGCAATCCAGCTGGACAGTGTTCTCTTGGAGACTGGTAGTCCCAAATGAGAAGGATCAAAAGCAACAAAGAGCTGAGAGGACTTTCTATGTTGCTGTGTTCTTTGCAAGTAAAGCGCAGTTACTTACCTGTAACAGGTGATCTCTGGGAACAGCAGGAATAAGTCTTCACATATGGGTATCGTCGGTACCGACGGAGCCTGCGCGGGAACGCTCCCCAGCATCCAAAAGGAAAGCTTTTAGGAGCATCCCACAGCGCCTGCGCGCTGCCTTCCCGCCTTTCCCAACCGCCTCTCTCCAGTTCGAGTTTTAAGCTGAGACAAAGAGAGAGAGAGAGAAAGGAAAGGAAAGATAGAGAGATACAACTCCTAGGGGAGGTGGGTGGGTTGTGAAGACTTATTCCTGCTGTTCCCAGAGATCACCTTTTACAGGTAAGTAACTGTGCTATCTCCAGGAACAAGCAGGAATGAGTCTTCACATATGGGGACTCCCAGCTAGAGATGCCAGGGAGATCCCCAAGGTTGTGAGTCCCTGAGAAGGGCTCTACCTCCCCCCATGGATCTCGGGCATCCAACCAGGGATGGGGGGTAGGAGTTGATTAGGTATGGAACAGGTGTTTGAGAACAGCCTGACCAAACAAGGCATCCCGGCGGGAGTCCTTGTCCAAGCAATAATGGGCTGTAAAGATATGAACCGAGGCCCAGGTGGCCGCTCGACAAATTTGGTCGATGGACACAGAATTTAGATGAGCCATAGAGGCAGCCATGGCCCTCACATTGTGAGCTGTGAAATGACCCTCCAGAGAAAGGTTCTTACTCTGGTAGGCAAAAGAAATACACTGAGCAATCCAATTGGAGAGAGTTCTCTTAGAGACTGGAAGTCCTAAATGAGAGGGATCAAAAGCAACAAATAGTTGAGAGGACTTTCTATGTTGCTGTGTCCTTTGTAAGCAAAAAGCAAGTGCTCTCTTACAATCCAGGGTATGAAGATTCCTCTCTGCACTTGATGCAAGAGCTCCTGGAAAAAAGACAGGTAAATACACCTCCTGGTTCAGATGAAAAGGTGAGACCACTTTAGGCATAAAGTGTGGATTAGTCCTGAGGACTACCTTGTCATGATGGAACCTTGTATAAGGAGGATTAGACACCAAGGCTTGCAGCTCACTGATACGGCGAGCTGAGGTGACTGCAATGAGAAAAATAACCTTCCAGGAAAGGAATTTCAAGGAGGAAGTGGCTAAGGGTTCAAAGGGTGGCCTCATAAGCTGGCCAAGAACCAAATTCAAATCCCATGCCACTGGAGGTGGTCTAATGGGAGGTTTAGTTAAAAGAAGACCTCTCATGAATCTTGCAATAAGAGGATGAGAGGAAATAGGCTGTCCATTGAGAGGTTTAAGGGATGCTGCAATAGCACTCAAATGGACTCTTACTGAATTCGTTTTAAGGCCTGCATGGGATAAATGCAGCAAATACTCTAGTAAAGAATTCAGAGGTATTGCAAGAGGGTTAAGACCCTTCTCTGCACACCAAATGGTAAACCTTTTCCATTTAAAAGCATAGGAACGTCTAGTGGAAGGCTTTCTGGAAGCATGAAGGATATCCTTCACTTGCTGAGAAAGATGCAAATCTTGAAGGTCTAGGCCTTCAGCAACCAGGTTCTGAGGTGAAGAGACTGGGGATTTGGGTGCCACAACGTTCCCTCCTCCTGGGACAGGAGGTCTGGAGCAGATCCCAAGTCCAGGGAGGGAGCTTGAGAGAGATGCAGAAGTAGAGGGTACCACACTTGGAATGGCCAATGTGGTGCTATGAGGATCATAGACCCCTTGTCTCTCTGAAGTTTGAACAGTGTCTTGGGAATTAGGGGAATGGGTGGGAAGGCATAGAGGAAGTCTTGCCCCCAATGAAGGAGGAAGGCATCCCTGGCCTGAACTCCCTGACACGGAATCCTGGAACAGAACCGGGGAAGTTTGGCATTCCACGGACTTGCAAACAGGTCCATGTCCGGGGTTCCCCAAATTCGGAAGATCCTGGCTATCTGGTTCCCCATGGAGGGACCATTCGTGTGGAAGCAGAACTCGACTGAGTCTGTCTGCCCAAGAGTTTTGAACCCCTGGAAGATACACTGCCATGAGATGAATTTGATGCTCTCTGGCGAAGGCCCACAATCTCAAAGCTTCGTTGCAAAGCGACAGAGAGCCAGTCCCGCCCTGCTTGTTCACGTAGAACATGGCTACTTGGTTGTCCGTGTGGATGAGGACTGTCTTGTAGCTGAGCAGGGTGTGGAAGACTCAGAGCTAGAAAAATTGCTCTGAGCTCTAAGAGGTTGATATGTAGAGATGTCTCCTGTGGAGACCAGATGCCTTGAGTGGACAGATCTTGTAGATGAGCTCCCCAACCCGTTGGAGATGAATCTGCTGTAAGGGTTCCTTGGGGTAAACACCTGTTGAAAGGGGGACCCCAGCAACAGATTTTGAGTGGACTTTCACCACTGGAGAGAGCAAAAGAGGCGACTGGAGGTTGCTATTTTGTCTGACAGGCACCCTGATGCCTGGGTCCATTGGGTGGACAGTCCTTTGAGCTGCCCTCATGTGAAGGCGAGCGTAAGGAACCACATGCACAGTGGATGCCATGTGGCCTAACAGTTGTAACATCTCTCGAGCAGTTAAATGGGATTTTAACTGAATTTGTGAGGCTAACTGCACCAAGCGTAGGCAACGGGCCTGGGGAAGATAGGCCCTTGCAGTTGTGGTATCCAGCAAGGCCCCTATGAACTCTAGAGACTGAGTAGGGGTGAGATGGGATTTTGGGATATTTATTACAAGTCCCAGATACTGAAGAACACGCCTCGTGCAGGCTAGGGAAGTCTGGGCCTCTGACTGGGATGGAGCTCGGATGAGCCAGTCGTCCAGATATGGGAATACGAATATCCCTAGAGTGCGTAGAAATGCAGCTACTACTGCCATGCATTTTGTGAACACTCTTGGTGCAGAGGCCAGACCGAAAGGAAGCACTCTGTATTGGTAGTGCTTTCCTCGATAAAGGAACCAAAGGAACCTTCTGTGTGTTGGATGGATGAGGACATGGGTGTACACATCCTTGAGGCCTAGAGAACAAAGCCAATCCTGACTCTGAAGGTATGGAAGGAGAGTACAGAGAGAAATCATCTTGAATTTCTCCTTGCATAGAAACTTGTTCAATTCTCTGAGATCTAATATGGGTCTGTAGCCCCCTGTTTTCTTTGGGATAAGAAAGTAGGGGGAGTAGAACCCTGAGCCCTGTTGAAGAAGGGGTACTTCTTCTATTGCCCCTTGGGCAAGAAGGGTAGCAATCTCCTGACCCAGAAGGTCGAGGAGAGATGTCTGAGAATTGAACTGTCTCACCATGGTGTGAGGAGGAAGGTTTAAGAAATGAAGCTTGTACCCCCCTCCCTTATGATGGAGAGGGTCCATTGCTCTGCTGTGATTTGTTCCCACCTGGGAGCAAAGTGAGCTAACCTTCCTGGAATGGTGAGAGGCTCTGGTTCTTTTAGAGCCAGAAAGGCTAAGTTCTCTAGTGGAAAGTCAAAGGCCCTGAGGAGGCTGAGGCTGTTGGGCCGTAGCAGCCCTTGCAGCCTTAGGCTTGGCCTGTTTAGGTTGTTGCTGTCGCTTTGCAGCAAAACAACCTGCAGAAGATGCCTGTTGACCATAAACAAGATAATATCTCCCCTTTTTGGGAAAAAATCCCTTTTTGAACAACCTTTTCTTAACAGGAGCAGAAGTAGACTTTGAAAGTCTATCTAAAGCAGAATTTTCAGCATCCATCTGAGTGGCCTTTGCTTGCCAATCTTTGCCAAAAAGGTTTTCACCTGTACCAGGAAGATTTCCTAGTCCATCCTGAACCCAGGGTTCCAAATCAGAAGCTTGTAGCCAAGCAACTCTGCGTGCACCTATGGCAATAGCCGAGGCTCTGCTAGCACACTCAAAAGAGTCAAAGGCTGCACGGTTGGAAAACTTGGAAACATCCTGGGCATGTTTAAGCCAGCTGAGAAACTCCTCTCTTTTATCTTCTGAAACAAAAGGAGATAAAGATTGCAGGTGATCTGTAACTTCTTTTAGAAACATCCCCATATAGAGACTATAGGAGTTGATTCTAGCAACAAGCATATTGGCCTGGAAAATTCTCCTGCCAAAAGCATCTACGGTTCTGCATTCTCTTCCTGGAGGATTAGATGAGTGCCTTTTTGCACTCTTTATCTTCTTCATAGCAGACCCCACCACAATAGAGTGGTGAGAAAGCTGAGTCTTATGAAAGCCAGGACAAGGAGGAACACGGTACATGGTGTCCAACCTATGAGAATGAGGGGAGGTGGTGAGAGGTGTCTCCCATATGCCCAACATGTGATCATAAAGGATCTCATGAATTGGTAAAGTAGCTGCCTCTTTAGGAGCTTTAGGATATTGTAAGATATCCAATTTTTTGGCTCTAGGGTCTGCCTCAGGGGCCACTGAAATGGAGAGGCCCCTGGCCACTTCCCTAATGAAGTCTTGAAAAGACAAGTCTTCTGGAGGAGACAGTCTTCGTTTTGGAGAAGAGGGCTCCTGAGGAAGGAGTACCGATGCTTCGACAGAAACCTCTGATTCATCAGAGTCTTCAGAGGAAACGAAGTATCGCCTGTCTGGATGCTCCTGCAGAGCCTGATACGCGTACCGAGTGGTATCGACATCGGGAGTGATTGGTACCGATTCGGTACCGATGGGCATCACCGAACAGGGTACCGCTGCAGTCGACACCGAGGCCGATGTCTATGCAATCGGTACCGGCACCGACAACGGAGTTTGTTGCGGTACCAGAGGCATCGCAGTTTGTATGAATGCCGTAATGGTACGCTGCATGGTCAGAATATTCTGATCCATCGACGCCATCAATGTCTGGATGTCGGTACCAGTGGGAACCACCGGTACCCTAGAACATGGCAACAGGTGATCGGTCGAGGCCGAGCCATCGATGTCAACCTGTGACCCCATAGATAAAGCTTTGGAAGCCGGAGCCTCCCGCCGGGGTAATTTTGCCGGTGCGGATTCCTCGAGAGCAAGCCCGGAGGCATCTCGATACTTAGAGGGAGATTTACCCTTCGAGGACCGGCTGGACTTGAGTTTGGTTACCTGAGATCCATGGGAGGAAGAAGCCCTGGAAGACGTCGATGCTACCGAAGCTGCATCAGAGGGAAACAGGGTACTGAGCTTGGCTGCTCGATTCTGTAGACCTCTTTTAGACATCATGGAACAGGACTCACAATCCGTGATGGAGTGGTCAGGTCCCAAACATTTTAGACACCAGTCATGGGTGTCAGTGACAGAAATAGTGCCGCTGCACTTCGTGCGCTTTTTAAACCCGGAAGCGGGCTTTTAATGAGGAAACTTTTTCCTAGGCCTAAGACCAAAGAAAAATGCATAGAAGTGAAAATAGTAAGGTTTTTTTTTTTTTTTTTGTTTGTTTTTTTTTAAGAAGAAAGAAAGAAAGACAGACCGGCGGTACCGGTCCTACGTCGAAGAAGGCAGACGCGCGACCAAAGAAATAAAATAAAATAAAGAACTTCTTCAGCGGTGACAGGAACACGACCTGCTGGCTCCGCAGAAAAGAAGAACTGGAGAGAGGCAGTTGGGAAAGGCGGGAAGGCAGCGCGCAGGCGCTGTGGGATGCTCCCAAAAGCTTTCCTTTTGGACGCTGGGGAGCGTTCCCGCGCAGGCTCCGTCGGTACCGATGATACCCATATGTGAACTCATTCCTGCTTGTTCCTGGAGATAAGGCTAAAGCTCTTTTACAGTCCAAAGTATGAAGATTCCTTTCTGCATTTGATGCATGAGGCCTTGGAAAGAACACAGGCAGGTAGACCACTTGGTTAAGATGAAAAGGCAAGACCACCTTTGGCATAAAGTGTGGATGAGTCCTAAGGACTACCTTGTCATGATGGAACCTTGCATAAGGTGGATCAGCCACGAGTGCCTGCAACTCACTGATGCAACATGCTGATGTGATTGCAATGAGAAAGATAACTTTCCAAGAAAGGAATTTCAATGAGGTAGTAGCCAAGGGTTCGAAAGGTGGCTTCATGAGCAGATCAAGAACCAGGTTTAAGTCCCATGCCACCGATGGTGGCCTAATGGGAGGCTTAGTAAGAAGAAGGCCTCTCATAAATCTTGCTATAAGAGGATGGGAGGAAATAGGTTGTCCATTTAGAGGCTTGAAAGAAGCTGCAATAGCACTCAAATGGACTCTTACTGAGTTAGTCTTAAGTCCTGCATTGGATAAATGAAGGAGATACTCCAGAGGTATCGTAAGGGGGTTAAGACCCTTCTGCGAGCACCATATGGTAAACCTCTTCCAGTTAAAAGAATAATAGTGTCTTGTGGAAGGCTTCCTGGAAGCATAAAGGACATCCTTTACTTGCTGAGAGAGGTTAAGATCATGAAGATCTAGGCCTTCAGCAACCAAGCTCTGAGATGCAGAGACTGTGGATTGGGATGCCATAACATTCCGTCCTCCTGTGACAGGAGATCTGGAGCAGATCCTAACTCCAGGGAGGGAGCTTGAGAGAGATGTAGAAGCAGAGGATACCACACTTGCCGTGGCCAATGTGGAGCTATGAGAATCATACGCCCTCTGTCTCTCTGAAGCTTGAACAGGGTTTTGGGAATTAGGGGAATGGGTGGAAAGGCATAAAGGAAGTCTTGCCCCCAGTGAAGGAGGAAAGCATCCCTGGCCTGAGAGCCCTGAGCCGGAATTCTGGAACAGAACCGGGGAAGTTTGGCATTCAATGGACTTGCAAAGAGGTCTATGACCGGGGTTCCCCAAATTTGAAAAATCTTGGCCACCTGGTCTGCATGTAGAGACCATTCATGTGGAAGCAGAACTCGACTGAGTCTGTCTGCCCAAGAGTTTTGTATGCCTGGAAGATACACTGCCAGGAGATGAATCTGATGCTTTCTGGCGAGGGCCCATAGCCGCAAAGCTTCGTTGCAAAGTGACAGAAAGCCTGTTCCCCACTGCTTGTTCACGTAGAACATGGCTACTTGATTGTCCGTATGAATGAATACTATGAATATGAATACTATGTTCTATGTAAAACAATGTTCATATGTATAATTATATGCGCCATGTTATTGTTCATGAAAAGTTAATGTTATTGTTCATAAAAAGTTAATTGTACATAATTTAAAGAAAATACTATGTTCTATGTAAAACAATGTTCATTATGTTAATTGTAAACTGTTCATTATGTTATTTGTAAACCGCCTTTGATCTTGGGAAAAAGCGGTATAGAAGAAAAGTATAAATAAATAAATAAATAATAAATAATGAGGACTGTCTTGTAGCGGAGCAGGGTGTGGAACACTCGAAGAGCAAGGAAGATTGCTCTGAGCTCTAAGAGATTGATATGTAGATGAGTCTCCTGTGGAGTCCAAGTGCCTTGGGTGGAGAGGTCTTGCAGATGAGCTCCCAAACCCATTGGTGAAGCATCTGTTGTGAGAGTTGCCTGGGGTAAAGGTTGTTGAAATGGGGACCCCAGCAACAGGTTCTGAGTGGACTGCCACCATTGGAGAGACAAAATAAGGCGAATTGTGTTTGCTATTTTGTCTGACAGGCACCCTGATGCCTGGGTCCATTGAGTGGATGAAGTCCACTGGGCTGCTCTCATATGGAGGCGAGCATAAGGAACCACATGCACTGTAGATGCCATGTGGCCTAATAGTTGTAACATTTCTCGGGCAGTGAGATGAGGCTTTAGCACTATTTGAGAAGCTAACTGCACCATGCGAAGGCAATGGGCCTGGGGAAGATAGGCCCTTGCTTTTTTGGTATCCAGCAAAGCTCCTATGAACTCTAGACTGAGTGGGAGTTAGACTGGATTTTGGGATGTTTATGACCAGCCCCAAATACTGAAGGACACGCATTGTGCAAGATAGGGAAGTCCTGGCCTCTGACTCTGATGGGGCTCGAATGAGCCAGTCGTCTAAGTAGGGGAAGAGGAATATACCTAGAGTGCGGAGAAATGCTGCTATCACAGCCATGCATTTCATTAACACTCTTGGTGCTGAGCCCAGGCCAAAAGGAAGCACCGTGTATTGGTAGTGCTTTCCTTGAAAAAGGAACCGAAGGAACTCTCTGTGAGTTGGATAGATGAGAACATGAGTGTACGCATCCTTGAGATCTAGAGAACAAAGCCAATCCTGACTCTGAAGATATGGCAGCAGAGTTTCCAGAGAAATCATCTTGAATTTCTCTTTGAACAGGAATTTGTTCAATTCTTTGAGGTCTAAAATAGGTCTGTGTCCCACTGTTTTCTTTGGGATAAGGAAATAGGGGGAGTAAAACCCTGTACCCTGTTGATGAATGGGTACTTCTTCTATTACCCCTTGGGCAAGAAGCATAGTGACCTCTTGATCTAACAGGTTGATGAGAGAGATCTGAGAATTGAACTGTCTTACCACTGTGGGAGGGGGCATGCACAGAAAGTGAAGCTTGTACCCCTCTTTTATAATGGAGAGTGTCCAATGTTCTGCTGTTATCTGCCCCTATCTGGGGGCAAAGTGACACAACTTTCCTGGAATGGTGGAAGGCTCTGGTCCATTGAGGGCCAGGAAGGCTAAGTTCTCTAGATGAAAGTCAAAGGCCTTGTGGAGGCTGAGACTGCTGAGACAGTCTTTGCTTTCCTTTGTTTAGGTGGTTGCTGACTCTTCCGGGCAGGCTGACCTGCAGAACGTCCCTGCTGGGAATAAGAGGGATAAAACCTCTTCTTTTTTGAGAAGAATGGTTTCTTGAAAGATTTCTTTTTTGCAGGATCAGCTGTGGCTTTGGACAACCTAGCCAAAGTGGAGCTGTCAGCATCCAACTCATTGGCTTTCTCTTGCCAATTTTTGCCAAATAGATTCTCACCTGTACAAGGGATATTGCTCAGTTTGTCCTGCACCCAGAGCTCCAAATCGGATGCCTGGAGCCAGACAATTCTACGTGCACCTATGGCAATGGCAGAGGTTCTGCTTATGCACTCAAAACAGTCAAAAGCTGCACGATTGACAAACTTAGAAACATCCTGGGCATGTTTAACCAATGTGAGAAAATCCTGCCTCTTGTCTTCAGGAAGGAGAGGGCTTAAAATCTCCAAGTCTCCTGTGATTTCTTTAAGGAACATTCCCATATATAAAATATAGGAACTGATCCTGGCAGAAAACATGGAAGTCTGGAAAGTACGATGTCCAAAGGCATCCAAAGTTCTACACTCACGTCCTGGAGGATTAGAGGCATGCCTCTTTGCACTCCTGATCCTTCTCATAGCTGATTCCACTACAATAGAGTGGTGAAGAAGCTGAGTTTTCTGGAAAGCAGGACAAGAAAGGACTTGATACATGGTATGCAGTCTGCGAGAGTGAGGAGAGGTGGTAAGAGGTGTCTCCCACATTCTCAACATGAGATCATGTAAGATCTCATGGATAGGCAAGGTAGCTGCCTCCTTAGGAGCTTTGGGATATTGTAAAATCTCCAACTCCTTAACCCTGGGCTCTGTTTCAGGAGCCACAGTAATGGAAAGACCTCGAGCCACCTCCCTGATAAAATCCTGAAAGGAGATATCTTCTGGAGCAGACATCTTACGTTTAGGAGAGGAAGGCTCCTCCGGGAGAAGTATTCTGGTACCGACAGAGCTGTCAGAATCCTCGGACTCCTCTGAGAATTCGAAGTTCCTTCTGTCCGGATGCTCTTGAAGAGCCCGATACCCATACCGACCGAAGTCGGTACCGGGGGGAGTCGGTACCGATGTATCGATACGGACGGCATCGCATGACTGGGTGCCGGCAAAGCAGATACTGATGTCGATGCCGATGCTGTCGGTACAGGTACAACTGTCTGACGCGGTTCCGAGGGTGTCGATGCCACAAGGAGAGCCGCCAGACTGCGTTCAATAGCCAGGAACCTCTGGTCTATCGACGCTGTCGATGCCTGGGTATCGGTACTGGAGGAAGCAGCCGGTACCCCAGAGCATGGCACCAGTAGTTCTGCTGAGGTCGAGGCCTCAAGAACATCCTGGAGCCACGATAATGCTTTGGAAGTCGAAGCCTCCCACCGGGGCAATTTTGCCGGTACAGAACCCTCAAGGGCAACACCAGAGGCATCTCGATGCTTGGAAGGAGATCTACCCTTTGAGGACCGGCCAGACTTATGTTTAGTTACCTGAGATCCATGGGAGGAAGACGAAGCCCTGGAAGACGTTGATGCCACAGAAGCTGCATCAGAGGGAAAAAGGGCACTGAGCTTAGTAGCTCGGTTCTGTCGACCCCTTTTGGACATCATGGCACAAGCCATACACTCGGAGATGGAGTGGTCAGGACCTAAACATTTAAGACACCACTCATGGGTGTCGGTGACTGAGATGGTACCGCCACACTTGGTGCACCTTTTTGAAACCCGAAGCGGGTTTTTCCATGATGGAGGAAATTTTGGGCCTAAGGCCCAAAATGGCGCGTGCACCTGGAAAAGAAAAGTTTGGAAAACAATAGTATATATATATATTTTATTTTATTTTTTTTTTTAAAGAAAGAAAGAAGAACCGGAGGTACCGGTATAGCGTCGAGGAAGGCAGACGCGACCACAAAAAAGAATGAATAAGGAAAAAATTTCTGCGGTGACAGGAACAACGACCTGCTGGCTCCGCAGAAAACAAAGAACTGGAGAGAGGCAGTTGGGAAAGGCGGGAAGGCAGCATGCAGGCGCTGTGGGATGCTCCCAAAAGCTTTCTAATTGGACGCTGGGGAGCGTTCCCGCGCAGGCTCTGTCGGTACCAACGATACCCATATGTGAAGACTACATTCCTGCTTGTTCCTGGAGATCATAACCCTCTCATCTGGACTGGTCTAGCAGGATAAGGAATAGATTTAATATCATGCAGACAGTAGTATTAATAAAGCTACAGTACAAATGCATAAAGAGGCAACCATAAGGAATTCTGCTGGCAGTTATGAGGCATCCGGCCTGCTGAAAAAGAATGCCAGTATCCAAAGTTTGAATCTGCTACCATTCTGTTAACTCTACAAGTCTGGCTCTAATTTTGCAAAGAGAATTTGAAAAGAAGCTTACCAATAAAGGAAAAAAATCATAACAAAACCATTTTTGGGTATATTTAAAGCACAAAAGCTGCATGGGCGTCAATTGTACCATAAGATAATCATGAACTGAAAGAGATACTCAGGGAGGCTATAGCGGAGAGACTAAATTCTTTGCTTCAGTCTATACTGAGAAAGATGTAAGGGTTCTATGAATGCCAGCAATGGTAATGACGACAATTCAGAGGGAATTAAACAAGTTTCAGTGAATCTGGAAAATACAATAGTGCCAAATCGAAAAACTAAAGAGCAGAAAATCGCCTGAAGCAGATTTACACAGCAGAGTACTGAAAGAATGCAAAATTAAAATGCAGATATACTATTAATAATCTTCTTTATCTTTATTGGTCATCTGATATATCGCCCTAGGCATCAGAGCAGTTTACAAAATTACAAAGGCTGTGTAGAAAAAGGGAAAAAAATGCCATTTCTAGATTGGACAGTTAGGGATAGAAAGAGAGGCGTAGGCAGGATTGGGAGATGGTAGGTCAAAAGCAAGGTTAAACAAATAGGTTTGAGCATGGATTTAAATCAGGAGACTGAGAGCTCTGAATGTAGGGCAGCAGGTAGAGAGTTCTATAACGCAGGAGCTAAAAAGAAAAAAGCAGAGTGTCGCGTTTGTCCCAGGTGTGCTCAGGAGGCCAATGGAAGTGCCAAGCGGTGGGTATGGAGTGACCTGGGGAGACAGTAGGGAGTACGAAACTGGAGGAGGTCAGCGAGGTATTGTGGTGTCTCTGTGTGAATTGCCTGGTGAGCCACAGTCAAAATCTTGCAGTCCTCACATATGGGTGACGTCATCACCGATGGAGCCCCCGCAGAAGTATCTCTGCAGCTTTCAAAGAAAGCATTTGGGAGATACCATCACGCATGCGTGGTCTCCTTCCCGCCCAAGGGTGCCATGTTGTTCAGTCAGATGACATAGCTATAGCTGACAAAAGAAGATGGCAAAAAAATCCAGCAACTCCACGGGGAGGAGGAAGGGTTGCGAGGACCGATTCCTGCTGTCCCTGGAGAATACCTGTTCTTTATCTTTATCTTTCTTTATTGACACATTTAATATACCGCACTTTACCAGTGGCACCAGAGCAGTGTACAATAACAAAATAGATAGGCTGCTGAAAAAGAAAAGGAATGCCAAAATAATGAAGAAACAGGAAAGAGAGGAGAGTAAAGTGACAGGTAAACAATGAGGGCGACAAAGTAAAATGTTATAGACTGTTACAGGTGAGTAACTACGCTTTCTCCAGGAACAAGCAGGAAGTCAATTATTTATTATTTAGCTGTGCTTATATACCGCTTTTCACCGGGTCAAAGCGCTTTACAGATATAGCTAACAGGCACTTTTTATTCCCTTATCCCCTAAGGGCTCACAATCTAAGCGTACCTGAGGCAATGGAGGGTTAAGTGGCTTGCCCAAGGCCACAAGGAGTGGCCATGGGACTAGAGACCCCAGTCTCTCCGGTCTGAGGTTATTGGTCCCTACGTGAGAATTGAACCCTTGGACCTCCAGCCTGAGGTAACCTGTCCCAACCACTGAGCCACTCCTTACATATGGGACTCCCTAGAAAGAAGCTACCGGGAACCTGTAGAAAACACATAGCCAAGCTGTGAGCAGCTGCAAGCGAATCTGAGGAAAACCTCTAAGGACCCCAGGAGTCCAGGGGGAACCATCACTTTGGTAGCCTAAACATGGAAGGGTCGGAGGGTAGGAGCTGCCTAGACCCCCAAAGAGATTACGGAGTACGCCTGGCTGAAGGTGCTGTCCCATCAAGACTCCCTCTCTAGGCAGTAGTGAGCTGCAAAGGTGTGTGACTGAGGACCAGGTGGCAGCCCGGCATATGTCTATCATAGGGACAGAGTGCAATCTTGCAACCAAGGTAGCCATAGCCCTGACGTTATATGCTGTGACCCAGCATTCCAACAAAAGCCCAGTCTGATCGTGGGCAAAGGTGATGCAGTCTGCCATCCAGGTGGACAGGGTCCGCTTGGTAACAGCCTTTCCCAGGCGACGGGGTCGTAGGAAATGAAAAGCTGTGATGCTTTGCAATGGCCCTGGATATGCTGCAGAAGAAGGACAGGGCCTTCTTACAGTCCAGAGTATTGAGGACAACTGCCAGAGGCGGGTGGATAGGAGGCTTAGAGAGGAGGCCCCACATGAACGAGTAATGAGGGGCTGAACGGAGAGGGGTTTAACCTCAATAGAATGGTGATGTGCAAAGAGCGCACTCAGGTGCGCCCTTGATGGAGTTGGACTTGGACTTGAGTCCAGCTTGCAAGCGATGAAGCAAGTACTGTAGCATTGCATGTACATGGCAAGAGAATGGGTCAGTCCGCTGCTCTGTGGACACCTGAAGGCATAGATCCATCTTATGGAATTCTTATGAGAGGCAAGAAGGGCCTCCTCCACCTGCCTTGGGAGGTTAAAAGGGCCAAGGCTACCCATTCAGCAGCCTTGCTTTTATGTCAGGGACCCAAGGCTGGGATGAAGAAGGGAGCCCTCCTCCTGAGTAAGTAATCCCAGAGCAATCCCCAGAGGGACTGAGGGCTCTGTTGCTAGGCGAAGCAGCAGAGGGAACCAAGGCTGCCTGGGCAACCGCGGGGCCACCAGGATAAGAGAAGCCTTGTGCTGCAGTCTCTTGAAGAGGGTTCTGACAATTAGTGATGCGGGCAAGACGACATACAGAAGGCCCCTCCAACCACAAGATGAGGAAAGCATTCGCTGCTACTCGGGACAGGTACGGCTGGTGACAGCAGAAGTAGGTCAGGCTGGCAAAGAGGTCCAGCCTCAGGGAGCTCTTCTGACTCTGGGGCTACCGTGCCATTCTGGGGTCTTGTCACTATTCATGCAGCTGTAGGACCCTGCTCAGCCTGTCCACTAGGGCATTGTCCTGGCTTGGAAAGTACAACGCTCTAAGGAGCATTCCTTGACTGATCACGTACAAGCAGAGGGCTACTGCCTCCTGGCAGAGGTGGTGAGACCCTGTGCTCCCTTGCTTGTTCATATAAAACATCACGACCTGGCTGTCCATTTGGATCAGCACCAACTAGTGCTGCAGGTGATAGTGAAAAGCCCTAACCGCCAGAAAAATGGCCCTGAGCTCCAGCAGACTGATCTGCTGCTGGCTCTGCGCTAGGAACCAGTTGCCCTGCATGTGGAGTTCCTCGCATTCCTCGCAATGGGCACCCCAGCCCAGTAAGGAGGCGTCCATGGTCAGGATTCTCTGGGGATGTAGGGGCTGAAAGGGCATGCCCTCACGTAGGTGCTATGTGGCCTGCCAGTCAAGTGACTCTGCCAGCTCACGGGTCACTAGAACACTGTCCTGGAGCCGGCCTGTGGCTTGTGTGCACTGGGAGCAGAGGTACCACTGGGCCGCCCACATGTGAAGGCGGGCGTTGGGGACAACATGAACTGTGGATGCCATGTGGCCCAGCAGGCAGAGCATGGACTGTGCTGACACTGTGTAGCGGTGCTGCACATCAGAGGCCAGAGCCACAAAGCGACCTGGCCTTTCCGAGGGAAGAAAGGCCTTTGCCTGAAGAGTGTCCAGTCAAACCCCTATGTGAGAGTGAGATGGGACTTGGGGTGGTTTATCAGGAACTCCAGATACTACAGGACACTGATGGTGCAGGCCATGGCCTGTTGTACCTCGGTGGTCATGTCTTCATTTACGAGCCAGTCATCCAGATACAGGAAGACGAAAGCCCCATGGAGGCGGAGGAAAGTAGCCACCACTGCTAGGCATTTGGTGAAGACTCCTGATGCGGAGGCTAGACCGAAGGGTAGCACACTGTGCTGGTAGTGGTTGCCCCCCGACCATGAATCTTAGGTACTGCCTATGGCTGAGATGAATGAGAATATGGGTATAGGCATCCTTCATGCCCAAGGAGCATAACCAGTCTCCCTGCTGGAGGTAGGGCAGCAATGTTCCAAGGGAGAGCATCTTGAACTTCTCCCACATTAGGAACTCATTCAGGTTAAACAAGTCTAGGATAGGCCTTAGGCCCCCTGTTCTTTTTGGGACCAGAAAGTATCAGGAGTAGAACCCCTTGCCCTTGAGGTGATGGGGTACTGGTTCCACACTCTGTGAGGAGGCCTGCGAGTTCCTGTAGTAGCAGGGCCTGGTGCAGAGTCCGAGAGGGCTCTCCTGGGAAAAAAAGGGGGAGGCATCTGGTCCAGGTGAAAGAGACAGCCCTCTAACTACTTGGAGAGCCCAGGAGTCGGTACAGATAGAAGGCCACCGATGGGCAAAGTGAACCAGATGCCCCCTGTTGCTAGCTGCTCCCCCAAGGGTGGAGAGGCTATGCTCAGGGAGTCAAAAACCTGATGACTGGGCAGGAGACGGGGGCCGCTCCTTTGCTCTGGTGACCCTGCTTATGGGGTCTGGGTGTCCTGGTATTGGGGGTAGCCTCAGTAAGGTTAGCTCTTTCTCTGGAATGGGGGCCTCTTCCCTGCTGGTTTCTTCTTAGGGAGAATGGAGGTCTTCTTGGAGAGCTGAGTCCTCAGGAGGAACTCTGTCTCAATCTCCCCTGCCTTCTCCTCCATCTGCTTGACAAAGAGGTTTGCACTGAGGAAGGGGATGTTGAGGAGCTTCTCTTGAACCCACTGCTTAAGTCTGACATCTGGAACCAAGCTTTGTGTTGAGCGCCAATGCCCGCAGTGGCTACCTTCACATTTGGCTCGAAGCCCTCATAGGCAGCTCAAGACATGTACTTCGAGCACTCCATGACGCACTTCGTGAGGGTTTGGAACCACTGGATGTGATCCCCTCTGAGGCCCAATGAGAAACCTGTGAGTTTCTTTGACAGGTCACGAAGATAAGTGCCGATATACAGCTGGTAGGCTTGGATTCAACAGGCCAGAATTGAGCCCTGGTAGCATTTGCAGCCAAGGGCGTTGGGAGCATGGATACTCTCTGCCCAGGGATATGGAGGAGTGCATCTTCTGCCTCTTCTGCTGGCGCATAGTCGACTTCATCATGGAGGTGTGTGACAGTTGCAACTTTCGGAAGCCGGGGCCAAGCTGTACCCGGTACATGGTGTCCAGGTGTCGGCTAAATATGGGTACCGATGCCGGCGTCTCCCACACGTGAAGGAGGCGCTGCCCAAGGATGGCAGGGACAGGAACCATCAGAGCTGCCTTGGGTGGATCCTCGTATTGGAGGATTTTGAGTTCCTCCATGCGAGGGACCTCCTCTGACTCCGTTGTGAAAAACAGCGCCTCCGCCATATTTCAAACTAACTCAAGAAACTATGTGTCCTCAGGCGGGGACCAATGCCACAACGTCGGGGGAGATGCTTCCGCGTCTCCAGGGATGCCTTGTCCTCGGATTCCCAGTCGGAGTAGTCAGTATAGGGCTCAACAGCCGACCAGGCCTGGGGTGTAGGACCCAGGTTGGAAGCCCAGTGACCCACGGTGTCTACTTGGCCAGAGCCATGAGTGCTCAGTTTGGAGGATCTCGCTCCTGAAGTGCGGGAGCGAGATTGTGACCCTCGCTGATGATAGACTCCAGGCTTCGGGCTCACAAGGATCAGCTTGGCGACCGGGGAAGTTCTCAATAATATTGGCACCTGCTGCATGGCAAGTTATGAGAGGTTGGAAATGGGGCGCCAGTTAGCCAAGACTTCGGAGGCCAGGGAAGGCTTTTTGAGAATAGGACGAATGGTGGTGTGCTTCCAGAGAGAAGGGATATGAGGCTGGAGTTGAAGATAGCAAGTATGAATAGGAGCAGTGCCAAAGAGGGCTCCAAGATACAATGGGAGGGAATGGGGTCAGAGGAGCATGTAGTTTTGTGAGAAGACTGAAGGGCCTTTGACAGCACAGGCAGAGATAGGCTGGAATGAGGACCAGACATGCGAGAGGGCGGAAAGATTGTTAGGAGAAGTAGGAAGCTCAGGTGGGGGGTGGGGACAGTGGAGGAACGTAGAGCATAACGTAGTAGCTCCTCAGAGAAATGAGTGTCTAACTGTCCAGGATTGGGGAGAGTTGTGTAGACAGGCATGGAAGAGCAGGAATGGGAGGCAGAGAGCGGAGAACAGAGTAGAGTTGCCTAGATGAGTTTGATGAGGATGAAATTAAAGCAGTGTAGTATGATTTCTTAGCTGTATGTATTGCTCGGTTGTAATACAGACTTTGTTACACCTAACATCACCCCTCTTAACTCCTGTATTTCCTGTATTAACTCATGGATGTCCTCCAACTACCTTCATATCAACCTTTCCAAGACCATGGCTATTTGGTTTACCTTTGGTGGTCCAATCCCCTCTCTTGCCCCTTTGCTTTCATCCTCCCCCATTCCTATTGTCTCTTCCCTGCGCTAACTTGGGGTCACCCTGGATTCTGCCCTATCCTTTCAAGAACACATTTCCTCTGTTGTTCAGTGTTCCTTTCACTCACTAAGGCAAATTCGTACTATCCATCCCTTTCTCCCAGTCTCCTCCCTGACCACTTTGTTCCTCTCCCTTGTCATGTCTCGTCTGGATTATTGTAATGTTTCCCTAGCCGGGCTCCCTCATTATCAGTTGCACAGACTCCAGTTCGTCCAGAATACAGCAGCCCGTATCCTTACACATGCTACCTGCTCAGACCATATCACCCCCTCCTCATTCACCTTCACTAGCTCCCCGGTGTCCTTCAGAATTCACTACAAAATCCTCACCTTCGTCCACAAAGCTATTCATACTAGAGTCCCTCAATACCTCTCCAACCTGGTCCGTCTGCACACCCCACAACATTCTCTTAGATCCATTCACGCTAATCGCATGTTCCTCCCCTCTCCCTCTCAGGCCCACCTGGAGTCTACCCGTTCCTCTGCCTTCTTTTTCCTTGGCCCCAGGCTCTGGAACTCGCTCCCGTCAGCCCGCTGTCTTGAACCTTTCTTTGCCAGATTCAAAGCAGGCTTAAAGACCTCTCTCTTCCACACTGCCATTGACCTTGCCTTCCTCCCCCCTCTCCTGCTCCCCCCCAGTGTTGTCTTGTCAACATCATGCCTCTCCCTGTTTAAGGACTGTCCTCTCTCTTCTCTCTTTGTTCTATCCCTTTCCTGTCTAATCAATGGAGTTCTATTTCCTCCTCTCACAGCCTTTAATTTTTGTATTGTAAACCGCTCTGATACTTGTGTGTGAGCGGTATATTACATGACAAATAAAGATAAAGATAAAGCTGGACAAGCTGATAGCCATCAGGCAATGTCGTCAGAGACATTTGGCTCTGCGGAGATGTGCTCGATAGGAAAAGGTTCAGCAGTAAATCATGGATGATGGTGGAGCAGCAAGGGGCAAGGAGAGCAAATTGATGAAGGTGGCAACCGAGAGTGGCATGCCATAAGTGGACCTGGGCATTAGTGAGGAGGGAATCAAAATCTCAGGGAAGTAAAGTGTCAGCAGAAGGGAACTGTAATAGGGTGTCTGGAGAAATGTGACATGCCATGAGGCCAACGAGGGGGGACCCACTGGAATCAGCAGTAGGAAGAGAACACAGTAATGATCCGTCCAGGGGAGGGGGAGGATTGAAGTAATATTGGGAATAGAGGAGGAAGAGGCAGTGAGAATAAAGTCTAGAGTGTGGCTGGCAGCATGTATAGGGAAGCAGATGTGTTGTCAGAGAGAAAGGTGAGGAAGGCTGTGTCCCTAGGCCTGAAGGGGAGGTCGGCGTGGATGTTGCAGTCACCTACAATTGTTAGATGTGCATAAGGCAGAGAGGCCTCAGAGTGTGAGAAGAGAGTCCCAAAGATCAGACCTTATGGACGGTGGTGCAAAGACTGGCAGATTTCAGGTTTTATTGAACCCCAACGCGTTTCGGCCAAAGACCTTCTTCAGGGGGAATTAAAGATACACAAACCTTTATTAAAAAGCCTGTCGTGGTGTAAAAACAGTTTCCTGAAAACAATTGCACTATGGTGATTCCTCAAGTCAAATAAAACCTGAAATCCGCCAGTCTTTGCATCAGCTCCTTTTGTTTTTAGTACTACTTTGCAGGTACTTAGTTGCTCTTCTTTGTTGTTCCTTATGGACAGTGGGACATATAGGAGAAGATAACCCATCATTAAAATTATCACAGTACCTGAAGCTTGGAGGGTGACCAACATAATAATGCTGGTTTTTAAAAAGGATTTTGTGGGTGATTTGATAAACTATAGGCCTGTAGGCCCAATGTCAGTACCAGGCAAAATGAAAGAAACCATTATAAAGGAAATCATTGAACAAATAAGATATGTATCCTACCTCACCAATTTTGCCTCACCAGTCTGCTACAATTTTTTAAAACTTTATTTATAGAACCACACAGAAAAAAACAGGAAACACATCACAAATTGTATGTATACATACAAACATAGTGCCACTGGGTGGGGCTGACTCTTGTCCACCAGTCCAGAGGCCAGTTATAAACAGAATGTGGTGCTACATTTTATTTTATTTATCCCCCCCACCCCCCGCACAGCTCCCCCCTACTATTCTAACCAAGAACTTTCCTATTAGACCCACCCCCACTCGTCATCCTCGGGATCCCATCAGAGTCCCCAGTCCTATCCCATCTGGAAGACTTCATTACGTGCGTATGGTCCAAGCTTTTGAATATATGGCTCCCAAATCAACAGAAAAGAAGACTACCTTTTAACATTACCCCTAGCCCCCTTCCTCTCGAATAGCATCAGTTGATGAAAACTGTTATGCCATTCCCCAAACGTAGGGCCCTGCTGTTCCCTCCAGTTGTGAAGTATTGGGCCCTTCCCCACCAAACATGCCTTTCTCACCAGTATCCGTTCCCATTTCCCCTTTGGGTGGAGTGTCCCAGGCGATCCAGTACTACCAGGGCTCCAGTCCAGTTAACCTGCTGCTGAAGTAAGCCCCTCATATAATTACTGATCTTTTCCCAATATGCATGGGTTTTCCTACATCCCCACCTCATATGACCCAGGCCCACAAGGGGGGATGCACATTTGGGACATCACCCATCGCAATCCAGGCCACTCCGCAACGCCCGTCAGGGGGAGAAGTGCGCCCGAACCATGCTTTTAAATTGCACTTCTCTCCACTTGGTCACCTCCACCAGGCCCACAATCCTGCACAGGGCTTCCATAATAGCCCCCTGCGGTACCTCTAGAGCCAGCTCCTCTGCCCACCGGGCTTCCTCTCTCACATAAGCCGGCCGCGGAGTATAGGGAACCAGTTTTTTCTTCAATATCGATATTGTAAGCCGGGACTCCGCTCCCAATTCAAAAAACTCTAAGATCCTCGCAGAACTTTCTGAAGTTAGCTCATTGACTGGTAGAGGCTCTACATAGTGAGAGATCTGAAAGTGTGCGAAAAAAATGACGGCCACTCAGCCCATACTCCCTGCCAAGAGCCTCAAAGAACTTACAACTTCCCAATGGAATCCACCACATGCCCCAGGCATCTAATACCAACTTCCCTCCACTTCTGAAATATTTCTGATGTAGAACCAGGGGTAAAAGTGACATTGCCCTGAATCGGCAACCAACTGGAAACAGCTGGGGACCTACCCCAATACTGACACAATTGCCGCCACGTACGTCTTACAGGATTCACTAAAACACTTCACATCACTCGCCGGGGGAGCTGGGAGCCCTCTAAGTGGAGCACGGCCAATAACGTCTGGGGGGCCACCAACAATTCCTCACCCAACCAATCCCTTATATAACGCGCCTGACACGCCAGGGCATAAAGCCCTAAGTTCGGGACCCCCATCCCACCAGACCTCCAATTTTCTTTCAACCGAGCTATTGGGATTCGTGCTCTCGCCCCCTTCCAAAAGAATCCCTGCATCTCCCATTCCAACCGTTCCAAGTCTTGCCGCACCAGCCAAACGGGAAGCGTCAGCATCCAGTATAACACAGGGGGCAAGACCACCATCCCCACCGCCGCTATTCGTCCCCCTAGAGACGAGGGAAGGGGACTCCATGCTCGCAACTGTGTCTGAAGCTTGAGGAAAATCCTTTCAAAGTTCCGTTTATACAGATCCGCTGGATCTCTCGTTAAGAGAACTCCCAAGTAAAGAAAGGAATTCCCCACCCAACGAAGCAGGAACGCACCCCTCCAACTCCCCTCCAGTGTACCCATCACGTCTATAGCCTCAGACTTGTCCATGTTAATGCGCAACCCCGCAAAACTACCAAACACCGAGAATTCTTCCAACAGTCTGGAAAGCGACTGATGCGGTGAAAATAAGTGTACAAGGAGGTCATTGGCAAAGGCTGCAATCTTGAACCCCGACCCCCCCCCCCCCATACGCACCCCTCGTATATCCCGGCTCTGCTCTACTTTCCGTATGAAAGGTTCTAGGGACAGCACGAATAACAGAGGCAACAGTGGGCACCAATGTTCCCTCTAATTTTCTGTAGGCTGGGCGCGCATAAAATATCAGCTGTGCAGCTTTTGAAGGAAGGTTAAATTTTTGTGTGCCACATAATGACACTTGGAGTTATTATATACTTTAAAATCTGACTACACGTCAGAATACAGTATGTACACCACATTGATTTTAATCAAGTTAAATGAAAATAGACGACAATGAAGCGGAAAATTTCTAGTAATTACAATCACAACGTTTAAATTTTAAGACATCTGTGGTGTTTTCTATCAGAATTAGAACCGTAATTTTTGTGCGCTCTGTTGTAAGGTATGTGCGCTCGCTCGGCGAGGTGTGTGCGTGCGCACAGCTTAGAGGGAACAGTGGTAGGCACCACTGTCGGGTCCCCCTCTCCAAAGGAAACTTATCGGAGAGAACCCCATTACACAGCACTTTTGCAGTGGGACCCGTATAAAGAAACAACCATATTACAAAAAGACTCCCCGAAACCGTAATGTGGCAGGAGTGCATGCAAATACCGCCAATTCACGTGGTCAAATGCTTTTTCCGCATCGAAACTAATCAGCAGGGACTGCCATTCTCGTTCCCAGACCCACTCCAAAGATGCCAAGACTCTACGCAGGTTACATACAGCATAGCGGCCTTGCACAAATCCCACCTGGGACTCCTGAATTAGATCCCCCAACAAAGGACCTAGCCTTCCCGCCAATACCTTGGCCAATATTTTCAAATCAAAGTTCAATAGGGAGATGGGCCTATAGGCCGCAGCCTGTAAAGAGTAGTTACTCACCTGTAACAGGTGTTCTCCAGGAGCAGCAGGAATCAGTCCTCACATATGGGTGACATCAACGTCAATGGAGCCCCCTGCGGAGCATTTCCCCAGCTTTCTATGAAAGCCTTTGGGAATACTGCACGCATGTGCGGTCCCCTTCCCGCCTAAAGGTGCCATCTTGCTCAGTCAAATGACATAGCTAAAAAACAGCACACAAAAATGTAAAATAAACTATGTACAACTGCAACTCCCAGGGGAGGAGGGAGGGTTGTGAGGACTGATTCCTGCTGCTCCTGGAGAACACTTGTTACAGGTAACTACTCTTTCTCCAGGACCAAGCAGGAAGTCAGTCCTCACATATGGGTGACTCCCAAGCTCTGGGCTACCAAGGAACCCAGGCTGAACAAGAGAACTCCCTCTAGTCCCAGCATCAAAGAAAGGCTTTTCACTGAAAGAACCTCCACCAGTAGCCCAACGGAGGGCTGGAGGGCAGGAGTTGCCTAAACCTCAAAGAGATTCCGGAGCACTGCCTGGCCAAAAGCACTGTCCCTACGGGACTCCCTCTCCAGGCAGTAATGAGCTGCAAAAGTCTGGCTTGAGGACCAAGTTGCAGCCCTGCAGATGTCTGCCAACGGTACAGACCGGAAATGAGCTACTGAGGCAGCCATTGCCCTGGCACGATGGGCCGTGACCCAACCCTGCAAGGGAAGGTCAGCCGCCCTGTAAGCCCAGGTGATACAGTCAGCCACCCAGATGGACAAGGTATGCTTGGACACAGCCAACCCCAAATTATTAGGGTCAAAAGAGATGAAGAGCTGAGTAGTCCTTCTATGTCCTTGCGTACGGTCAAGGTAGAAGGATAAGGCCCTTCTACAGTCCAGGGTATGCAGGACCCTTTCAGCCTGGCTTGCATGAGGCCTAGGGAAGAATGTTGGAAGAACCATCTCCTGGTTGAGGTGGAAAGAGGAGACAACTTTAGGGAGGAACTTTGGATGAGTCCTAAGGACTACCCTGTTCCTATAGAAGCAGGTGTAAGGCCTGTCACAGACTAGGGCCTGAAGCTCACTCACCCGTCTGGCCGAGGTTAAGGCTACTAGGAAGAGTGTCTTCCAGGAAAGGAAGCGGAGAGGACAAGTAGCCATCGGCTCAAAAGGTGGGCGAGTCAGTTGCTGCAAGACCACATTCAACTCCCACTCAGGGACCGGAGGACGGACAGGAGGTTTGAGGAAGAGCAAACCTCTGAGGAACCGGGACACCAAGGGGTGAACCGATATAGAGTGTCCCTCCACCAGTGAGTGGTGAGCTGCTAGAGCTGAGAGGTGGACCCGAACAGAATTGGACTTAAGGCCCTGATTGGATAAGTGTAGCAGGTACTGAAGCACCACTGGTACAGTACAGGAGAAAGGATCTTCTGTACGCAGCTGACACCACACAGAAAACCTCTTCCACTTCAGGGCATAGGTTTTTCTAGTGGACTGCTTCCAAGAGGCCAGGATGACCTCTTCAACTTCAGGAGGTAGGCCCCATGGAGCCAAAACTACCCTTGCAGCTTCCAGGCCATCAAATTGAGAGATTTGAGATTGGGGTGCAGAGGAGACCCCTGGTCTTGAGACAGACGGTCAAGCTGCAACCCTAGCTGAAGCAGAAGTGGGAACCAAGGTTGTCTCGGCCACCTGGGGGCTATCAGAAGGACCGAGGCCTGGTCCTTCAGAACTTTGAACAGGGTTCGGGCCACCAGAGGCGTGGGAGGAAACGTATATAGGAGGCCTTGGGACCAGGAAATCAGAAAAGCATCGGCTGCTAGTCTCAGAGGATGCGGTTGCCTGGAGCAGAACTGGGGCAGCTGTCTGTTCAGGGGACTGGCAAAGAGATCTATGGATGGAAGTCCCCATCTCAGGAAGATCTTCTGAACTACCAAGGGATGGAGCTGCCACTCGTGTGGCTGCAGAATTCTGCTCAATCTGTCTGCTACGTAATTTTCCTGGCCAGGGAGATAAACCGCCTTGAGCAACATGTTGTGCCGGAGCGCAAACAAGCAAAGGTCCTGCGCCTCCTGACAAAGGAGCCTGGACCCAGTGCCGCCCTGTTTGTTCACATAAAACATGGCTACCTGATTGTCTGTCTGCACTAAAACAGACTGGTGAACCAGGGTTTCAGAGAAAGTCTTGAGGGCTAGGCGAATAGCCTGAAGCTCCAGTAGATTGATCTGCTGCTGGGCCTCCCTCCCAGGGAGACCACAGGCCCTGAGTGCACTTGCCCAGACAGTGTGCACCCCAGCCCTATAGAGAGGCATCGGTGGTCAATACCACTGTGAACCCAGGTGGCTGAAAGGGCTTCCCTTTCAGTAAGTTGGGGGGATGCAGCCACCAACGTAGGGGAGTGCAGGAATGGTCTGGACACCCTTACTCTGTCTCTGAGGCTCCCTGTGGCCTGCGACCACTGAGTTCTGAGGCACCATTGTGCAGGCCTCATATGAAGCCTGGCATGGGGTGTGACATGCACTGTCGAAACCATGTGGCCAAGAAGCCACAGGCAGAGCCTGGCGGAGACCAGTGACCTGCTGAGAAACTGGTTTTCCAAGGTCATCAGTCTTTGAGCTCTGTCTTCTGGCAAGAAAGCTTTTGCCTGCAGAGAGTCCAGTCTTGCCCCTATGAACTCTAAGTTTTGGGAGGGGAGCAAAGTGGACTTTGCGAAGTTTATGACAAACCCCAAATGCTGTAGTAGAGAAATCGTTCAGAGGGTGGCTTGCCTGGCCTCCTGGCACGTCTGACCCCTGATGAGCCAGTCGTCCAGATAGGGGAAGACAAAGATACCTTGATTTCTCAAGTAGGCCGCCACCACTGCCAGGCATTTGGTAAAGACACTGGGGGCGGAGGTGAGGCCAAAGGGCAGCACTCTGTACTGATAATGGTTTCCTCCCACAATGAACCTGAGGTACTTTCTGTGGTCTGGATGAATGAGGATGTGAGTGTACGCATCCTTTAGATCTAAAGGGCATAGCCAATCTCCCTGCTGGAGGTAGGGCAGAAGTGTTCCAAGAGTAAGCATCTTGATCTTTTCCTTCTGTAAGAACTTGTTGAGATTTCTGAGGTCGAGAATAGGCCTGAGATCCCCTGTTCTCTTTGGTACTAGGAAGTACCTGGAGTAAAACCCGTGACCTTGGAGGTGGGGAGGCACAGGCTCAACCGCCTGGTCTCGTAACAGACCCTGGAGCTCCTGCAGGAGGAGGGCTGTATGGAGAGGAGGCCTTGGAGGTTCTCCTAGAAAATAGGGAGGAGGCAACTGATGAAAATAAAGCAGGTAGCCCTTTTGGACTATGCTTAAGATCCAGTTGTCCCCTGTAATGGGTGGCCACTGGTGGGCAAACAGGGCTAGTCGACCTCCTGTGCAGGGATGGGACATCAGAGACAGAGAGGCTATGCCTTGGGAGTCAAAAACCCCCACCCTGAGTAGGAGCAGGAGACGGAGGGCTTGGGGGCTTTCTGCCATGTCCCTGCCCCTTGGCCTGCTGACCCTGTGGGGGAGCGGGGGAGGCCTGGTAAGTTGGGAACTGTTTGTAGGCAGTCGCCTTCCTCGGGTAAAAGGGCTATTTACCCGAGCCCTTCTTTTTGTGTGAATGAGCAGAAGTCTTTCGAGACAGCCTTGTCCTCATGAGGTGCTCAGTCTCGAGCTCAGCAGCCTTCTCGGCCATGGGCTTGCCAAAAAGGTTTTCACCTCGGCAAGGGACATTGACCAACTTGTCTTGAACCCATGGCTCGAGGTCCGATGACTGCAGCCATGACTGGCATCGAGCCGCGATGCCGGCAGCCGCAACCTGGGCCGAGGCCTCAAAGCCATCATAGGCCGCTCGGGACATGAACTTAGAGCATTCCGGGATCCCCGAAGACAAGGACTTGAACCTCTGCAAAGGTTCCCTGGAGAGACCAGCAGAGAACCCGGCAAGCTCCTTTGCCAGGTCTCGCAAGTACATGCCTATGTACAGCTGGTAAGACTGGACACGGCAAGCAAGCAACGAGCCCTGGAAGCACTTTCTACCGAACGCATCCAGATTCCGGGCCTCCCTGCCAGGGGGCACCGCGGAGTGCATCTTCTGACTTTTCAGACGATGCATGGCCGATTCCACCACCATGGAATGGGGCGGTAGCTGCGCCTTTTGAAAACCAGGGCTCTTACGGAGTCGATAAATGGAATCGACCCGCTTGCTCAGAACTGGCGCCGAGGCCGGTGCCTCCCACATCTGGAAGAGGAGCCGTTCCAGCATCAGAGGAACCGGCACAGTAAAGGCCTCCTTCGGAGGAGAGTCATACTGGAGGGCCTCGAGCTCTTCGGCTCGAGGCTCCTCCTCGGGATCCGCCGGGATTGCCAAAGCAGTGGCCATATCCCGCACAAACTCCGAGAACCGGGTATCCTCCAGAGGGGACCTACTCCGGGGCTCAGACTGCGGTGAGTCCGACGGGACGCACCGAGTCTTGAAGGTATCGGGGGACTCCTCATCCTCCGTCTCCCAGGCGGACTCATCCGAAGAGGAGTCGGGCTCCGACCGCACGGGGCCTGGCAACACGCGCCCCGACGCCGAAGGCACCGGCGTTGACACCCTCGGTCCCGACTGGGAGGTCGAGGGTGACCGCGACTGAGGACGACCTCGAGCCTTCATGGTCTCGAGTATCGGCTCAGTCTCCGGGGTTGACTTCGACATCAATGTCCCGGTGGTCAGGGCAGATGTGCCAGCGAGGCTGGCCATCAGCACCTGCTGCTGATCCATGAAGGCAGACAAGCTGCACTCCAAGGCTGTCAGCCTGAGACCCAGCTCAGGAGACTCAGCAGCTACCGACTCTGGGCCTGACGTCGGCTCCCTGGGAGGAGAGTCCTCAAGGACAACAGGACTTACGTGTCCAGCAGACTCCGGCTCCACCCGAGGTACTTTTGACAGCTTCTCCTGTTCCACAAGCCCGGGACGGCGGTCGGGGGTCTGAGACCTAGCTCTCGAGGAGCCAGGGACCTCCTCTGACGCCGCCCTCGCAAGCCGCTTCTTCCTCTTTCGCTCCCGCTCGAGGGACCACTGTTCCCTCTAAGCTGTGCGCGTGTGCGCGCGCACACACCTCGCCAAGCGAGCGCACATACTTTACAATAGAGGGCACAAAAATTACGGCTCTGATTCTGATAGAAAACCCAGATGTCTTAAAATTTAAAAGTTATGATTGTAATTACTAGAAATTTCCTGCTTCATTTAGCAATCGTCTAGTTTCATTTAATTTGATTAAAATCAATGTGGTGTACATACTTTATTCTGACGTGGAGTCAAATTTTAAAGTATATAACTCCAAGTGTCGTTATGTGGCGCACAAAAATGTAACCTTCCTTCAAAAGCTGCACACAGCTGATATTTTATGCGCACACAGCCTACAGAAAATTAGAGGGAACATTGCGGGGGACCCCCTTATCTGAGGAACCCCGACGATGCTCGGGGTCAGACTCCCGAGACGTCGAGGCCTCAGACGAGGTCCGGGCCCGGCCAGAGGCCGAGTCAGAGAAAAGCCTTTCCTTCTGGTGCTGATGACTTCGAAGTGCCTTAGTGGACATATTTCCACACGGTCCACAGATCTTAGGATCATTATCAGGACCGAGGCACCGAAGGCAGCAGTCGTGTTTGTCGGTGAGAGACATTAGTTTCTTGCACTGATCACACTTCTTAAAACCACTGGAAGCCATCGGGGGGAAAAAAAAAAGAGTCCCCGCAAGGTCAAAGGACTGGCCTTCCAGGGAAAAGGAAAAAAAGGGCGCGAACGCCAGCCACGAAGGGCAAAAACCAAAAAAATAAGATCTGGCTTGATACCGGTATACCAAACCCAGTGAGAAGGGGAACCGGCGTCGAACCGGACAAAAACCACGAAGAAAATCGCAAGGAATAGACGAAAAAATCTAACTATTTTCCGGATGAACTAGGACATACGTCTGAAGGGCTCCACGGAAAAAGAGAGACTGAGCAAGATGGCACCTTTAGGCGGGAAGGGGACCGCGCATGAGTGCAGTATTCCCAAAGGCTTTCATAGAAAGCTGGGGAAATGCTCCGCAGGGGGCTCCATCGACGTCGATGTCACCCATATGTGAGGACTGACTTCCTGCTTGGTCCTGGAGAACTGATCCTTACCCAACTTGGGCAATAAAATAATATGTGCATGGTTCTCCCCCCATGTGAACCCCCCTTGAGCTATCCTTTTATGATATACCGCCATTAATGAGGGAGGGGGCAGATCTCCTAGTAACTTGTAAAATTCAGCTCCCATCCCATCTGGCCCCGGTGCCTTATGGCAGCGAGCTGTCTTTATCACTTGGTGTATCTCTTCCAACGTGATTGGGATATCCAATTGGGCCCGCTGTTCTTCCCCTAGAGTCGGCAGCTGCAGCCCTCTCAGATATTCGTCTCTCCGAGTATCATCTCCTCCCTCCCGTTGGTAGAGTTGTTGATAAAAGAGGCAGAACACCTCTGCAATTTCCCGGCTTCCCTGATGTAGTTTCCCATGGGTGTCCCTTAGTGCTGCTATCGTTCTTGTCCTGCTTCCCTGAAGACAACATGCTAGAAGTTTCCCTGGTTGGTCCCCGAATCTGTAAAGCTGATAACGATAGTACACAAACTATTTTTTCACCCATCTATGCAGCAGTTCGTTGAGTGCTGCCTGAGATTCCTGTAGCAACTTCTTATGTACTGCGCTTGGGTTACTCACATATTTGTGCCAGTCTCTAACCGTTTGCTTTTCCAAACAAATTATCCGTAAGCAACCTCTTTTTCCGCGCCGAATAGCCTATATCATCCCCTCGTAAAACAACCTTGGCCGTTTCTCAAAAGAGTTCCGGGTCAACCTTATGCCGTGCATTGTTTAGCTCAAAGTCTTGCCAGCGTTGTTTGATAAAAACTTTAAAATCTGCGTCCCTATAAAGTTCCAACGAAAAGCGCCAAATCCGTGACCGCATCTCTCTCTGAGCCCACTCCAGCTCCACCCAAATCAAAGTTTGGTCAGAGATCTCCGAAGGGCCAATTTGTGCATCTATTACTCTCGCAAAAGAACCTCTTGATACGAAAATGTAATCGATCCGAGCACTGGTGCCATGTACGCGTGACTGGTGGGTAAACTCTCTCTCCATTGGGTGCAGCAAACGCCATGGGTCGACCACCCCTAATCGCTCCCGAAGGCCCCGTAGAACCTTGGCCACGGCCACCCACTTTCTATCTCCCTCCCCCCGTGATGTGTCTAGCTCTGTGTCCAGCACCTCATTAAAGTCATCCCCTAATATCAAGGGAACATCGGGCAATTGTTCTATTTTGGAGGCTAATCGTGCATATAGCGTTTGATCCAACACATTTGGGCTGTATATATTACCTAGCACTATAGGTTGTCCCTCTAGAATGCCATATAACAGCACATATCTTCCGTCGGGGTCAACATATTCCCTCTCTACTACAAATCTTATCTGTTTATGGATCAATATGACCACTCCACCCTTTTTACCCTTTCGCTGGAACCCCCCACCCCTGGCCCACCCAATCCCTTTGCAATTTCAGATGTTCCTTGGCAGTCTGGTGGGTCTCCTGTAACAGGGCTATGTCACACTTTTGTCTGGCCAAAGCTTGTAATATCTTATATCTATTAATTGGGTTCCCAATCCCACATACATTCCACGAAATGATCTTCAGAAGATCACATACTCAAGTGATCCATACATTTCGCTACTTCCATGTCTCCAAGGAAGACACCCCCCCCCCCAGCCTGGGGCCCCTCCCACAAACCTATCCTGGTTCTTGTTCTCAACTTTCGCTTCCCATGACAGCTGTGCTTCCCTCTCCCCCACCCCCTCCCCCCCCCTCATCCACCCCGCATCCCCCTCTATCCCTCCTCAACCCTCTCTGTATCCCTAACCCTCTACGCCTCGTAGTCACTAAGATGTGTTGTGTACCCCCCTCCCCCTTCCACTTACAAAGACTCTCAAACTGCCTCTCCCCCATGTTCAACCACCTCCCCACATCCAGGTAGTGTGGCAAGAAGGCCTATCCGGAGTCTGGGGGAGGACAAAGACAGGGAATTCACCCTAGTAAAGGGCCCCCTTTCACCAAGTCAGGGTAGGAAAGCCACAACCACCTCCAGGAATCAGAAAACCTCCACGTTACCCACGTTTCATGCGCCCCCTAGTGGAATGAGGGAGAGAGGATATAGGGCCCAGAACCCCTATGGCAGGGAATTCTCCAAGCACTCAGGTAGCCGAAGTCAGGCTGATTACCGTCACCTGGGAAGGGAGGAGTTGGAGCTAGAGCCCTGGAAATATAAACCTAGGCCAGACTATGAGGAAGGGGGAAGAGAAGCAGGAAGCCAGGCTGACACGAACAAAGGCACAGATACAAGCAAGGGAAGCTTGACTAGTGCTGAGCAGAGCAGAGGAACTGAGCTTCCAGGAGAAGAAAGTGCTAATTGGCATATAACACGTCTGCAAGCGAGATTGGGGCCAGAGACAAGAGAGACTCCAGGATCCCCCGGGAGGCTGTTAGCTGAGCACTCTGAGCAAGACGGGGACTCAGAATCCATGCAGCTGGGAGAGCCTGAGGTGGAGCTGAATGAGGAGGACACTCCCATGGATTGTTCCTTTTGCCAGGCTTTAAAAATGGGAACGTAGAGAAAAAAGGCTATCTTGAAAGAAGGTCTTCAAGGAAAGAAGGTACCCATAGTCAACAAGTAGGGTGGCCGTGATTCCCGTGTGTTTGCAAAGGGGGAAGTTTACGGGGACTAAGGAGCAAGCCAGGAACTGTGATAAGCTTGTTAACCACCTGCTGCCTGAATTATGACACTGGGGTAAGCTGAAGTAGCTATGAAAACAACGCTGTCTTTTGCCCCTGGGTTCTACCCTTTTGTTTGGAAGGTAGCCAAGAAAGGTTTGAAGCTGAATAGAAGCTAAACTAGCACAGACATTAAATTTGGATTTGTTTTTGTGCTTTAGCCAGCAAGGCTAAAAAGGAATTTGATATCCTTACTGTTAAAGACTGTATATCCTGAACTATAGAGAACCATAGAACAGCCATTTTTGTGTTTGGGTTTGTTTTATGGACAATGCTCTACCTCAAAGAATCCTGAACAGATAATCCTGTATGTGGTATGTTCGAACCATTGTGTACAAAATAAATTTCTGTCATTTGCCTTACCTCGATGAGCCTGACTACAACTTTCTGCCTGACGCACCCATACAGCTTAACAAAACAAAACTACATTTCCCAGAGGATGCTGCAGGGAAATAATTTGTTAAGGCGGATTGCAGGAAGTTCTTCAAATAACCACGCCCCTCTAAGCTAGAGGCGGGTGGTGAGGCCGTGACAGTAGTGACATCACACTTAACTATAGACAATCTTATCCCACCAAACACTTAATCTACAACATTAGATAACAGTCAACATTGCCCAAAACCAACCTACTATAAATGGGTACTGCAACAGTACAATATATAAGACAATATGATCCCCAGTACCCCGCAACCCTCCTCATGCACAACCCGCTCAACAGACCAGATCCATTATCCCCCCCGTCACCCCCTCAGGCTGTCCAGGGCGCGTCTCGCTCCAGACCCCCTCCAACTGGTACCAACAGAAACATATATCACCAAACGAGGTGCGCAATCAATCCGGCCTCCCTTACAAACATCAGAGGCCCAGATTCTCCAGTCAGCAGTATGCACCATTTCTCAGTCCTGCATGGGGCTGGCTCTCTAAAGGCGGTCAACCATTCTCAGATCACACCCGCTCGATCTCACCACATCACGTGACTCCTACAATTTTTTTTAAGGTGAGCTAGGTGATATAATGTATCTACATTTTCAGAAAGCATTTGACAAAGTATTACTTAAGAACATACGATTTCCCATACTAGGTCAGACCAAAGGTCCATCAACCCCAATATACTGTGTTTCCAAGAGTGGTCAAACCAGGTCACAATTACCTGGCAGAATCCCAAAAAGTAAACAGGAATAAGCAGTGGATTTTCCCCCAGTCTACTTTAACAATGGTTTATGGACTTTTCCTCCACGTACTTGTTCAAACCTTTCTTAAACCAAATACATTAACAGCTTTCACCATGTCCTACAGCAGAAGTACTCAAATCCAGTCCTGGAGGGCCGCAAACCAGTCAGGTTTTCGGGATATCCTTAATGAATATGCATGAGATTCAAATACAATGGAGGCAGTGCATGCAAATATATCTCATGCATATTCATTAGGGATATCCCAAAACCCTGACTGGTTTGCGGCCCTCCAGGACTGGATTTGAGTACCTCTGTCCTACAGCAATGACTTGTTGAGTAAAAAACATTTTTTCCAATTCCTCTTAAATTCCTTGGTAACTTCATTGTGGGTCCCCAACTCTCTGTACTTTCTGAAGGAGTAAATAAGTGACTGTTTATTCGTTCACTCCACTCATTATTTTATAGATCTCTATCTTATCTCCTCTCAGCCAAGCTGAAGAGCCCTAACCTTTTAAGCCAAAAGGTCATGGGAAAGGAGGCAATGTCTTCTTTTGGATACAGAACTGGTTAAAGAGACAGAAAACAGAAGGTCAATATTCTCAATGGAGGATGGTTAATAGTGGGGTACCCATGGCATCTATACTGGGACAGTGCTTTTTAACATTTATAAAATGATTTGGAAATGAGAACAACCAGTGAGATCATTAAATCTGTGGATGACACCAAATTATTAAATCACATGTGGATTGTAAGAAATTGCTGAAGCATAACGTGGATAAGAGCAAAGTGATACCTCTAGAAAAGGATAAGGGGACATTAACTGGTAAGTAAAATGTCCTTTCCTTGAGTCCTGCAAGACCAGTCCAGACAAGTGGGTTGTGTTCCACTACCAGCAAATTGGTGAAGACAAAGGACCAATGAAAAGCCCAGATTTCAATGACATCATTCTCATGCCTCTATTCGCCTCAGCCACCAGAGGTCCCTCAGTATTCGTTCCAAACCATATGGGAGAAAACATGGCAAGCCTCACATAACCTTAAACATGGGCATAGAGAGTAATCAACAGTCGAGAACTATGAACAGGAAAGCATAGTTACTCACCTGTAGCAAGTGATCTCTGAGAACAGAAGGAATCAGTCTTCACATATGGGTAACGTCACAAACGGAGCCCATGTAGGAACACTCTGCATACAATAGGAAAGCCTTTGGGAGCACTCTATTGTGCCTGTGCATCTGCCTTCCCATCTCCTCTCCTCAGTAGAGTATATAGCTGAGAGAAGAGATAAAAAAAAAAAAGAGATAAAAATCAAAGAACCCTGCAACTTCTACGGTAGGAGGGTGGGCTGTGAAGACTGATTCCTGCTGTTCCTGAAGATTACCAGTTACAGGCGAGTACATGGAAATTACACGTACCTGGTAATTGTAGTTCCTGGAGGGTCCAGTTTAGTCCTCCACATCCGGGTAGTGCACCTCTTCCTGCAGCATGGAGACTGGACCAATCAGAATCTTCAATACCTCAGGGTATATGCTGCTGGAGCTCCCATCAGCCCCCAGTGAACTATTAACAAAGCAGACTCAAAGAAGCAACACATGATTGAAAACAGTAAACTATAACTAGCTGTACCCCTTAACTATAATTGGACTCCCTCCCCAAACGAGAGAGCCAGAACCGGGCACCTTGCTTCTGCCCCCTTTACGAAACGCAGAAGGCACACTGAGCTGTCAGCCAATGAAACAAACCCCCTTCTCCCAAAAGAGGCGAAAAAACAAAACACCAACCACGAGGAACCGAAAAAAATTGCACTTATGCGACTCCCCGCACTCCGGTGTTAGCACGCCATAAAGGAATAATATAAAGATGCCTCTTGGGTGGGACTGAGGACTAAACTGGACCCTCCAGGAACTACAATTACCAGGTACGTGTAATTTCCATTTCCTGAGCGGTCCTCCAGTTTAGTCTTCCACATCCTGGATGTAACAGAGCAGTTATCAACGGGGGGGGACCTTGCCAACCGGCGCGCAACACCGCCGAACCAAAACAAGAATCCTGAGACGCTGCAATATCCAACCGATAATGCCTACTTAAAGCATGAGACGACGACCAAGTAGCCGCCCCGCAAATTTCCACTGGCGGCACAAGGCTATGCTCCGCCCACGACGTCGCTTGCGCCCTAGTAGAGTGGGCTCTTAACCCTAACGGAACCGAACGGCCGTGCAAGATATACGCTGACGCAATAGCTTCCTTAATCCATCTAGAAATAGAAGACTTCGCCGCCGCTTCCCCCTTTCGAACTCCCCCGAAAAGCACAAAGAGGCGATCCGACTTCCGAAACGTTTCGGACACCTTCAGATACTGACACAACACTCGGCGGACATCGAGCCGATGCAAACCGTCGTCGGATACCTTTGCTGAGTCCGAGGGAAACGCTGGCAGAATGACAGATTGATTCACATGAAAAGGAGACACCACTTTAGACAGAAAGGAAGGAAACGGCCGCAAAACAACTTTATCACGAGAAAAGGAGAGGAACAGTGGCCTACAAGACAAAGCCTGCAGCTCCGAAATTCGCCTCGCCGAACAAATAGCTACCAAAAACACAGTCTTCAAAGTTAAATCCTTAACTGAAGCTTGACGAAGAGGCTCAAAAGGTTTCTGCACTAATGCCTGCAAAACCAGATTCAAATCCCACGAGGGAATGGACACCCTACGCGACGGCCGCAGCCGAAAAACTGCTTTAAGAAAACGCTGTACATCCGGGTGAGCTCCAAGAGGAACATCCTGAACTTTCCCCCTATAACAGGCGAGAGCCGCCAGCTGTACTTTCAGGGAGCTGGCTGCCAATCCCTTGTCGAAACCGTCCTGCAAAAAACTGAGAATGACAGCGACCGACGCCGTCAAAGCTCGAATTTGATTTCTGGAACACCAATCTTCAAAAATGCGCCAAACTCTGACATACGTCAGCGAGGTAGAAGACTTTCGAGCTCGAAGGAGAGTGACAATGACCGCCGGCGAATAACCTTTCTTTCTCAGCCTAGCCCTTTCAAGGGCCATACCGTAAGCGAGAATCGATCCACTTGAGGCATGCGCAGGGGTCCCTGCACCAGCAGATCCACTAGGAGAGGAAGCTTCCAAGGGACCCTGTCGAGAAGTCGGACTAGATCCGCGTACCAAGGCCACCGGGGCCAGTCTGGAGCCACTAGCAGGACCTTTCCACGGTGCGCCTCGATACGCTGAACTACTCTCCCGATCAACGCCCACGGAGGAAAGACATACAGAAGTCCGGAGTTGGGCCACGGTTGGATGAGAGCATCGATCCCCTCGGACATTCGCTCTCTCCTCCTGCTGAAAAACCGTCTTTGCTGACTGGAAAGTTGCCATTAGGTCCATGATCGGCGGCCCAAATCGGCGAACTATTTGCGCAAAATCTTGCGGGTGCAGTTCCCACTCTCCGGAGTCTACCTGCACTCTGCTGAGAAAGTCTGCCATCACATTGTCTTTTCCGGCGATATGCGCTGCCGAAATAGCTAGAAGGCGAACTTCCACCCAGACGAAGAGCGCCTCCGCCTCCTCTTCCATGGCCACGCTTCCTGTGCCGCCTTGTCGGTTGATATACGCCACCGTAGCAGAGTTGTCCGACAGGATTCGTACTGCTTTTCCCACAACGGACGCTTCGAAGGCCATCAGTGCTAGCTGTACTGCTCGGAGCTCGAGACGATTGATCGACCACCAGGATTCCCTGGCTGACCACGTCCCCTGTGCAAAACGGTCCTGGCAGTGGGCCCCCCAGCCCGCCAGACTCGCATCCGTTATCAACGGAAGCCACACCGGTTGCTCCAACGGCATTCCCGCTCTCAGGGACTTCGAGCGGAGCCACCACTAACGATATCCGGACGCGTCTTGGACAGGGCAACCGGCGGTTCAAGGAATCGGACTGGTTCGACCACCGACGTAAGAGTGCTCTCTGGAGCGGACGCATATGAAACCTGGCCCAAGGAACCACCTCCAGAGTCGCCGCCATTGTTCCCAGAAGCCGCAGGTACCACCACGCGGAAGGCGCGGGAATCCCCAAAAACGTGCGCACCAGACGGCGCAAGGCTTGGGCGCGGCAAGCCGGTAACATCACCAAGCCTCTCGCCGTGTCGAAAACGACCCCAAGGTATTCGAGGGACTGCGTAGGGACCAAGTGACTCTTCTTTACATTGACTACCCAGCCGAGATCCTGAAGCAGACGAACGAATCTGTCTGTGGCCTCCAAGCTCTCTGCCTCGGACTTTGCCCGAATCAACCAGTCGTCGAGATAAGGGTGAACCAAAATACCTTCTTTCCGCAAGGCCGCCGCAACCACCACCATGACCTTGGTGAAGGTGCGGGGAGCGGTAGCCAGCCCGAACGGCAGCACCTGAAACTGGAAGTGGCCCCACGGTAAGGCGAAGCGCAGAAACGTCTGATGAACCGGCCTTATCGGAATATGCAGATAGGCTTCCGAGAGGTCCAGAGACGTCAAAAACTCTCCTAGGCGAACCGCCACAATGACGGATTTTAAGGTTTCCATGCGAAAATGTGGCACCCGGAGACAATGATTCACGCCTTTGAGGTCTAAGATAGGACGGAGCGACCCATCTTTCTTTGGCACCACAAAATAAATGGAGTAACGTCCCTCTCCGCACTCGGACTCCGGAACGGGAATTACCGCCCCCAACTTCACCAGCCGATTCAACGTTGAACGAATTGCCGACTCCTTCTGCCGTCCCTTGCTGGGAGACAGCACGAAGGAGTCCCGGAGAGGGGAAGCAAACTCCAGCGCATAGCCTTCCCTGATTATCTCGAGCACCCACTGATCTGATGTTATTCGGACCCAAGAAGGAAGAAAACTCCGAAGCCGCCCTCCAATAAGTGGGCTTCCCACCTGGGTCCACCTAACCTTTACCTAACTTAGGTCTATCCTCCAGCAACCTTCCGCCTTTGGACTCCCCAAGGTCCTTTACCAACTTGTCGAGATCGTCCCCGAACAGCAATCTGCCTTTAAAAGGCAATTTACTGAGCCGAGACTTTGAAGACCCGTCGGCCGCCCAATTACGCAACCAGATGGATCTGCGCACCGCCACTAGGGAAGCCATACTATATGCCAACGTTCTGATCAAATCATAATGAACGTCTGCCAAATAAGCGGAACCAGACTCCAACCGCATCACCTCGAGCAACCCCTGCTGGTCTAAGCGGGAATCCTGACACAGATGCTGAGCCCATCTCAAGCAGGCTCTAGCCACCCAGGCCCCACAAATTGAGACCTGCAACGACAAAGCATTGGTCTCAAAGGCCTGCTTCAACAAGCCATCCACCTTTCTGTCCTGTCTTTCAAGGCGGCACTGCCTTCGACTGGAATCGTGGTTTTCTTGGTCACTGCCGATACAGCCGCATCCACTCGAGGTGACTTGAATTTTTCCTTGTCCTTATCAGCTAAGGGATAGAGGCGATGCATTGTCCGAATACCCTTCAGACCTGCTTCAGGCTGATCCCACTCTGCTTGAATCATCTGATCTATAACCCTATGCACCGGGAACACTACCTGAGAATCCCGGACCGCTTGGATGAGGGGATCCTCTAATCCCTCTTCCTCAACCGGGCGTGCTGTTACGAGGTTGAGCGTCTGAAGGGCTTCCGTGATAAGGGGAACCAGCTCCTCCTTACGAAAAACTCTGATAATCCTTGCCTGATCTTCGGGTTCAGGGATTTCTCCTTCCTCCAGATCATCAAACACATCTTCCGACTCCATTTCTTGCCACTCCAAATCTTCCTGTTCCATGTCCGAGGACCGAATCCTTTTAGCCGGCGTCGGCAAGATCCGACCGGCCCCATCCGCTTTAAAAGGCGGCAAAGGTGGTGGCGCCGCGAAAGCTTCTGGCAACCTACCTAAACGTCCTAATTTGAAAGCCTGATGCATAAGGAGGACGAAGTCTGGGGAGAAATCTGTCAAGGAAGACTCTCTCTGGGACCGGCAGCCCAGAGCCCAAGGCCTTAGGAAGAGCTTGCGCCTGTGGGGTGAGGGAAGGAAGCGAAGAATCCCCCTCAGGAGGCAGGGAAGGGTCCACGGGATCTGCCACGGATCTGCCTTCTATCTGCTGCTCCATATCAGTAGACACAGCAGCGCAGCCTCTTCAAATTCCTGAGTCTGACACAGTGCCTCTGCGCGATCCGCAGACCACGCACTGAGGTCTCCCCGACATCAATAGAGAAAGCGGCTCAACCCTAAGGAGGGGAAGGATAGCATAGAGAATTAGAAAACCCAACAATTAAAACTCCCCTTTTTTTTTTTTTTTTTAAATTAACTTTTAAATTGAACACGACAAAGAAATCCAAAAAACGGAGCTGTTCCAAAACGCTAAGGGCTCCAGCTCCAAACCCCGAAGAAGCTGGAGCAGCCCGCAGAAAAAAAAAGAGAGCAGAAAATGGCCGCCGGAACGGCGAGAGAAAGGCACGAAAAACAGAAAAGAAAGAAAATAAAATCAAAATGGAGTGCAGGAAACCGGCGATAACAAAACAAAGGATATCGCACTTACCGCAGCTGAGAGAAAAAGAAAAAGCTATCAAAAACCGCTCGAATCGAGAGCGGAGAATAGCTGAGACCCGGCTGCCCCAAGAACAAACCGGTGAGCTGGGCACCTCGCCGAGCTGTGCTCCACACTCCGGAGCAAGCTTTTTACACCAGAAGAGCTGCTGCCAGGAGAAGAGATCTCTCCCCCGTACAGTCCAGGGGGAGCGATCTAACACTGCCGAAATTAGTGCCCCAGGCAAAGGAGAGAGAAGGGCAGTGACGGCTCGGCTCCTCAGACTTCATACCTTTTTTTTTTTTTTTTTTTTAAGTGACAGGCTACACGAAATAAAAGGTAAAAATTACAATGAAAATAATCCCCCAAAACAAAGGGCTAACTAACTGACTAGTGTTGCTATGGATTCCCTAAGTGAGCCAGGTAGGCTCACACGTCTTCCTGCTGCTGGAGACTGGACACACTGGGGGCTGATGGGAGCTCCAGCAGCATATACCTTGAGGTACTGAAGATTCTGATTGGTCCAGTCTCCATGCTGCAGGAAGAGGTGCACTACCCGGATATGGAGGACTAAACTGGAGGACCGCTCAGGAACTACGCTATGTCCAGGAACAAGGAGAAATGCAGTCTTCACATATGGGACTCACCAGCTCCCAGATTCCAGCAGTAGCCAAAGAATAAGAAACGTGTGAGGGCCATCAGACTCGGTTTCATGAGTGCAATGGAAGTCTGGTATCCTGAGAAGTCCAGGACGGAGAATAGGAGTTTAGCTTAAGTCTAAAAAAGGTGCTGGAGAACATCTTGGCCAAAGACAGTGTTCCAGTGGGAAGCCTTGTCCAGACAATAATGGGTTGCAAAGGTTTATATTGAGGACAAGGTGGCTGCCTGACAGACCTCGTCAATGTTCACTGAACGGAGATTGACTACAGAAGTTGCCATAGCCCATACATTATGAGCGGTGACATGACCCTATAAGGAGAATCCTGCCTACACATAGGCAAAGGAGATGCAATCTGCTATCCATATTGAAAGGGTATGTTTTGTCACTGGAAGACCGAGGGTGACTAGGGTAGAAGGAAATGAACAGTTGAAAAGATTTCCTGTGATCTCTGGTTCTGTTAAATAATAAGAGAGCACTCGCTTGCAATCAAGAATGTGTAGTACTGCTTCAGCCCGAGACACATGTAGCCTGGGGAAAGAGATCAGCAGGATAACCAATTGGCTCAGATGAAAGGGAGAAACCACTTTTGGAAGGAAGTGTGGATGAGGACAGAGAACCACTTTGTCATAGCGGAAACAAGTAGAGGGTGGATCCACTATAAGGGCTTGTAGTTCACTGATTCTGCAAACCAAATTGAGAGCAATGAGGAAGATGACCTTCCAAGAGAGGAATTTTAGCGAAGTGGTAGCTAAAGGTTCAAAGGGTGGTTTGAGAAGTTGAGTCAACACGACATTGAGATCCCAGGGCACTGGAGGTGGTTTAATGGGGGGTTTTGATAGAAGGAGACCTCTCATGAAGCGTGCCACTAATGGGTGCGAGGAAATAGCAGCATCTCACAAGACTCTGGATGGACAGTCTATAGCGCTACGATGCACTCTGACTGAGTTAGTCTTTAGTCCTGACATGGATAAGTGGAGGAGATACTGCAGCAATAGCTCCACTGGGCAATCAAAACGATTAATGTACTTTGTGGAGCACCATGATGCAAACCTGTGCCATTTGAAGGCATAAGATCATCTAGTTGAATCCTTGCGGGATGCAAGGAGAATATCCTTGACACCATGTGGCAGGTCGAGATCAGCAAGCACTACCCTTTCAGAAACCAAGCTGTCATGCGGAGGGAGGAAGGATTGGAATGGAGAAGTGTCCCATTGTCCTGGGAGAAAAGGTCGGGTGCACATCACAGGCTGAGTGTTTGAAACTCTTCGAGACAGAGAAGCAGAGGAAACCAGGCTATGAGGATCATTGAGCCTCTGTCAGCCTTAGTTTTAAAAACATTTTGAGTATCAGGGGTGTGGATAGGAATGTGTACAGTAATCCCTGTCTCCAATGGAGAAGGAAGGCATCCAGGGCATGCCAATGTACTGACAGGGCTCTGGAACAGAAGAGTGGGAGTTGTGTGTTCTTCAGAGTGGGAAAGAGATCCATGCGCAGAGTACCCCACATCTGGAAGATGTGGGCAGCCGTTTCCCGATGCAGCTTCCATCTGTGCAGACAAAGGATATGGCTGAGCTTGTCTGCAAGCACAATGAGCTAGCTTGGGAGGTACACTGCTCTGAGATGAATGCATTGTGAGTTGGCAAATGACCAGAGGCAAGTCGCTTTGTCGCAGAGGGGACGTGATCCTGTTCTCTCCCTGCTTGTTCACACAGAACATGGCAACCTGGTTGCCCGTGACTAAGACCCGTTGGCCCAAAGGTTGGAGTTGAAAAACCCGCAGAGCATTTGTCAGAGTCTATAGCTCTAGAAGATTGATCTATAGAGTAGATTTGTGTGGTGTCCACAATCCCTGAGTAGTCAGGTCATTCAGATGGGCACCCCAACCCAGTTTGGATGCATCTGTCGTCAGTGTGCATGGAAGTGAAGGCATCCAAAAAGGTGACCCAACAACTAGGTTTTGGGAGAGATGCCACCACTGCAGTGACCTGATCAAGTGAGGGGTGATGAGGATTTTGTCTCTGGGATGCCCCCTTGTCTGCTGCCACTGAGAAGAGAGAGTGTCCACTGTGTTGGACACTCTCTCTTCTGTGTGGACACATGACCAGACATATGTAAATTGTCGGATGTTTTTTGTTCAATGTAAACCGCGCTGATGTCTAATAGTGCGGTATATAAGAATTGTTAATAAATAAATAAATAAATAAATGTGCAAGAGAGCACAGAGGATGACATGGACTGGGAGGCCATGTGACCCAAGAGGCGTAACATTTTTTGAACCGTTACTTATGTTTGTTGCATGCCTCTTGCTAAGTCAATGAGGTGGAAACAATGATCCAAAGGAAGGCAGGCATTTGTCTATAGGGTACCGAGGAGTGTTTCGATGAACTCTAACTTTTGAATTGGAGCAAGCTGAGATTTCTAGAAACTGATGACGAAGCCCAGGTGTTGAAGGACTGTTATAGTACAGTGAAGGGCACTCGTTACTTCCTGAGGGGATTCTCCCGTTAACAGCCAATCGTCTAAGTAAGGGAAGACGAACATAAGAACATAAGATATGCCATACTGTGTCAGACCAAGGTCCATCAAGCCCAGTATCCTGTTTCCAACAGTGGCCAATCTAGGTCATACGTACCTAGCAGTTTCCCCAAAAGACACACAAGTTCCGCAATGCTTGTACTGGGTCAAGCATTGATATCCTGGGTCCCTTCTTAATAATGGTTTATGGACCTTTCCTCCAGGAACTTGTCCAAACCTTTTTTAAACCCAGCTACACTAAAAGCCTTTACTACATCCTCCGGTAACAAATTCCAGAGTTTGATTACACGTTGAGTGAAAAAATATTTTCTTTTATTAGTCTTAAATAGTTTACCCTGTAGCTTTATTGCATGTCCCCTAGTCTTTCTATATTCTGATAACGTAAACAATCAATCTACGTTTACCCGTTCCACTCCGTTCATTAATTTATAGACTTCTATCATATCTCGCCTCAGCCATCTCTTTTCCAGGTTAAAGAGCTCTAACCTTTTTAGCCTTTCTTCATAGGAGTATCCTTCCATCCCCTTTACCATTTTGGTGGCTCTTCTCTGAACCTTTTCTAATAACGCTATATCATTTTTATGATACGGCGACCAGAAATGCACACAATATTCAAAGTGCGGTCTCATCATGGAACGATACAGAGGCATTATAATATCTTTGTTTTATTTTCCATTCCTTTCCTTATGATACCTAGTATTATATTTGCTCTCTTGGCTGCCACTGCACACTGGGCCGAGGGTTTTAACATGTTATCCACAATGACGCCTAAATCTTTTTCCTGGGTGGTGGTTCCTAATGTGGAACCTTGCATCGTGTAACCATAGTTTGGGTTGTTCTTCCCTAGGTGCATAACTTTGCACTTGTCCACATTAAATTTCATCTGCCATTTTGATGCCAAGTCTTCCAATTTATCAAGATCCTCTTGCAATTTTCCACAATCCTCTTGGGTTTTAACAACTTTAAATAGTTGTGTCATCTGCAAATTTGATAACCTCACTCATTATTCCACTTTCCAGGTCATTTATGAATATGTCAAAAAGCAGCGGACCCAGCACAGATCCCTGGGGTACACCACTATTCACCTTTCTCCATTGGGGAAAATTGGCCATTTAGCCCAACCCTCTGCTTTCTATCTTTTAACCAGTTCCTGATCCACAGTAGTACACTGCCTCCTATCCCATGACTCTTTAGTTTTGCCAAAAGTCTCTGATGAGGGACCTTGTCAAAGGCTTTCTGAAAGTCCCCAAGGTGCACATGTAGGCAGCGACCACTGCCATACATTTTGTAAAGACCCTTGGGGCAGAGGAGAGGCCGAAGGGAAGGACACGATATTGACAATGGTCTCCTTCCCTCTAGCCTACCTGAGGGACTACCCCCCTCCCCCCCTGCTGAGGTATTATGTAGCCCTTCTTCCTGTCTCCTCCCAAGTGTGCATAGTCTGTTCTATTTGCCTCTCTCTGCTCTGGGAAGAGCAGTGCCCTCACAGTGCTCTGCTAGAGAGGTGGATATTTAACTCCTGTGACGACTTTGCTGTGAGTTCTGTCTATTTATTTGTGGTCTTTATTGGTGTGCTACTTCATCTCCCTGTTCCCTTTTAGTTTTGCACTTCAGCTTTCTCAGCTGTATAACTTACCCTGCCTCTCTCAACTAACTGGCCTTTGTGTGGTAGACAGGTTAACTGTTACTTTAAATTAAATCTCTCTCCCTGCTCTGTCCCCTGAAAGTGCTGTGTTTTAAACTTTTTTTCCCGGCTCTAGCCTACCTGAGGGACTAACTCCCTCCCCCCTGCTGAGGGTACAGGACAGGGTACCTTGTAATAGCCCTCTCTTCATAGGTCTTATTTCCCTCCCCGACACCCACCCACCCACCCACCCATGGGAGAATTGTAGCTTTATAGGTACTTACACGTCTTAGAGGAAAGGGGCTGCTCTCAGTTGCAGCTCTTTATCCAAATCCGTCATACATTGAGGACCTGAGATTAAGCTTCAGGTGAACAAGGTATATTAGAGGTATTAGATACACTTTTATTAGTATAAGCATCTACATCAATCCTAAGTACAGAATTTAAAGACCTAAACACAAGCTTTAAACTAAGATGCAACTAAGATGCAGACAACAGTACAGCAGCAAGATGGAGGCTTTCCAGTCTTTTGCATTGAGTGTCACATGTATGATTTTCTCCCAGTTCGTGAGAGGTCTTACGTATGCACTAAGTGCAAGGAGCTCTTTGCTCTCAGGGAACAAGTCCGTTCTCTAGAGGCTAGAGTAGCAGACCTGGAAGACATAAGAAAGACATAGAAGTACATGGACGAGATCTACAGGGATAAAGTCCTGAAGTCCCACCTCCAGTCTGGCAGCACCCCTGTTGCCATGGAGGAGAGAGGTCACGTGACAGGAGAGCATCATCCTGGTGTGGCAGGACGTGATCCTGTAACTAGGACCTGTCCTCCAGGTGATGTAAAACCCTCTCGCACTGAGGACGTTTCTCCAGGGCCATGTGCCCATGAGGGAAGGGTTAGGACAGCTGTTATAGTTGGTGATTCGATCATTAGGCATGTAGATAGCTGGGTGGGTGGTGGACGTGAGGATCGCCTGGTAACATACCTGCCTGGTGCGAATGTAGAGGACCTCACGAGCCACTTAGATAAGGTCTTAGGGCTGGGGAGGAGTCTGCTATCTTGGTACATGTTAATAGTTGGTGATTCAATCATTAGGCATGTAGATATCTGGGTGGCTGATGGACATGAGGATCGCCTGGTAACTGTCTGCCTGCTGCGAAGGTAGCAGTCCTCACCCACCGCCTAGATAAGGTCTTAGATAGTGCCGGGGAGGAGTCTGCTGTCTTGGTACATGTCGGTACCAATGACATAGGAAAATGTGATGGGAGGTTCTGGAGGCTAAATTTAAGCTTTTAGATAGGAAGTTGAAATCCAGATCTTCCAGGGTAGTGTTCCCAGAAATGCTTCCTGTTCCACGTGCAGGACCCAAAAGGCAGGCAGAGCTCTGGAGTCTCAATGCGTGGATGAGACAATGGTGCAAAGACGAGTGTTCTGGATTTGTTAGGAACTGGGGAACATTCTGGGGAAAGGAGGGGCTCTTCCGAAGGGATGGACTTCACCTTAACCAGGATGGAACCAGACTGCTGGCATTAACCATTAAAAAGCAGATAGAGACGCTTTTAAACTAGAAAATAGGGGAAAGCTGACAGTCGCCCAAGAGCGCATGGTTCAAAAGAAGGTATCCTTGAAGGATACTACCAAAAGCAGTGAGGTTCCAAAAAAGAGTAAAGTAGCCCAAATGCCGAGTATGGTGCAGAGAGAGCGTAAAGATTCCAAATTACCCATGCATACCAATAGCCAGATTAATATTAATAAAATACAGTCTCTAAAATGCTTGTATGCAAATGCTAGAAATCTAAACAATAAGATGGGAGAGTTAGAATATATAGCACTAAATGAGAGGTTAGATATGATTGGAATCTCAGAGACATGGTGGAAGGAGGATAACCAGTGGGACACTGTGATACCTGGATACAAACTATATCGTAATGATAGAGCTGATCAAATTGGTGGAGGGGTTGTGCTCTATGTTAGAGAGGGCATTGAGTCAGAAAGAATTAAAGTTTTGCAGAAAACAAAATTCACTGTAGAATCTCTATGGATTGACATTCCATGTAAAAAGGGGAAGGCGATGGCAGTGGGGGTGTACTATCGACCGCCTGGTCAGAATGAACAAATGGATGATGAAATGCTCAAAGAAATCAAGGAAGCTAACAAAAGTCACAGCACATTAATAATAATGGGTGATTTCAATTACCCCGGTATCGACTGGGTCAGTGTCACGGCAGGACATGCTAGGGAGATAAAGTTTCTAGATGAAATAAATGACTGCTTCTTGGAGCAGCTGGTTCATGAACCGACCAGAGGGGAAGCCATACTGGACCTAGTCCTTAGTGTAACACCAGATCTAGTGCAAGAAATAAGGGTGTTGCTTTAGTTAGTGGAGGAGGGATAGTAAAGAAATTCACAGTACTACCTTTCAACTTTCAAAAGGGAGACTATGATAAAATGAGGAAAATAATTAAGAAAAAACTAAAAGGAGCCGTTGCAAAGGTTAAAGACTTACATCAAGCTTGGGTGTTGTTTAAAAATACTATCCTGGAAGCCCAGACCAGTTGTATTCCACGCATTAAGAAAAGTGGAAGAAAGTCCAAAAAACTACCAGCATGGTTTAAAGGGGAGGTCAGAGAGGCTGTTGCTGCCAAAAAAGCGTCTTTTAGGAAATGGAAAAAAGAGCCAAACAACGAAAACTGGAAACAGCACAGGCACTGGCAAGTTTAATGCAAAGCATTGATAAGGCAGGCAAAGCAAGAATTTGTGAAGGAACTTGCTACGGAAGCAAAAACACGAAATAAAGACTTTTTCAAGTACATTCGTCGCAAAAGGCCTGTAAGAGAGTCAATTGGACCGTTAGATGATAGAGGGGTAAAAGGGGAAGTAAGAGCAGACAAGGTTATAGCGGAGAGACTGAATGAATTCTTTGCTTTGGTCTTTACTGAGGAAGATATAGGGATGTTACCCATGACTGAAGTGGTATTTAAAGGTGACACTGCAGAGGAATTGAGAGAAATATCGCTACACCGGGAAGATGTATTACAACTATTTGATAAACTGAAGAGTAGCAAGTCACCTGGACCGGATGGTATACATCCAAGGGTGTTGAAAGAACTGAAATATGAGATTGCAGACCTGCTATTAGTAATCTGTGAACTTTCATTAAAATCATCTGTAATACCTGAAGATTGGAGGATCGCCAACGTAATGCCAATTTTTAAAAAGGCTTCCAGGGGTGATCCGGGAAACTACAGACCGGTGAGCCCGACGTCAGTACTGGGAAAAATGGTAGAAACCATCATAAAGAACAAAATTACTCAGCATGTAGATAGTCATGGCCTAATGGGAGACAGCCAACATGGCTTTAGACAAGGAAGATCTTGTCTTACTAATCCGATATGTTTTTTTGAAGGTGTGAAAGAGTAGTTACTCACCTGTAACAGGTGTTCTCCAGGAGAAGCAGGAATCAGTCCTCACATATGGGCGACATCGACGTCGATGGAGCCCCCATGCAGAGCATTTCCCCAGCTTTCTAAGAAAGCCTTTAGGAATACACCCACGCATACGCGGACCCCTTCCCGCCCAAAGGTGCCATCTTGCTCAGTCAGATGACATAGCTAAAAGACAGTACAAAAAAACAAAATGAACAATGTACAACTGCAACTCCCAGGGGAGGAGGGAGGGTTGTGAGGACTGATTCCTGCTGCTCCTGGAGAACACCTGTTACAGGTGAGTAACTACTCTTTCTCCAGGACCAAGCAGGAAGTCAGTCCTCATATACGGGCGACTCCCTAGCTCTGGGCTACCAGGAACCCAGGCCGAAAAATAGAGCTCCCTCTGTGAAGCCTCAGCATCAGGAAAAGAATTTTACTGAGAAGAGATCCCACCGGTAGCCCAACAAGAGGGCTGGAGGGCAGGAGTTGCCTAAACCTCAAAGAGATTCTGGAGTACTGCCTGACCAAAAGCACTGTCCCTACAGGACTCCCTCTCCAGGCAGTAATGGGCTGCAAAAGTCTGGCTTGAGGACCAAGTTGCAGCCCTACAGATGTCTGCCAACGGTACACAACGGAGATGAGCTACTGATGCAGCCATTGCCCGGACACGGTGGGCTGTGACTCGACCCTGCAAGGGAAGGTCTGCTGCCCTGTAAGCCCAGGTGATACAGTCCGCCACCCAGATGGACAGGGTACACTTGGAGACAGGCAACCCCGAGTTTGGGTCAAAGGAGACAAAGAGCTGAGTAGCCCTCCTATGACCCTTAGTACGCTCAATGTAGAAAGACAAGGCCCTTCTACAGTCCAGGTATGCAGGACTGTCTCAGCCCGGCTGGCATGGGGCCTAGGGAAGAATGCTGGAAGAACCACCTCCTGATTGAGGTGGAAAGAGGAGACTACCTTCGGGAGGAACTTAGGATGAGTCCTAAGGACTACCCTGTTCCTATAGAAACGAGTGTATGGCCTGTCACAGACCAGGGCTTGAAGTTCACTCACTCATCTGGCCAAGGTCAGTGCCACTAGGAAAAGAGCCTTCCAAGAAAGGAAGCGGAGAGGACACGTAGCCATCGGCTCAAAGGGAGGGCGAGTAAGCTGCTGCAAGACCACATTCAATTACCACTCAGGGGCTGGTGGACGGAGAGGAGACTTTAGCAAGAGAAAGCCTCTGAGGAACCAGGACACCAAGGGGCGAACCGATAAAGACTGCCCTTCCATCTGTGAGTGGTGGGCTGCCAGAGCAGAAAGGTGTACCCAAACAGAATTGAACTTAAGACCCTGATTAGACAAGTGCAGCAGGTACTGAAGCACCACTGGCACAGGGCAGGAGAAAGGGTTCTCCTGGCGTTTGTCACACCACAAGGAGAACCGTTTCCACTTCAGGGCATAGGTCTTTCTGGTGGATTGCTTCCTAGAGGCCAAGACCACCTCTTCAACTTCCTGAGGCAGGCCCCAGGGAGCCAGCACTACCCTTGCAGCCTCAAGGCCATCAAATTGAGAGTTTTGAGATTGGGGTGCAGAAGGGAACCCTGATCCTGAGAAAGAAGATCGGGTTGCAACCCCAGAGGGAGTGGGGTGTCCACCGCCAGCTGTAAGAGAAGCGGGAACCAGGGTTGCCTCGGCCATCTGGGGGCTACCAATATGACCGAGGCCCTTTCCCTTAGAATCTTGAACAAGGTTCGGGCCACCAGGGGCGTGGGAGGAAACACATACAGGAGGCCCTTGGACAATGAGATCAGGAAGGCATCCGCTGCGAATCTCGTGGGATGCGGTTGCCTGGAGCAGAATTGAGGCAGCTGCCGGTTCAGGGACTGGCAAAGAGGTCTATGGATGGAAGTCCCCATTTCAGGAAAATGTTCTGAACCACCAAAGGGTGCAGTTGCCATTCGTGAGGCTGTAGAACCCTGCTCAATCTGTCTGCCAGGAAATTTTCGTGGCCAGGAAGATAGATTGCCCTGAGCAGCATATTGTGTCGAAGTGCAAAAGAGCATAGGGTCTGTGCCTCCTGACACAGGAGCCTGAATCCCGTGCCTCCTTGTTTGTTCACATAGAACATCTCCACCTGGTTGTCTGTCTACACCAAGACAGATTGGTGGGCCAGGGTGTGAGAGAAGGCTTTGAGGGCTAATCGTATCGCCCGGAGTTCCAGGAGATTGATTTGTTGCGTGGCCTCCCATGGAGACCACAGGCCCTGTGTGCACTTGTCCAGACAATGTGCAAACCGGCCCTGCAAGGAGGCATCGGTTGTGAGTACCACAGTAGAAACAGGTACCTGAAAAGGAATTCCCTGTAGAAGGTTGGGGGGGTGTAGCCACCACTGCAGGGAGTTCAGGAAGGGTTTGGACACCCTTACTTTGTCTCTTTGGCTTCCTGTAGCCTGTCTTCACTGAGTCCTGAGACACCACTGTGCAGGCCTCATATTCAGGCAGGCATTGGGGGTCACATGCACTGTTGAAGCCATGTGGTCCAGGAGCCTTAAACAAAGTCTGGCGGAAACCAGTGGGCGGTCTAGAAACCATCTGGCCAAGTCCATCAGCCTTCCCGCTCTGTCTTCTGGCAAGTAAGCTTTTGCGTGCAGAGAGTCTAACCGTGCTCCTATAAACTCCAGGTTCTGGGAGGGGAGCAAAGTGGACTTTGCGAAGTTTATGACAAAGCCTAGCTGTTGAAGGAGAGAGACAGTACGGAGGGTGGCTTGTCTGGCCTCCTGGAGAGTCTGACCCCTGATGAGCCAGTCATCCAGGTAGGGGAAGACAAAAATACCCTGGTTTCTCAAGTAGGCTGCCACCACCGCCAGGCACTTTGTGAAGACCCGTGGGGCGGAGGTTAGGCCAAAGGGCAGTACTCAGTACTGAAAATGGTTTCCTCCTACCATGAACCTTAGGTATTTTCTGTGGTCTGGATGAATGAGGATGTGAGTGTACGCATCCTTCAGATCTAAGGAGCATAGCCAATCTCCCTGCTGGAGGTAGGGCAGCAGTGTTCCAAGAGTAAGCATCTTGAACTTTTCCTTTTCCAAGAACTTGTTGAGATTTCTCAAGTCCAGAATGGGCCGGAGAACTCCAGTTCTCTTTGGCACAAGAAAGTACCTGGAGTAGAAGCCCTGCCCCAGCAGGTGGAGAGGTACAGGCTCCACCGCCCTGTCTTGAAGAAGACCTTGCAGTTCCTGGAGAAGGAGCTCCTGATGCAGAGTAGGTCTTGGAGGCTCCCCTGGAAAGCAGGAGGGTGGTACCTGATTGAAATTTTATTTATTTTATTTATTTATTTATTTATTTAACAGTCTTTTCTATACCGCCCCTTCCAGAGATCAGGGGCGGTTTACATTGAACATTAAACAGAACAATTGTATACTTCTGTATACATTTACAAGGAACATTATGCTTTAAACTATATACAGGTGTACTTACAGGGAACATATTTTGAACATTAACTATAACAGAGCTTTTCAAACTATTTACAATTTATTTACATGGAGCGCATCTTAGTTAGTTACAGTGGTGAAATAGTCAACTGTTTGAGTGGTTCATTAGCGTGTTGTGTGGGGTTAGTGAAATTTCCTGTGTTAGTCATTTGTTCTGTCTTGGGTACAGTGTATGTGTTTCTGTGATTGTATTGGTGAGGTTCTTTGTTGGTAGGGGATTTCAAAGTGTTTTGTAAAGAGGTAGGTTTTTAATTCTTTTTTGAATTGGTGAAGGTCTTTTATCATGCGGAGTGTTAATGGTATTTCATTCCAGAGGGTGGGGGCAGCAAAGGAGAAGGCCCTGTCACTTGTTGTCGCTTTAGTTTTTCTAAAATTTGTTTTTATGTTGAGGGAGTGGGTTGCGTTCTGTCTGCGTGATCTAGTATCTGATGGGGGGGTGTATTAGGGTGGATAGTTGTGATGGGGAGATGTTGTTGATGATTTTGAATGTAGTTAGGAGGATTTTATATTTTATTCGGCTGTTTATAGGGAGCCAGTGTAAGTCTAGTAGAATTGGGGTCACATGGTCTGTTAGATTTATTTATTTTATTTATTTATTTTATTTATACATACATTTATATACCGCATCTTCCAAGGTTCAGTTGCGGTTTACAGTTGAACAACACTTAACAAAACAAGTTTGTTTTACAGGGAACGTCATATTATAACATAACATATCTACAAGGAACATCAAATTTATATATAGTATATATGGTCTAAACATTGTGAGATAAACTAGAACAGGTTAACTATATACAGTTTTATGTATATATATACAAGGAGGTGAACGGATATAAGTTGTGAGGTTATCATATGTATGTGTTATCTGTATATGTTAAGGGTTTTTGCTTAATGTAGACCGATTGCTGTTTAACCTTTGTCTATAGTGGGTGTTAAGTTATCTATGTTATAGTTTATGGTGAACAGGTACGTTTTCAATTTTTTACGGAGTTCTATGATTTCCGTACATGTTCGAAGTTCCTCTGGGAGGGAATTCCAGATCATTGGGGCTATGTGGGAGAAGGCTCTGTTATTAGTTGCTTTATGGGCTCTTGTATAATCTTTCGGGATCTTTAGTCTATTTAATTGACCTTTTCTGTGTGTTGGCTTGGACGGTTCTTTATGTATTAAATTACAAAGCATTGTTGGGGCCATATCATTTAATGCCTTGAATGCTGTTATTATTGCTTTGTAGGTTATTCTGCTTTGAATAGGTAGCCAGTGGAGGGATGCTAGTACTGGTGATATGTGTTGGAGTGAATTAATTTTCAATATGATTCTTGCAGCTGCATTTTGCGCTAATTGCAAATCGTTTGATGTTTTGTTTTGAAATTCCTATTAGTATTAGATTGGCAAAATCAAAATGTGGAGTTATTGTTGCCTGTATTATGTTGATAAAATCTTGTGTAAATACTAGCGGACGAAGTTGTTTGAGGGTTTTGAGTTTGAAATATATTTTCTTTATAGTATTGCTAATATGTGTTTCCATCGTAAGGTGCGTATCTAATATAACGCCTAGATATCTTATTTCATTTTTTATTTTGATTTCTTCGTTTTGAATTTTTATATGTGTTGGAGGGATGTAGGTTTTGTTCTTAGTCACAATTAGAACTTCAGTTTTAGTGTGGTTAATGTGGAGGTTTTGTGTTTTTAGCCACGTTGTGATTTCATTATAGCAGTCCGATAGGAGTTGTAGTGGTAAGTTGGGTATCGTGAATGGTATATACATCATAATATCATCTGCGTATAAATGATACTTGACTCCAAAATTTTTGAATATGTTGCAAACTGGTTTTATGTAAATATTAAAAAGCAGAGCTGACAACGCTGACCCTTGTGGTAATCCAATCTCTTGTTTATATGTGGTTGAGTTTTGATTCCCAATTCTTACATTTTGCGTTCTATTGTTTAGGTAGGATGAGAACCAATTATGTACTGTGGAGTTTAAGCCTATTTGCCTCAGATTATTGAGCATTAATGTGTGGTGTACGCTGTCAAACGCAGCTGATATGTCAATAAAAAGTAGAATGAAAGCCTGTTTATGATCGTCTATCCCTCTTAGGAGCGCATCTATTAAAACTGTGAGGAGTGTCTCAACTCCATGGCGGGGTCGAAAACCATACTGTTGCTCGTCGAGGGGGTAAGATGATTCTAGAAAGTCCTGAGTCTGTAATTGAACCACTTTTTCAATTATTTTTGCCAGGAAAGGTATGCTAGAAATAGGTCTATATGATGCAGGCAATGTTTTATCAAGTTTGCTATTCTTAAGGATTGGCCGTATTTGTGCGTGTTTGAGTGATGGCGGTAGGTATCCTTGGGTCAGTGAGAGGTTCACTATTGATAGGATGTAGGGTAATAAAATTGGTAGTGTATTCTTTATCCATGTTACTGGACATGGATCTAGATATGAGGTTGTGGTGTTGAGACTGGTAATGATATTTTTTAGTGTCTCCTTTGTTACGGGCTGGAACTCTGACCATATATCTGATGTTTGGTGTGGTGAGTTGATGATATTTATCAGCATTGGTGGTATTTTTGCTTTATTTTGGTAATGGTGGGCTAAGGTTTGAACCGAGATGTCAGTAATTTCACTGTCAGTTGTTTGAGGGTTAGTTAGATTTCTTACAATGGTGAATAGTTCTCTTGGCCTATTGTACGATTTTGATAGGATTTTAGTATAGTATTCTTTTTTTGTGTTGTCTAAGATTTCTTTATATTTAGTGAGGTGGTTATTGTACATTTCTTTATGTATTGTTAATTTCGATTTACGCCAGTTATGTTCTAGTTTTCTAAGAATCCGTTTCATTTGTTTTAGTGTATTGTTGAACCATGGTTTGGTATTAGCTTGAGAGTACATGGTCTTTTTGTGTGTGTGATTAGTTTTGGCTGCATTGTTGATGGTTTCATGCCAATTTTTGACGGTGTCATCTAGGTTAGTTGCAGTTGAAAAGAGGTGGGGGATTGTTAATTCTATAAATTCTTCGTTGTTGAATTTTTTGAATCTAGTGTTTGGTACATTTCTGGATTGGGTGTTCATGCTAGTGAGGGGATATGTAAGATTTAGTTTGATAATGTAGTGATCGGACCAGGGTATCTGTGTGCATTCAACTGAGTTTGGATTGTTTAGCTTGAGAAAGGTCTTGGGGATAAGGACAAGATCGAGGGTTCCGCCTTTAATGTGTGTAGATGTGTTTATTATCTGTTGATATTCCAAGTCTGATATTGTGTCCAAGAATAGTTTGGATTCCAATGTTGGCAGTGAGGGAAGATTAAAGTCTCCAAGCATAATTATAGGGTGTTGTTCTGTAGATGAGCTAAGGAGCTCAATAAGAGCGTCAAGGTTATCTGGATTTTGGTTTGGGGGTCTGTATACTAAGCAGAGTTTCATGGGGCCAATCTTTATTAATAATGCGTCTATGTTATTAGAGATGTTTGACTGAATTGTTTTTGCTTTTAGTTCCTTTTTGATCATCATTAATACACCTCCACCTTTTCTGTTAGTTCTATGTTTATAGAAGGTGTCATAGTCTTCATTATTAAGTTGATTTATATAGACGGTATCAGTGTCAGAGAGCCAGGTTTCCGTGACACATAATATGTCAGGTTTTGAGTCTGATATTAGATCATTAAATATGGGTAGCTTGTTTTTCATCGACCGTGCGTTAATAAGGATACATGAGAGAGATGTTAATTTATTGGTGCGTATTCCCTTGGTTGTTTGATGTGTGTTTGTATTTATGTGAATTAGTCTATGAAAATTTGTTCTAGGATAGGTATTTGTGTAAATGTGTCCTATATGATAGTTTTCTCGAGAGAGTGAGTGAATTATGGGAATTGTTTTGTGATTGTCGCTATTTAGGCTTAGTGTTAGGTTGATAGTTATTATTGCTAAGACTAAGCTAATATAGTAGAGATACATTGGTATAATGTATGTTTGTGGCATTTTAGGTGTGTTTCGATTAGTGGTGCTAAGCAGCTATATACCGGAATAGAGTAAATGAGAGAAAAAAGAATGTCACTAGGGGGTTGTGTTATGTAGAGATTTATAATGATAGTTGTTAGTGGCAGTATTAATCCTGATTGATGATAGCCAGTGACTACAGTGTTTGTGAGATAGCTACTGACAATAGTGCTAATGTAAGGTAGTGATCTACTGACAACAGTAATAAATGTATGGTTTTTGCTTGCAAGTTCACTACTGTCAGCAATTCTGAGTGATGATTTGCTACTGGCAACAGTAATTATTGTTGTTAACTGTAATAATGTAGAGAGAATTAGAATGTATTCAATTGTGGTGTCTATCAGTTATTGTAACAATTAATTGGCATTGAATAGTAATATATACTATTTTGGTAGCGATTTGTATTGTTAGGCTATTCAGGTAATATAGATTTAAGTTAATGTTAGAAGCAAACAATTTCAAAAAGTAGTAAGTTCTTGGTACTGGCAATAGTGTAGCGTTTAAGTGATATATCTTCCTGACAACAGTAGGCTATTCAGGTAATATAGTTTTCAGTTAATGTTAGATGCAGAACAGTTTCAAAAAGTAGTATGTTCTTGGTACTGGCAATAGTGTAGCATTTAAGTGATATAACTTACTGGCAACAGTAAATAATCATGCTAAATATACAGTAAATGTAGGTATGTTCTACTGACAACAGTATGTTCTACTGACAACAGTATGTATTACAGATTGCTTTTAATGACAATTTGTATTAATACTAGCGATAGTAGTGTAGCTCAATTGTATATCTAATTTGCAGCATTGGTTAATCTATGCTAGCTAGAGTGTTGAAGCTATAGCAGATCCCTGTGGAATGCTAGGTAACAGATAACCTAAATTATATCTCTAGCAAAAACAAGCTATGGTCACAGACTTATTCAAAATTAAATAACATTACCAAAGGAAGCATAATAAAAAGTAATTTGTTTTTTCTAATATGGTCAGATACTTTTAGCTGAGGAGAGTCGGGTCTATTAGTGAATGACTGGCATTATTAATACTTGCTGCGCATTTGGTAGACTGTTGATTCAGTGCAGTACACGATCTCTGTATTGTTAGCGGGAAAGGTAGTTTCTTGCGTTGCTTTTCTTCGATGTTTTTGTAGGCAGTTGAGGATCTTGCCAAGCCTTTGCCGCGGGCCCGTGGATCTTAGCCCCGATTGGTTAGATCTCTGTGCGGTGGTGTCCTCGAAGGCTCAATCCCCCTCCGGGAGAGCTTGCAGCGTCGGATGGGGAGCGTGATGGTAGATATCGACTACTGTCAGGAGAGATCTTGCTGGTGCTGGTAGTGAGCTCGACCCTTGGGGAGCTCGGGCCACTAGACGGTCGGGGTGGTAGGAAGTTGAGTGTTTTCCGAGGGGACCACTGCCTAAGGGCCACGCCAAAGGGCCCTCTGGCGAGGCCCTCAGGCGCGGGTCCGCCAGGCGCGGGCGCGCCCGATCGGCGCTCCTTTAAATTCGCCGCCGGCAGCCCCGATTGGACAGCGATCTCCGGTGGGGGTGGTCTGGTGCTCCGGCCCGCTCGATCCTCGCCGGGAGAGCTGCAGGAAGGGCCGGAGTGCTGGGCAGGAGAGGACCACGTGCCCGATCGGCGCTCCTTTAAATTCGCCGCCGGCTGCCCCGATTGGACAGCGATCTCCGGTGGGGGTGGTCTGGTGCTCCGGCCCGCTCGATCCTCGCCGGGAGAGCTGCAGGAAGGGCCGGAGTGCTGGGCAGGAGAGGACCACGCGCCCGATCGGCGCTCCTTTAAATTCGCCGCCAGCTGCCCCGATTGGACAGCGATCTCCAGTGGGGGTGGTCTGGTGCTCCGGCCCGCTTGATCCTCGCCGGGAGAGCTGCAGGAAGGGCCGGAGTGCTGGGCAGGAGAGATTAGCTTTAGTGACCATCTTGGCGCATATGTTTTGGGCTCTTTGGAGAAGGTATATGCTTTTTAATGGAAGTCCATTTAGGAGACTATTACAATAGTCGAAGTGGGGGGTTATGAGAGTGTTAACTACAGATCTAAAGTCATCGGTGTTGAGTAGGGGTCTCAGATGTTGTATTGTCTTGAGTTTATAAAATATGGTTTTTACTGTGTGTTTTATGTGTGGAATCATGGAGAGTGAGTGGTCTAAGATTATTCCAAGGTATTTTACCTCCTTTTTAACAGGTATAGGTGTATTATTTATTGTGATTGTATTGGGGTATTTGTAGTCAGTGTCTGATTTCCTCGTTATGAACATTGCCTCTGTTTTTTTGAGGTTAATGCTCAGGTGGTTGTCTTCAAGCCATTTAGTAGTCTCGTTCATACATTGGAGTAGGCTATCATATTTGGGATTGTTGGGGTTTATGGGGGTGGCAAGCATGATATCATCTGCGTATATGAAATGGTTAATTTTGTGCTTCTTAAATATGTTTGTAATGGGCTGGAGGTATAAATTGAAGAGGAGGGCTGAGAGGGCTGATCCTTGGGGGATGCCTTGACCTTGTGGGAAAGTTTCGGATGTGTCGTTACCTAATTGTATCCGTATTAACCTGTTTGAGATGTATGATTTGAACCATTCAAGGACTGTCCCTCCTATTTTTAGGTATTCTAGTCTGTTAATGAGGGTATTATGATTGATGCTATCGAATGCAGCAGACAGATCTATGAAGAGGAGAAGGAAGCCTTTGTTGTTGTCATTGGTGCCTCTGATGAGTAGATCTGTTAGGGCAATTAGGAGAGTTTCAACTCCGTGGAAGGGTCGGAAGCCAAATTGATGCTCATCAAGGAGTTTTTGTTCATCAATGTAGTCTTGTAATTGGAGTTGTATGGTCTTTTCTATTATTTTGGCAATTAGAGGTATGCTAGCTATTGGCCTGTAGGAGTTGGGGTCTTTTGGGTCTAGTTTATTGTTTTTTATTATGGGACGGATCGAGGAGAGTTTTAGGGCATTGGGCATGGTTCCTTGAGAGAGTGATTGGTTTACTATATGTTGGATATTTTCTGCAAGAAATTCCTTAGTATGTTTGATCCATGATACAGGGCAAGGGTCAAGCGGTGAGGTTGTGGTGTTAATCATTGTTATAATATTAAGGATGTGCTTTCTTTCAATCTTGTGAAAGGTTGTCCATTCATAATTACTGACATGTTTAGGTATTGTGGTGGTTGGCGAGTAAGGTTTTACCTTTAGTTTCTCAGCAAAATGTAATGCTAAGGTTTGTACACTGATTGAGTCTTGGTTAAGTTCGGGGTTTTGTGTGTTTGTTAGTGTATTCACAATTGAGAAGAGTTCTCTTGGCCGATTGATAGCATGATTTATTAGTTTGGAGTAGTATTCCCTTTTTGACTTATTGATTGCTTCCTTGTATCTATTCAGTATGTTTATATATTTAGTTTTGTTATCGTGTGATTTTGTTTTTCTCCAGATTTTTTCTTGTTTCCGTAGTTGCTTTTTTAGCAGGGCAATTTCTTTAGTGAACCATTTTTGTGATTCCTTCTTTATCTTCTGCATTGTTTGGGTGGGGGTTGCTGCTTTTTGGATAGTTTGGTTCCAGTTCTCTATAGTTTGTTCTATGTCATTTAGACTTGTAGTGAGTTTAGGTAGTACCTTGTCAAGGAATGTGTCATTATCAAAGTGGGGAAAGCGTGAGATATGTGATATTTTGTTTGTGGACTGTGATGTTGTTTGTGCTAATAGGTGGAATGTTATCAAATGGTGGTCAGACCATGGTACTTCCGTAGCTATCGGGGAAGAATGGAGTTTATGTAGGTTAAAGGGGGTAGGGAGGAAAACAAGATCAAGTGAGTTCCCTTTATTATGTGTGGGGGTATGGACTATCTGGTTAAATCCCATGTGGGACATTGAATCAATGAAGTTGTCTTTTTGGGATTGGTTCAGAGATGGGAGGTTAAGGTCACCTAAGATTATGAGGGGTTTTCTCTGAGACGTTGTGCATGCGAGTTCAAGGATGGGGGAGAGATTTTTGTGATCAGCTGATGGGGGTCTATAGATTAAGGAGAATGCTAATGTTCTGTTTTCAATGTTTATTATGTCCATTCCTTCGACATTGTTTGAGTTCGTTAGGGTGTATTGTAGGTTTTTTTTTAGTGATGATGAGTGCACCACCTCCTCTTTTTGTGTCACGGTGGCAGTTGAATACATCATATTGTGATGTGTGAAGTTGGTTTAATAATATTGTGTCTGTAGGTGTTAGCCATGTTTCAGTGATGAAGAGGATGTCAGGTTGTTCGTCTCTTATTATGTCATTTACTATTGGTATTTTGTTCCGAATAGAACGAATGTTTATTAAGATCAATTTTAGTTTGGTGTCCGTGCAAGTAGAGGATATTTTGTGGTCATGGTTTTTACAGTTTATCTGGATTACTCTAGGAGGATGTCTGTGGGAACTATTGTTTGGTGGCGGGTTGTATGAGTGATAGTGTAGCGGAGAGCGTGTTAGATTGCGGTTGGGGTTGTGGATGATGGGGATGCTATTACAAGGGGGGTTGTTGAGTTTATATGTGTATGTTAGTTGCAGAAGGAGGGCTATTAGAAGGAGAGTGGTTGGCAGTGACTTTATTTTTAGGTAGGCCATTATTTTGTATTTTGTTTTGTAAGAGAGAAGTGTTTCTGGCGGGCTATGCAAGAGGGCTTGTGTGTGGTTGCGTTGAGTTGTACGTGATTAGGTTAGAGCAGCAAAGTATCGGTTAGAAGAGTTAGAACAGTAAATTAGCTTTTGGCTGGCTGTTTGTCACAATTGTATGGGATTGTTACAATGTATCAGCTATTTGTAACAGCAGTGCAATGATTTGTAAGTGTAGCTTTATGAGAGTATTGCTGACAATAATGCCATGGGTAGTAACTATTACAGGCTAGTTACTAACATCATTATAACAGTACTAGTTATGGGTATACTACTGACAACAGTAATAAAATGATACCTATTGAAGGATGGCTACTGGCAACTGACAACGGTGCAGATTGAAAATATTCTACTGACAGTAGTAAACTTTGTGCTAGATAGCTACTGGCAACAGTACTATATGATGGTAATAATCTTTTGACAATAGTAATAAACTGTGGGGGCTACTAACAATATTAGCACAGTAACAATATTCTATTGACAATGGTAATAAACTGTGTGGGGCTACAATAGTAATAAACTGTGGGGGGTTATTAACAATAGTATCACAGTAACAATAGAAATTATTGTTTTGTTGCTTGTTAATGTTACTTGATATAATATCTGGCTAGCTACTAACAACAGTACCGTATGATGGAATTAAAGTGTTCACAATAGTGGTAAAACTGTGGAGGTTACTAACAATAGTATTTAGTGTAGCTCAGTGCAGCAGATAACTGTTAACATGTACTTCTGATTGTCACTTTATAGATTGAGGCAGAGTAGTGTGGTAAACGTTCAGGTTTTAGGCTGTTAATTATATACCTTAATAGTCCATAAATAGCAATTGTGGGGGAATACTTGCTGTGCTTGATGAGAGGATGAGGTAGGTGAGCTCGACCTTGGGGATTTAGCTGTGCTCTGTGTGGTTGATGATTCTGCGGTGAGAGTTTCTTCTTTGTCTCTGCTGTGGGTGGGTAGGCTTACGTGCCTTAGCCGAAGGGCCGTGCCAAAGGGCCCTCTTGCGCGGCCCTCCAGCGCGGGGGCGCCTGTTGGCGCGCTCTTTTAAAGCGCCAGGGACTGCCCAGATTGGACAGCCGCTTCAGCGGGAGGCGGTCCGGAGGCTCGATCCCTCAAGGGAGAGCGTTCAGCGGCAAGAGCCTCGTGGGCTGCAGGCTCCTCCTGCCGGCGATGGCTCGATCCCCAGGGAAGGGGAGAGCTGTTGCTGGTGGCGGGGCTCAAAGGGACGGCTCCCGACGGCGTGCTGCCTTTAAAGGCCTTGATCCTTTGCCCGATTGGGCCTCGTGGGCTGCAGGCTCCTCCTGCCGGCGATGGCTCGATCCCCAGGGAAGGGGAGAGCTGTTGCTGGTGGCGGGGCTCAAAGGGACGGCTCCCGACGGCGTGCTGCCTTTAAAGGCCTTGATCCTTTGCCCGATTGGGCCTCGTGGGCTGCAGGCTCCTCCTGCCGGCGATGGCTCGATCCCCAGGGAAGGGGAGAGCTGTTGCTGGTGGCGGGGCTCAAAGGGACGGCTCCCGACGGCGTGCTGCCTTTAAAGGCCTTGATCCTTTGCCCGATTGGGCCTCGTGGGCTGCAGGCTCCTCCTGCCGGCGATGGCTCGATCCCCAGGGAAGGGGAGAGCTGTTGCTGGTGGCGGGGCTCAAAGGGACGGCTCCCGAAATGAAGCAGATACCCTTTTGGACTATGCTCAGTACCCAAGCATCTCTTGTGATGGGCGGCCACTGGTGGGCAAACAGGGCCAACCAACCTCCCGTGCTGAGATGGGCCAGCAGAGGTGGAGAGGCTATGCAGTGGGAGTCAAAAACCCCCTCCCTGCTGAGTAGGAGCAGGAGCTGGAGGCTTGGGGGCTTTCTGTCTACGGGGCCCATGTCCCTGCCCCTTGGCCTGCTGACCCTGCTGGGGTGCTGGGGAGGCCTGATAGTGAGGGAAAGGTTTGTAGGCAGATGACTTCCTCGGGTAAAAGGTCTTTTTCCCCGAGGCCTTCTTCTTATGAGAAGGGGCAGAAGTTCTTCTGGACAACCTTGTCCTTGTCAGAGTCTCGGTCTCAAGCTCAGCGGCCTTTTCAGCCATGGGCTTGCCAAAGAGGTTTTCACCCCGGCATGGGACATCGACCAACTTGTCCTGTACCCATGCCTCGAGGTCCTATGACTGTAGCCATGCCTGGCATCGAGCACCGATGCCGGCCGCCGCTACTCAGGCCGAAGCCTCAAAGCCATCGTAGGCCGCCCGGGAGATTTATTTTATTTATTTAGCGTACACTTGTATCCCGCTACTTCCAGCGATCAGCAGCGGTTTTCTATACATAAGGGAGAGGCTGTACAGGCCAGAATTAGAACATACAGTATGATTGCAGGGATGGGTAATTAGCATAGCAAACGGTTACAAGTTTACATTTGATTTGTTTGAGAGGAATCTTACATATGTTTGAGAGGAATCTTACATATGTTTGAGAGGAATCTTACATATATACATTTGATTGCATAAGAAGCGGCTTTACATATATATATACTTTACGTAATTACAGAACACATTTCTTGCTGGTATGATTAGTTTAAGTGGGCATGTTGCTCTAGTAGTATATGACACTCTGATTAGGTTAGGTTGTAGTGGGTCTGAAAGAGGTGTGTCTTAAGTTTTTTCCTGAAATCCTTCAGGTCCTTGTTTGCTCTCAGTTCATAGGGCAGTTGGTTCCAGAGTGCTGGAGCAGTAAAGGAGAACGCTCTTTTGGTGGTGTTTGCGTTGCAATTTCTCATGCTATTCGGGACATGTAGGGTGTTGGTATTTGCTGTTCTTCTGCTTCTGATGGTTGGCTGGGCGGAGATTAAGGTGTTGAGGTATGAGGGTGCTACGCTATGAAAGAGCTTGAATGTGGTTACTAAGAGCTTATATTGGATGCGGGCCGTGATGGGGAGCCAATGAAGCTCAATTAGGACTGGAGTGATGTGTTCAGTTAGTCCTTTTTTAATGATGATTCTGGCTGCCACGTTTTGTGCTAGTTGAAGTATGTTAAGGGTTTTTTTAGGCAGACCTTGTAATATAGCGTTGCAGTAGTCCAGGTGGGGAATGATGAGGGCTTGTGCCACTGTCCTGAAGTCCGAGTGATCGATAATATTCCGTAGCGGTTGCAGAACTCTTAATTTGTGGAAGATGGCCCGATTGGTAATACGGAGGTGCTTTTCCATATTTAGGTTGCTGTCCAGCATTACACCTAGGTATTTTATTTCAGACTTTGTGGTATAGACATTATTGTTCATGGTAACTGTTGATGGTGGGTTAAAGTCAGGTTTTCTGGAAATGCACATCACTTCAGTTTTTTTATGGTTTATTGACATATTATTCCGTTGCAGCCAACTTTGTAGTTCGCTTAGGCATTTTTCAAGTTGGTTGAGGATGGGGTTGTTTATGTCGAGATGAGTGTAGAGCATCAAGTCGTCAGCATAGATATGGTAACTGATCTTGTGGTCCTGTAGGATTTCACAAATAGGTCGTATATATAGGTTGAACAAGAGTGAGGATAGGGCAGAGCCTTGTGGTATGCCTTGGGTCTGAGGGAAGGTGGAGGCATTTGCGTTGTTGAATTGGACTTGCTGCATTCTGTTATTTATGTAAGATGAGAACCATTTCAGGGGGGTCCCAGATATGCCTATGAAAGCAAGTCTGTCCAGGAGGGTGGAATGATGCACCGAATCAAAGGCAGATGATATGTCTATGAAAATGAGCATATACATTTTGTTTCTGTTTTCAAGCCCCTTGAGTAGTTTGTCCATTAGGGCTAGTAGGAGAGTTTCCACGCCATGATGTTGGCGGAAGCCGTATTGGTGAGCATCAAGGGCATTGTTGACATCAATGTGATCTTGCAATTGTTGCTGGACGGCCTTTTCGATAATCTTGGCTAAGAAGGGTATGCTTGAAATGGGACGGTATGAGGCAGGGTCGCTTTCGTTAAGAGTTTTGTTTTTTAGGATGGGTCGTATGAGAGATTGCTTGAGCTGAGTTGGCATGATCCCTTGTAGTAGAGATTGGTTCACTATATGGGCGATATACTTGGCAGCTTCTTGCTTCACAGCCTTAATCCAGGCAGCTGGGCATGGATCAAGGGGGGAAGTTGTGGTGTTTAAGGAGATAATTATGTTTAGGATTTGTCTGTCATCTATGTTTCGGAAGGTATCCCATTCTTGGTACTGGTTTACACTTTCAGACGTGGGAGTTTTTTGCTGGGTGATGCTTACATCCAGCTCTTTAGTGTGGTGTGTGGGTGTTTGTAGTTTTAGCTTGCTGTCTTGAGGGTTAAGCTGAATTTGGAGCATTCCCAGATCCCCGAGGACAAGGACTTGAACCTCTGCAAAGGTTCCCCGGAGAGACCAGCCGAGAACCCGGCTATTTCCTTAGCCAGGTCCCCCAAGTACATGCCCATGTACAGTTGGTAGGACTGGACACAGCAAGCAAGCATCGAGCCCTGGAAGCACTTTCAGCTGATGGCATCCAGGCTTCAGGCCTCCCTACCAGGGGGCACCACAGAGTGCATCTTCTGGCTCTTCAGACGATGCATGGCCGATTCCACAACCAAAGAATGGTGCGGCAGCTGTGCCTTCTGGAACCCAGGGCTCTTTCGGACTCGATACATGGAATCGATCCGCTTGCTCAAATCCGGCACCGAGGCCGGTGCCTCCCACATTCGGAAGAGGAGCCGTTCCAGCATCGGAGGAACCGGCACAGTAAAGGCCTCCCTCGGGGGAGAGTCATACTGTAGGGCATTGAGCTCTTCGGCTCGAGGAGCCATGTCCCTGACAAACTCCGAGAACCGGGTGTCCTCCGGTGGGGGACCTACTCCGGGGCTCGGACTGCGGTGAGTCTGAAGGGACACACCGAGTCCGAAAGGTATCGGGGGACTCCTTGTTCTCCGTCTACCACGCAGACTCATCCGAGGAAGAGTCGAGGGGCTCCGACCATGCGGGCTCTGGTAACACCCGCCCTGACTCCAGGGCCATCGGCGTCAACGCCATCGGTCCCAAACGGGAGGTCGAGGGAGACCGTGACCGAGTCCGGACTCGGGCCTTCATGGCTTCAAGAACCGGCTCGGTCTCCGGGGTCGACTTAGACGTCGACATCCCGGTGGTCGGGGCAGACGCACCAGTCAGGCTGGCCATCAGCACCCACTGCTGATCCATGAAGGCAGACAATCTGCACTCCAAGGCTGTCAGCCTGAGTCCAAGCTCAGGAGACTCAGCCGCCACCGGACTCGGGCCCCGGCGGCAGCGGCGGCGCCAGGCCCGACATCGGCTCCCTGGGAGGAGAGTCCTCGAGGACAACAGGACTTACGAGCTCGATGGACTCCGGACCTTAGTCGGCTTCTCCAGCTCCAAAGGCCCGGGGCGGCGGTCAGGGGTCTGAGACCTGGCCCTCGAGGAACCAGGGGTATCCTCCAATGTCGCCCTCACGAGCTTTCTCTTCCTCTTATGCTCCCGACCGGGGGACCCCCTTTCAGAGGAACCCCGACGAAGCTAGGGGTCAGACTCCCGAGACATCGAGGCCTCTGACGAGGTCTGGGCTCAACCGGAGGCAGAGTCAGAAAAAATTCTCTCCTTCTGATGCTGCCGGCTTCTGAGTGCGTAAGTGGACATCTTTCCACATGGGACACAGACCTTGGGATCATGGTCCAGCCCGAGGCAACGCAGGCAGCAGTCATGTGTGTCGGTAAGAGACACAAGCTTCTTACAACGATCACAGTTTTTAAAACCACTGGAGGCCATCGGGGAAAAAAAGGGCCGCAGCAAGGTCAAAAGACCGGCCCTCCAGGGAAAAAGAAAAAGAGCGCGAACGCATGCCACGAAAGGCAAAAAAATGAAAAATAGAGATCGGGTCGATACCGGCGTACTGAACCCAGGCGGGAAGGGGAACCGGCGTCGAACCAGACAAGAAGAGAGCGAAAATCGCAGAAAAAAAAATCAAACTTTTCCGGGTGACACGGACTCACATCCGTTGAGCTCCACGGGAAAGACTGAGCAAGATGGCACCTTTGGGTGGGAAGGAGACCGCGCATGCGTGGGTGTATTCCCAAAGGCTTTCTTAGAAAGCTGGGGGAAATGCTCCGCATGGGGGCTCCATCAACATCGATGTCACCCATATGTGAGGACTGACATCCTGCTTGGTCCTGGAGAAGAAACAGGTAGACAAAGGTCAGTTGGTTGATACAGTGTATCTGGACTTTCAGAAAACCTTTGACAAGGTCCCTCATCAGAGACTTTTGGCAAAACTAAAAAGTCATGGGATAGGAGGCAGTGTACTATTGTGGATCGGGAACTGGTTAAAAGATGGAAAGCAGAGGGTAGGGCTAAATGGCCAATTTTCCCAATGGAAAAAGGTGAATAGTGGAGTACCCCAGGGATCTGTACTGGGTCTGCTGCTTTTTGACATATTCATAAATGACCTGAAAAAGGGAATAACTAGTGAGGTTATCAAATTTGCAGATGACACAAAACTGTTTAAAGTTGTTAAAACCCAAGGGGATTGTGGAAAACAGCAGGAGGATTTGGATAAATTAGAAGACTGGGCATCCAAATGGCAGATGAAATTTAATGTGGACAAGTGCAAAGTTATGCACCTAGGAAAGAACAACCCAAACTATGGTTACACGATGCAAGGTTCCACATTGGGAACCATCACCCAGGAAAAAGATTTAGGAGTCATCGTGGATAACAATGTTGAAACCCTCCGCCCAGTGTGCAGCGGCAGCCAAGAAAGCAAATAGAATACTGGGTATCATAAGGAAAGGAATGGAAAATAAAACAAAGGATATTATAATGCCTCTGTATCGTTCCATGGTACGACCGCACCTTGAATATTGTGTGCAATTCTGGTCGCCGTATCTTAAAAAGGATATAGCGTTATTAGAAAAGGTACAGAGAAGAGCCACCAAAATGGTAAAGGGCATCTCCTTTGAAGAGAGGCTACAAAGGTTAGGGCTCTTCAACCTAGAAAAGAGACGGCTGAGAGGAGATATGATAGAGGTCTATAAATTAATGAATGGAGTAAACGTAGATCAATTGTTTACGCTATCAGAATAAAGAAAAATTAGGGGACATGTAATGAAGCTACAGGGTAAACTATTTAAGACAAATAAGATAAAATATTTTTTCACTCAATGTGTAATCAAACTCTGGAATTTGTTACCGGAGGATGTAGTAAAGGCTGTTAGTGTAGCTGGGTTTAAAAAAGGTTTGGACAAGTTCCTGGAAGAAAGGTCCATAAACCATTAAAAAGGGACCCAGGATATCAATGCTTGATCTAATACAAGCATTGTGGAACCTGTGTCTCTTGGGGTTACTGCTAGATACGTATGACCTAGATTGGTCACTATTGGAAACAGGATACTGGGCTTGATGGACCTTGGTCTGACCCAGTATGGCATATCTTATGTTCTTATGACGTGCAGATACTGTCTGTGAGATGGATAGATCAGTTAAGTCCAGAGAGCAGAGGCAATCGTGTTGCTGGAGGTACGGTAGAAGAGGTTCCCAGAGAAATCATCTTGACATTTTCTTGGACCATGATCTAAAATGGGTCTGAATCCCCCTGCTTTCTTTTGGATGAGACAGTAAGGGGAATAGAAGCCAATCCGTTGTTCTGAAAGAGGAACTCTTTGTATGGCACCCTGTGCCAACAAAGAGGTTACGTCTTCTTTTAGTAGAGTGCTGTGGAGGGATTGAGAGTGGTATTCTTCTGTGAAGCTGGTGGGGGCAATGTTTGGAAGTAAAGCTGCCAGCCTCTCTGGACAATTTGGAGTGTCCATTGTTCTTTTGTGATGAGGTGCCACCTGTGGGCAAAATGGCAAAGTCTGCCTGCTATGTGGATGGGCTGGGGTCCCACCAGAGGCAGAAGTTCATGCAGAGCATTGCCAGAGTCAAAATCCAGGAGGAGGTTGAGTCTGCACCGGTGGCTGACGTTTTGCGGCCTTAGGACTTTTCTGCTGGCGATGAGCCTGCTGCCTCTGTTGAGGTTGTGGGGATGGTAGGGAGTAGAAAGTGTATAAGGTCTCTTTTTGAGGTAAAAAGGCTTTTTGGTGAATGTATTTGTTCTTGGAGCGAACAGCAGTTTTTCTGGAGAGACATTTGAAAGTGAGATCATCTGCTTTTTCTCTCCAGCCCTTACTGAACAGATTCTCCCCGGTACAGGGAATATTGGTTAATTTATCCTGTACCCATTGTTCTAGGTCTGAGGCTTGTAGTCAAGCCATCCTGCGAGCTCCAATGCAGATAGAGGATGCTCTACTGGTTAATTCAAAGGCATCAAAAGATGCTCTTGTGAGAAATTTGGATATAATTTTGGCTATGCTGGATGAGTGCTGGATAAGTACTCTGCTTGTTATCTGGGATCAAAGGAGTAAAGTCATTAAGATCCCTGCTGATGTCCTTTAAGAACATACCCATATAGAGCATGTAGGAGTTAATTCTGGATGCTAGCATGCATGCCTGGAAGCAGCATCTTGAAAAAGCATCGAGTGTTCTCAATTCTTGTCTCGGTGGAACCGAAGAGTGATTTTTGTAACTCTCTATTCAGCGCATCGCCAATCCCAATACAATTGAGCGACATGGAAGTTGAGGATTCTGGAAAACTGGAGATTCCAGTACTCGATACATTGTACTGAGCCTCTTACTGGTTGGGGACATCGTGAGCAGGGCCTCCCTCCCACATGTGGAGCATTAGATCCTGGATGATGTGATGCACCGGCAGGGTAGCTGCTTCTTTGGGCATCGAAGGGTATTGGAGAATTTCCAATTCTTCTGCCCTCGGTTCTTTTTCTAATACCACGTGATGGAAAGACCTGCTGCCATGTCCCGGATGAAGTCCTGGAAAGACATGTCTTCTGGCAGGGACCAGCGCTGCTCGTGAGGCGGTGATGGGTCTGATGAGATATCAGGAAGGTCCGGGGAATCAAGGGATTCCTGTTCCGACTCAGACGAAGTGGAGTCTGAGTCCAGGAGAAAGTCAAAGTATCGATGGTCTTTGGATGCTCGATGACCCTTGGACATGGAAGGTCGATACCAACATCGATATTCCAAGGCCTCGGAACCGAGCGGTTTCTCAGCTTGAAGCTGCTGAGCGTCACCGGCATCGATTGGTGTCAGTGCAAGCACCAATGCCTATGGTGAAGGTCCCAGTGGCCCCGATGCCGGTACATGTATCTATGTCTCTGGCTGGAGGCTGGATGCAGAGATATGCACTCCTAGTGCTCTCGATGATATTGGTATCGAGGCTGCCAGGTGTGCTGCTAAACTTCTTTCAATAACCGGCATGTGCTGATCTAAGGAAACTGCCAATGCCTGGGTGGATTCAGCAATGGGGCTTTGGGCCACCATCCCAGAGCAGGGCACTGGTAGCTTTCTGGAGGTCAATGCATCGGGAGCGTCCCGGTTCTCCACCTGTGCTTTGCAGGAAGGGTCCTCTCACCAGGGCTGTTTGGCTGGCCAGTCAGCATCTGAGGCAGCCCTAGGGGAGTCTTGATGCTTATGGGACTTTTCTCTATTATCGGTATTGGTCTTGGATGCCGATATCAATGATTTGGACTTACCTTTATGTTTACACTTCAGGGATACCTGCGATCCACACGAAGAAATGGAGGCCTTTGATGACGTGGAAGCCACCGAAGCAGAGTCCAAGGCAAACAAAGTCCCAAATTGTCTGGCTCTGTTTTGTAGGCCCTCTCGTGGTCATCTGACAGAAGGGGCAGGAAGTGAGATGGTGCTCCGGGCCCAAACATTTGAGGTACCAGTCATGTTTTCTGTGACTGAAATTGTGGCCAAGCAATTTGTACATTTTTTAAACCTACCATTTGGTTTATCCATGCCCTTCTGATGATCTTAAGAACATAAGATATGCCATACTGGGTCAGACCTAAGTCCATCAATATTTTCTTTTATTACTCTTAAATATTTACCCTGTAGCTTCATTGCATGTCCCCTAGTCTTTCTATATTCTGATAATGTAAACAATTGATCTATGTTTACCTGTTCCACTCCATTCATTAATTTATAGACTTCTATAATATCTCCCCTCAGCCGTCTCTTTTCCAGGTTAAAGAGCCCTAACCTTTTTAGCCTTTCTTCACAAGAGTATCCTTCCATCCCCTTTACCATTTTGGTGGCTCTTCTCTGAAACTTTTCTAATAACGCTATATCCTTTTTAAGATACGGCGACCAGAAATGCACTCAATATTCAAGGTGCGGTCTCACCATGGAACGATATAGAGGCATTATAATATCTTTTGTTTTATTTTCCATTCCTTTCCTTATGACACCTAGCAATCTATTTGCTCTCGGCTGCCGCTGCACACTGGGCCGAGGATTTTAACATGTTATCCACAATGACACCTAAATCTTTTTCCTGGGTGGTGGTTCCTAATGTGGAACCTCATTTATTTTATTTATTTTTATTTTATTTATGCTATTCTTCTATAACCGCTTTTTCCAGAGATCAAAGGTGGTTTACATATAACAAATATTAAACAAGGTTTTACATGGAACAGCGTTTTAACTATATACAGTTAACCTTTCACGAACAATATCAAATTGTAGTAACTTTTTACATCTTGAAATTAATTGAATTAATTGGAACCTTGCATCGTGTAACCATAGTTTGGGTTGTTTATGTGAAGACTCATTCCTGCTTGTTCCTGGAGATAGCACAGTTACTTACCTGTAACAGGTGATCTCTGGGAACAGCAGGAATAAGTCTTCACAACCCACCCACCTCCCCTAGGAGTTGTATCTCTCTATCTATCTTTCCTTTCCTTTCTCTCTCTCTCTCTGTCTCAGCTTAAAACTCGAACTGGAGAGAGGCGGTTGGGAAAGGCGGGAAGGCAGCGTGCAGGCGCTGTGGGATGTTCCCAAAAGCTTTCCTTTTGGACGCTGGGGAGCGTTCCCGCGCAGGCTCCGTCGGTACCGACGATACCCATATGTGAAGACTTATTCCTGCTGTTCCCAGAGATCACCTGTTACAGGTAAGTAACTGTGCTGTATTGGAATTTGTTTTCGTTTGATTTTGTTATTCTCCACCTTTCCTTATCGTTCCTCCAGTTCAGTCCTCTACTTCTGGGTTGTCAACTTCCTCCTGCAGCTGGAGACTGGTATTTCAAACTTATGACATCACTGGATATAGCCTGCTGCTCTCTCTCTCTCTCCCTCCAGTGTTACCAGTCTCCATGCAGCAGGAGGACGTTGTGAGCCTAGGAGAGGGCTCACTGGAGTGACAGATAAGGAGAGTGTAGGCTTAGTCCAGTTAGTTTGGGATCTTTACATAGACAAAAGAAAAAACAAACAAAACAGTATTCCTTGCTGGGGTACTGTATCTTTAAAAAAAAAAAAAAAAAAGAATTATAAATATACTTCTGACGAAACGGGAACAGGCTGAATAATTTAGGTTGAGGAGTCTTCAGCTTTCTGGCTCTCTGCCTGTGAGCCACCTCTCCACAAGTCTACCCGGGACGCGTGTGGTGTGCAGTGCTCGGAGGATCTTTCCCCCCGGACAATACGGGGGAGAGCTCCGGTTTCCATCCCTGTACTCTGCTGGGCCGCAGTACGCGCTGGTCGCGGCTCCAGAGAGCAGGGGAGCGGCAGACGCGTTGCTGAGCACAGACTGCCCCGATCCGCTGCCGGCGATTCCTGTCCGGTTCGGGGATACTGCAGACCTGCCCGGTAAGCTCAGAACCGTGGCAGGCTGCGGTGGGAGAGCAGGCGGTCCAGTTAGTTCTCGCAGCGCTGGAGTGGAAGAGGTTTAGCGCCTTTTTTTCTATCCAGCTCCCCGCCGGCCATTTTAGCTGGCACGGAGGACCGCGTGGCTGAGCGGCGGTCGGGCCTCTGAGTTGGTAAGCCGGCTTTGCTGTTTCGGGGGTAGCGCTTTCCGGGGTAGCAGGGGGGTTTACTTTTGTTTACTTTTGTTTTACTTGCCTTTATTTTACTTTCGTTTTCCCGCGATCATAGGATACTGCAGGGGGGGGGGCTGGGAGCAGGTGGCCCTTAGCACGGTGGTAATTGGCAGGCTTCTCCCTCGGCAGGCAAAGGTCTGTGTGGTTTTAGGATCTCCCGGGCTAGCATAATTTCCTTTTGGGTGGCTTCTGGGCCCAGGGGTAAACGTTGGGAGGTTTATGGCGGGGCGACCACAGTGTGTAGTCTGTGGCACCCGTAGAGGCAGGGTGGCAGAGTCTGGCGTGTGCCGTGGCTGTGCTTCCCTGTCGTCCACAGTGGAGCAGCTATTGGACGCCAGGGAGGACTCAAGAGTCCCCGGGGGTGCCGTTGGCGGAGCTGGTGGCGCCTCTTCCGGACCCAGGAAAGGGAGCTCCTGTGGAGGAGCAGCCTGGTCCCTCGGCTCCGTTCTTGGAGCGGCAGCCGGAGGCTTTGACGGAGTTTTCCCCGGAGATTGTCTTAATGTTGCACAAAGCCTTTTGCTTACGGCGCCAGGGTCGCTTAGCGGAGTCTGGGCCGAGTTCGCTGTCCACTACGCAGTTGGCGTCTGCAAGCGAGGTGCTAGAGGGTCCCTCGGCCCCAAAGAAAGCCAGGGCCAGGGAACCTTCGGCGTTGGACGATGACTGGGCAGAGCAGGACGAGCCTGACTGGGAGAATGAAGCAGGGGCTCAGGATCTAGAAGAGGGTGAGATCTTGGAACCCGAGGACCAGTCTAAGATCATTCGGCTTTTTCGGAGAGAGGAGCTTCCAGCGCTCATCACAGAGTCCCTTCAGATGCTCAATTTGACGGTACAGGCGTCCGCAGAGGACGAGGTGGAGGACCCTGTCATTCAAGCGGTGCGGCAAACGCAGGTGGTGTTTCCGCTGCACAAGGTGGTCGATAAAATGATTCAGGAGGAATGGAACCAGCCGGAGGCGGGACTTAGAGGTGTCCGCACCATGGCTAGGCTTTATCCGTTAGCTGATAAGGATAAGGAAAGGTTTAAAACACCGCAGGTTGATGCAGTGGTATCGGCGGTTACCAAGAAAATTACCATCCCGGTAGAGGGTAGCGCAGCTTTGAAGGACACGCAGGACCGTAGGGTGGATGGCCTTTTGAAGCAGACGTTCGAGGCGGACTCTCTCGCGCTGCAGGCGTCCATATGCGGAGCCTGGGTGGCGAGGGCGTGCTTGCGCTGGGTTCAGCAGTTGCGTCACTCGCCTCAGTTGGATCTCAGCGAACTCCAGGAGCTGGGGCGTCTGGAGTCCGGTGTGGCTTATTTAGCGGATGTGCATTATGATTTGGTCAGAGCCCTAGCTAATAGCACGGCTTCCGTGATGGCCGCCCGCAGATCTGTGTGGCTGCGTAATTGGGCGGCAGATGGTTCCTCTAAATCCTGGCTGGGTAAGCTGCCGTTTAAAGGGCGGTTACTTTTCGGAGAAGACTTGGATAAGTTAGTGAAGGACCTCGGGGAATCCAAGGCGGGTAGACTGCCTGAGGATAAGCCGAAACAGGGGAAGGTCGGTCAAGCTTTTCGCGGTCAGTTTCGTGACTTTCGGAGATTTTGGGCATTGCGGTATGGTGCCTTTCAGAGGGACCGATTTTCTTCCCGCGGTCCGGGATTCCGGGGGTTTCGAGGGGCGACTAGGGGTTTTGCCTCGGGCGCCGTGTCAGCGGCTCGTAAGTCGCAATGAAATGAGGCAGGTCCCGGTGGCGGACGCTCCCATTGGTGGGCGGCTTCGGGAGTTTCTGTCCGCCTGGACCCTCATCACCTCCGACCAGTGGGTCCTCGAGATCATTCAGCATGGCTATGCCCTGGAGCTGGCGAGGCCCGTGCGAGATTCCTTCGTCTTGTCGCCCTGCAGGGGGCCGCAGAAAACTCTTGCGGTTCGATACTTTGGACCGTCTAATACGCTTAGGAGCGGTGGTGGAGGTGCCCAGGCAGGAGTACGGTGTGGGTCGGTATTCCATATATTTTGTGGTGCCAAAGAAAGGCGGGGCGCTGCGGCCTCTCTTAGACCTCAAGGGGGTGAATCGGTGTCTGCGGGTGCCCCACTTCCGTATGGAGTCGTTACGGTCGGTTATTGTCGCGGTCCATCAAGGAGAGTTTCTAACGTCCTTAGATATCACGGAGGCTTATCTGCACATTCCTATCCGAGAGGCTCATCAGCGGCTCTTAAGGTTCGCCTTGCCCTGGGGTCACTATCAGTTCTGAGCATTGCCCTTCGGCCTGGCAACGGCGCCGCGCACTTTCACCAAGATTATGGTGGTGGTGGTGGCGGCGGCGCTGCGCAAGGAAGGTATCCTGGTGCATCCGTATCTCGACGATTGGTTGATTCGGGTGAAGTCGGAGGCCGAGAGCCGGCAGGTGACCAACTGGGTGGCAGAGTTTTTGCAGGGGCTTGGCTGGGTGGTCAATCCAAGCAAAAGCCATCTACAGCCTGTTCAGGTCCTCGAGTATCTAGGGGTCCTGTTCGACACTCGCAAGGCGCTGGTCTTTCTGCCGATCAAGAGGGCGCAGGCGCTGCGCAGGTTGGTTCGCTCGTTCCGAGCCACGCCCGCTCCGACGGCGTGGTTCTACCTACGAGTACTCGGCATGATGGCGGCAACCCTGGAGGCCATCCCGTGGGCCAAGGTGCATATGCGGCCACTGCAGAGAGCGTTACTGAGGTGCTGGTCGCATCAGGTGGATTCCCTGAGCAAGCGGTTACCCTGCCCCCTTAGGGTGCGCCGGTCCCTTCAGTGGTGGTTGCTTCCGTCCTCGTTGGCGGCGGGCATGCCTCTGGAGCAACCGGAGTGGGTTCCAGTGATGACCGATGCCAGTCTCTCGGGCTGGGGGGCCCACTGCGGAGGCCAGTTTGCACAGGGTTACTGGTCTCCTCTGGAGTCGACGTGGTCGATCAATCGGTTGGAATTGCGAGCGGTAGCGAAAGCCCTGGAGGCGTTCGAGCAGATGGTGCTGGGGCGTTCCGTTCGGATTCTCTCAGACAATTCGGTGACGGTAGCTTACATCAATCGTCAGGGAGGTACGGGCAGTGCCGCGATGGAAGAGGAGTCGGACTTGCTGTTTGCCTGGTTGGAGAGTCGGTTGACAGCAATTTCGGCGGCGCACATTGCCGGAAGAGACAACGTGATGACGGATTTTCTGAGCAGAGTACGAGTGGATGCCGGGGAGTGGGAGCTGCATCCAGAAGTCTTGGCGCAGATCGAGCGGCGTTGGGAGACGCCGATCATGGAATTAATGGCTACCTTTGCTTCGACCAAAGTTCCGCGGTTTTACAGCAGGAGAAGAGAAAGAATGTCAGAAGGCATAGACGCGCTGCTGCAGCGGTGGCCGACGTCGGGTCTTCTGTATGTGTTTCCACCGTGGGCACTGATAGGGCGCGTGGTGCAACGGATAGAGGCGTTTCCGGGGAAGGTGCTTTTGGTGGCGCCCGACTGGCCACGGCATCCGTGGTATGCGGATCTAATGAGGCTCCTAGACGGCCGTCCCTGGCGTCTCCCGGCTCGGTCGGATCTGTTGCATCAGGATCCTCTATTCATGCCCCAAGTGGATCGATTCTCGCTTACGGTATGGCCATTGAAAGGGCTCGGTTGAGGAAGAAAGGTTACTCGGTGGCGGTGATTTCTACGCTTCTTCGGGCGAGGAAACGGTCTACTTCCTTGGCGTATGTGCGGATATGGAGTATTTTTGAGGATTGGTGTTCGAGACATCCGATTCGGTCTCCATGTCTTCCGTATTGAACTTTCTACAAGATGGCTTTGATAAAGGTCTGGCGGCCAGCTTGTTGCAGGTGCAGTTGGCGGCGCTGTCCTCTTATCGCAGCAAGGTTCAAGGGCTGGCGTTGGGGGCGCATGCCGATATCATCCGTTTTCTGCGGGCAGTGTCTCGGCTGCGGCCTGCCCATCGGATACTGGTTCCATCTTGGGATCTTAATCTGGTGTTGTCGGCGTTGGTCAAGCCGCCCTTTGAGCCTTTACATTCTGCATCGCTGAAGGATCTTACTCTCAAGGTAGTCTTGGTAGCGATCTGTTCTGTGCGGCGCATTTCGGAGTTACAAGCGTTGTCTTCTAGAGAGCCATTCTTGTCCTTCTCGCGGGATAGGGTAGTGCTACGGGCCTGTACCATCATTCTTGCCTAAGGTTGTTTCTCCGTTCCATTTGAATCAGTCGGTGTGTTTGCCTGTCCTAGGTGCCGGAACAGGAGACCCTGAGGATCGCCGTTTCCATCGCTTAGATCTTAAGAGAGCTTTGCGGCAGTATTTGAAGTCCACTGCGTCATTTCGCAAGTCGGATCGCTTGTTCCTGTTTGGGGGCAGGCGTAAGGGCGAGGCAGCGTCTAAGGCTTCCATCGCTCGTTGGATTAGGGAAACGATAGCTTCTGCTTATTTGGGGACTCCCTAGCTGCAGATGCCAGGGGGAGATCCCATAAGATGCGTGTCCCTGGAACGGGACTGCACTTCCCACACATGGACCTCTGGCATCCCATGAGGGATGGTGGGTAGGAGTTGAAAAGAGAGGAGCTGTAGGAAAAAACAGCTAACCTAAGGACTACAGGAGAAGAGTCCTTGGTATGTATGATAGTTACCATTAAAAATATTGGATAAGCAATCACAATATGGACCTTACCAAGTAGAGAGGGTGATGGAGTCTACTGGAGATTCAGTAGAGGAATCCTCAAGGTGACCTCACGGCGGTGAAGGTGAAGGTCCAAATCTGGAATTGGCAGATGACCCAGGTGTCAACTGGGGTAGTATGAAAAACGGCAGGTCTTCAGTGGAAAGCTTTGTGGGAAAAGCTGAAACTCTTTTAGCTACAGAGTCATTAACATGTAGGAGCAAAAGAGGAAGACTGACCGATTCGGACAACTAGCCCAGTCCTGGAGGGAAGAAGGGGTATGGGAAAAATCCTGTCTTCCCAAGGAGGACAAATGTGTGAAGGGCTGAAAACCTCAGAACCACTGAAAATCCACGCTGTCTTTCCTAGCTGGTGAGAGATAGGAAAGATATTGAAGCATGGTGCTTCAGGGATAGCGAGACCTAGAGTAAAGTGGGAGCTGTCAGTACCACAGTAGTGGTTGTGTGCATAATACCCCCGACATACTGAGGGACAGTATGAACATATACAAGCCCACTGTCTGAAACCTCTAGGAAGGTAAAAACCCTTATAGGATAGACAGTAGGGAGATAAGTATATAAATACATATCTACTGATAAGGAAGCATCTCAAGAGATAGACATATATATATCTATAGGGAGATATACATATCAATATATATTGTGATGCAGTGGGTAATATAGAGCCTATGGAAATTCAGGAAAGTGAAGAGCTTACCTCAGTTTCAGCTGTAGGAAAAGACACAAGGCACAGAGAAACAGCTGAGCAGAAAAGGCTGTCAGTGCAAGCAAAGCCAAAAGCTCATCAGGAGCACCTGTGTTCTTACTCTCACGTAACGTGCAGGGCAAGGAACCATATAAGGGAGAGTTTTAGTCAGAGAGAGGGGAGAGACGGAGACAGGAGCAGGAACAGCAGAGGAGTGCTTGGAAAGGAAGCTGCAATCCCGGAACCAGGAAGTGAAAGCAGAAACAGTGCTCATGAAAGAAGGGTTGGAAGGAGCAGTGCTGGGAAAAGCTATGCTACAGGAAGCAGACCTGGAGAGAAGCCAGGAGGGGCCAGCAGCTCAGGAGGACGGTATGTGCAGCCAGTAAGCACACGTCAGCCCAGAGAGAGTTTACCAGGGGAAGGGAACTTCAAACGTGGCTGTAAACTAAGAAACAGCTGGGAAGCTGATACAGAGCTTGTTAACTCACAGCTTGACCGGAAAGCTGGGGAGAGAGTCCACTACAACCCAAGAGCTAATGTTAGCCCCCAGGTAAAGAGGTGGGAGCCTTATACTTTTGAAGAAAGGTTTAAAAGCTATGACTGTTGCAAAGGGCGTGGCCCTGAATATAATGCTATAAGTGAAAGGTATCCAAAACTCTCACTCCGTGAGGAAAACCAGCAGAAAGCTTTCCTCAGGCCAGGCAGATATAATCCTGGGGTTAAAGGAACTTTTGCAGGAGGCGATGGTGAACTATCACAGGAGGCTGTGCCAGATTGTAGCACATCTGAAGAGGCTGATTCAGACGGTTTTGGGAGTGAAACTGAAGGGATGTTATGGGAGGATAACAGCCACCCTTCTGACCCCATGCCAATGGATTGTACTATATGTTGTAAAGAGTAACTACACTTCTTTATGCTGACCTTTTGAAAAGAAGAGCTTTGTGAAGATAACAAAGGAAAGAAGTTTCTGTTACCATTTTTTCATTGCTGTGTTTGTATTTTTTGTTCCTTGAAGAATGTCTGTTCGGGAAGGGGAATAAAACCCATACTTAATTTTCCTTACCACAAGACTCTGTTTGTATATCAAGAGCAGAGTAAACTTCAACAACCCTAGGCAACCGCCTAAAACAGGGTTTTTAAAAGGGCTCTACCATACGGGCCCCATCACTATATATTATAGATATATAGATATATAGATATATAGATATATAGATATAGATATATATAGATATATAGATATATAGATATATAGATATATAGGCATAACATATGCACACACAGCTTACAGACATATGTATCTATAGAAGTATATAGAGATATATACATACATGCATATGTATGTCTGAGGATACATATCTGCAAGTAAGCAAATAGAGATATGTCCATAAGAACATTCACATGAGAAATGTGAAGGAGAAAGATTCATCTAAGAACAAGAAGGTGGAACCTACTTGAGAAGATATATAGAGAATCTATTTCTCCTGGTTAAGATAGTGCAGGAATGCTATCTAGTGAAATAACCAGGATGGTTGCGTGAAAAACAGAGGATAAAATCAGTCTGAAAGCAGCAAGTCCTGAGTCTTGTAGAACTCTGACATGGTAAATGGACAGAAAACGCATAGGAGGAGATACCAAGTTGACCCCCTGGAGGGGCACAAGGGGTATCATGCGTTACTAATAGAGTATGTGCTGTCCATAAGAGTAGGATACCATGAGGACAAGCTGCAAGGAAAAAAAGAGCATAATCCTGCAGAATTGGAAAACTTTTTGGACATTCACGCAGAAAAGGCTTATATCCTGAATATAACAGGAGATAACAGGATGTGGAGAACCCTCACAGTCGTGGAAAATTTATTTATTTATTTAACAATGATTTATATACCGCATCTTCCATAGTTCAGTTGCGGTTCACAATAAACAACAGTTAACAAATCGGAGTTTGTTTTACATATAACATCATGTGACCAAAAGCAATAAGAAACAACCAGTGTTAATACAGAACAGTATAGAACAGTGCAAACTATATACATTATGTACAAATACACATTATGTGGGACTTAAGCGTTATTCAAAGTACAGTATCAGCTATGAAGAATTGTATGTGTAGGTCATTTGGGATTTGTTAGATAAAAACTGGCTAGCCATTATCTAAGTCTATTGAGGGATGATCTGAGTTGTAATGTTTAGAAAAGAGATAGGTTTTCACTTTTTTGCGGAATTCGATTTTCTCGGTTAGCATTCTTAGATCATCTGGGAGGGAATTCCAGATTGTTGGAGCTGCATGAGAAAAAGCTCTATTGTTTGTGAGTTTATTTGCTTTTATGAAGTCTTTGGGAGTTTTTAGTTTATTTATTTGTCCTTTTCTTTGAGTAGATTTTGAGTGCTCTTTGCTGATTAGGTTACTTAGGGTGACTGGGGCCATGTCGTTTAGAGTTTTAAATGTGGTTATCAATGTTTTGTATACTATCCTACTTTGTATTGGCAGCCAGTGAAGGTTTTCTAGTATTGGTGTTATATGTTGATGTGCGTGTACTTTCGTTATTATCCGAGCTGCTGCATTCTGTGCAAGTTGAATTCTTTTAATGTTTTGTTTTGTTATACCCAATAAAATTAGGTTAGCGAAGTCAAAGTGGGGGGTTATGGTGGCTTGAATTATGCTGATGAAATCATGTATGTATACAAGGGGTCTTAGTTGTTTAAGGATTTTGAGTTTGAAATATTTTCTTTGTGGTGTTTCTAATGTGAGTGTCTAATGTAAGGTGTTTATCTAGAATAACACCTAGATATCTTACTTCATTTTTTATTTTAATTTCTTGGTTTTGAAGTGTTATGTGTGTAGGTGGAGTATAGGATTGGTTTTTGGTGACGAAAATGACTGAAGAGCATTTCCCAACCATATAGAATAGTCATCAGAAACAAAACCCCATGCTCTCTAGCAAGGGCCCATAGTAAAAAGCTTCTCTGAGAATTGCAGAGAGCATTATGCAGGAGAGTTAGGAAATAAAACTGGCTGTAGGTCAACTCTGTTGCCCAATCCAAGGAAGTGGAGAGGGCAAGAAAGAAGACCGTATGATAAACCTGAAGTGATTAGGATTATCCAAGATAGTGATTCCAAGATAGTGCTTTCATCTATTAAGGCCAGACAGAAAGTAGTGGAAGACGGACTGGAAACTTGTAGAAAAGTACCAGTAGTCTAATCACTAGTACTCCTGCATGGGTAGCTGCTGAATGAGACAGCAGAGAGAATCTCTGTGTAAAACAGAGAGAACAGACAAAAGGAGAGGACAAATTCCTGTCCCTGTCTGATGAGCTGCCCAGTGAAAAGAAGGGAATTATTCAAAGGAAAAAACTCTACACTGGAATGAAAGGCTAGAGAAAACTCTGCAGTGATATGGTACCACTCATTCAGGGGAAACCCTGGATGAGAGGGTAGAGAAACAGGAGCTGAAGGGTGACGTACCATGTGGTAAGTTTGCTGAAGGAAAAAATGTTCATGTTGGGACAGAAAACTATCATGGGATAGTTGTTAACTTCTCTTCTTGGTAGGAAGAAGAGGAGAAATCTGTGACCCATAGACATGAATATCCTGACAGCTCAGCATATCTAGGAGAAAAAAGATGTCCTGAAGAAAGGAAACCATGTGTAGAGCTTTGAAAGAAAAAACAGTGAACAAACATCTGCTAAGAAGAAGTTAACTGTAGGTTGCAAACTTCAGGAACCTATGGTTGCTGGGTTTGGTTAGCCTGGCTAGAATTTGGATTCTTCAGACCAGGACGAGGTGTCCCCTGTTTGGGAACATCTGGATGATGGGCAGGAGAAGAGTGAAGCCTTCTTTTCCTAGGAAAAGGTGGTTTGGTAGGATATTTCCTACCTACTGGGGAAGAAGGCTTAGGGTGGCCCCCCGGAATAGGGAAGTCAGTGGAGCAATGAGCAACCTGACGTAAAGCCTCCCTATTGAAGAGATTTTCTCCAGTACAAGGAGAATTACCCAGTCTTTGTTGTGCCCATCTGCTCAGGTCTGAAGCCTGGAGCCAGGCTCTACGTCGTGCTCCTATGGCTATAGCAGAGGTTCTGCTAACGGACTCAAAAGAGTCTAGAGAAGCACGAGAAAGAAACCAAGAGATATTCTGGCTATGACTAAGAAGTAAGGAATAGTCTGCAGCCTTGGGCTCTGATAGAAAAGGAGTCAAAAGAGAAAATCTCTTTGTGACCTCCTGGAGAGATAGACTCATATAAAAAATATAAGAGATAATCCTTGTTGCCAGCATAGATGTTTGGAAGGTTTGACGTCCAAAGGCATCAAGTGCTCTAGATGCACGACCTGGCGGATAAGAAGAATGCTTCTTCTTGCTTTCCACCTTCCTCATTGCTGATTCCACTACAATGGAATGATGGGGAAGTTGAGTCTTTTGAAACCCTGGAGAGGGGGGCATCTGATACAGAACATCAGTTGCTGTAGAAGGTGAGGAAACCCTTAAAGGTGTTTCCCATATTCTCAGAAGAAGATCCTGCAAAGAATGATGTAAAGGAAGCATTATATTTTCCTTTTCTGCAGGAGAGCCTTGAGTAGGATCACAGCCAGGGATAGGAATAGCAAGGAATGTTGCCATGTCAAGGAGAAATTTCTGAAAAGAAAGATCTCCAATGGGAACCATCCCTGGATAGGCTAAAGTGGAAGCAGCAGCCTGGGCACCAGAGGATGTACTGGTCCGGTGCAGAAAAAGAGCCGCACTAGATGGATACTGGTACTGGCAGTCACGATTTGAGACCGGCAGAACTGCATCGTCCATGCCAGGTATCGACTCTAAACTAGGTATAGAAAGGAGCGATCCTGATGAAAAAAGCATGGAAGTGGCTTGTTCCGATGTCACTGCAGGAATCGACATCGATACCGATACCGGTAGCTGTGCCGGAATCGGAGGCGATAATGCTATCGAAGCAGTCATTGGAGGCTGCTCAAGTGGTACCGAGGCAACCAGAAACCCTTGGTGAATATCCACGGTACTGCGTATCCGGTATCGATAAGGGTCGGTTCCGAGATGCGTTGGTACCCAGTCTTCTAGACTAGATATCGAAGGGAGCGAGTCTATCGATGCATGTCTGGAGGGTACCGACGTCGGTGGTGGTATCGGCGATGCTGTCGATACTGGAAAGTCAATCTGGGACGTATCGACCGGTCCCGAAGGTACCGAGGACGCCAGTTGACGATCTGTGGTGAAGAGTGGATCACTCAACACTAGTGCCGATGCCGGGGTATCGGTACCGCTCGAAGCGGATGCCACCACCGAGCATGGCTCAGGTATGTTCTGTGAGGGGTGAGCCCCAGGAACAACCTGAAACCCCTTAAAGGCTTTGGAGACCGAAGACTCCCGCCGGGGTTTTGACGCCAATAGGGTCTTGAGGGTAAGGCCAGAGCCGTCATCATGCTTGGCATGAGACCTACCACTCAAGGATTGGCTAGTCTTAACAGACTGTTTGTGGGTTACCTGATCCTGTAGAGAAGAATTGGTCGGTGCCCTGACACTGGAAGGGAACTCGGTATCGAGGGAATCTCGAAATGGAAAATGTCTTCTCATAAAATTGCAGCCTAATGGCTCCGGAGGAAAAGGGTCAGGACCCAAACAGGTTAGATACCAGTTCTTGGAGTCTAAAAAGAAAACTGTCTTTCCACAGTTAAAGCACTTCTTAGGAGAAGGCGGCTCCATGATGGAGAGGCCATACAGGCCTAAAAAGACAGAAACTGAGGGAAAAACTTTCCCTGAGTTTGAGAAAAAGAAAAAGAAAAAACCCACCGGCAGTACCGGTGGAGGCGGGAAAAACAGCCACGACCACAAGAAAACAAAAAATTAAGAATTAAAAAAAGAAATTTTCTACAGTGACAGGAGTACATCCTGCCGGCTCCGCGGCAAAACGAAAACTGAGGAGAGACAGTTGGAAAGGCGGGAAGGCAGCACGCAGGCGCTGTGGGATGCTCCCAAAAGCTTTCTGATTGGACGCTGGGGAGCGTTCCCGCGCAGGTTCCGTCGGTACCGACGAACCCATCACATTCCTGCTTGTTCCTGGAGATAAGGTTTTCACCTGTACAAGGAAGGTTTCCTAGTCCATCTTGAACCCAGGGTTCCAAATCAGAAGCTTGTAACCAAGCAACTCTGCGTGCACCTATGACAATGGCCGAGGCTCTGCTGGCACCTTCAAAAGAGTCAAAGGCTGCACAGTTGGAAAACTTGGAAATATCCTGGGCATGTTTGAGCCAGGTGAGGAACTCTTCCCTTTTATCTTCTGAAATAAAAGGAGATAAAGTTTGCAGGTGATCTGTAACTTCTTTTAGAAACATCCCCATATAGAGACTATAGGAGTTGATTCTGGCAACAAGCATACTGGCCTGGAAAATTCTCCTGCCAAAGGCATCTAAGGTTCTGCATTCTCTTCCTGGAGGAGCAGAAGAGTGCCTTTTTGTACTCTTTATCTTCTTCATAGCAGACTCCACCACAATGAAGTGGTGAGGAAGCTGAGTCTTATGGAAGCCAGGATAAGGAGGAACACGATACATGGTGTCCAACCTGCGAGAATGAGGGGAAGTGGTGAGAGGAGTCTTCCATATGCCCAACATGTGATCATAAAGAATCTCATGTATTGGTAAAGTGGCTGCCTCTTTAGGAGCCTTAGGATATTGTAAAATATCTAATTTTTTGGCTCTAGGCTCTGTCTCAGGGGCCACTGAGATGGCAAGGCCCCTGGCCACTTCCCTAATGAAGTCTTGAAAAGACAAGTCTTCTGGAGGAGACATTCTCCTTTTGGAGAAGAGGGCTCCTGAGGATGGATCACCGATGCTTCGACAGAGACCTCTGATTCATCAGAGTCTTCAGAGGAATCGAAGTATCGCCTGTCTGGATGCTCCTGCAGAGCCAGATACGCGTACCGGGTGGTATCGACATCGGGAGTGATTGGTACCGATTCGGTACCGATGGGCATCACAGAACAGTGTACCGCTGCAGTCGACACCGAAGCGGATGTCGATGCAATCGGTAACGGCACCGGAACCGATGTCGGTACCAGTGCCGGCAACGGAGTTTGTTGCGGTACCGAAGGTGTCGCAGCTTGTATGAATGCCGTGATGGCACACTGCATGGTCAGGATATTCTGATCCATCGACGCAACCAATGTCTGGATGTCGGTACCAGTGGGAAACACCGGTACCCCAGAACATGGCAACAGATGATCGGTTGAGGCCGAGCCATCAATGTCAACCTGTGACCCCATAGATAAAGCTTTGGAAGCCGGAGCCTCCCGCCGGGGTAATTTTGCTGGTGCGGATTCCTCGAGGGCAAGCCCGGAGGCATCTCGATACTTAGAGGGAGATTTACCCTTCAAGGACCGGCTGAATTTAAGTTTGGTTACCTGAGATCCATGTGAGGAAGAAGCAGCCCTGGAAGACGTCGATGCAACCGAAGCTGCATCCGAGGGAAACAGGGTACTGAGCTTAGCTGCTCGATTCTGTAGACCTCTTTTAGACATCATGGAGCAGGACTCACAATCCGCAATGGAGTGGTCAGGACCTAAACATTTTAGACACCATTCATGGGTGTCGGTGACAGAAATAGTGCCGCTGCACTTCGTGCATTTTTTAAACCCAGAGGCGGGCTTTTCCATGAGGAAAAATTTCCTAGGCCTAACGCCAAAGAAGAAAATGCACTGAAGTGAGAAAAAACAGTAGATTTTTTTTTTTTTTTTTTTTTTAGAATAAAGAAAGAAAAGACCGGCGGTACCGGTCCAGCATCGAGAAGGCAGACGCGCGACCAAAGAAATAAAATAAAATAAAGAAATTCTTCAGCGGTGACAGGAACCCGACCTGCTGGCTCCGCGGAAAAGAAGAACTGGAGAGAGGCGGTTGGGAAAGGCGGGAAGGCAGCGCGCAGGCGCTGTGGGATGCTCCCAAAAGCTTTCCTTTTGGATGCTGGGGAGCTTTCCTGCGCAGGCTCCGTCGGTACTGACGATACCCATATGTGAAGACTCATTCCTGCTTGTTCCTGGAGATCCAAGATTACTCATTGCATATAAATAGTAATTACACTTACCTGGTAATTGTAGTTCCTTGAGAGACGACAGCTTAGTCCTAGACGTATGGGTAGTGCACCTCCTCCTGCAGCATGAAGACTGGACCAATCAGATTTCAGCTCCACTGGAATAAGCACACCCTGCAACTCAGGAACTCCAGTGAACTACTGACAAAGCAAACTCAAACACATAGCTAACCTTTAGTAAAACTGCTCTCATAGGAAATATATTCCGCCACCTAACTGGGTTTTTTTTTTTTTTTTTTAAATCAACTGGTGGCGTAGGCCACATACTAAAAATTATAACCAACCGGAACGGAAAGTCCCGCTCCTGCCACAGCGAAAAACTTAGAGAGAAAAGAAAGTAACATGAAACGCACTCACCTGGAAAAATCGTCTTCTTCATCCAAGGCGGGCCGTGCGAAAAGAAACCAGGGAGAGGCAGGAGGACTAAGCTGTCGTCTCTCAAGGAACTACAATTACCAGGTAAGTGTAATTACTATTTCCTTATCGTTCCTCCAGCTTAGTCCTCGACGTATGGGATGTATCAAAGCAGCCTAACGGGTGGGATTGTGCCAGCCGGCACGCAGAACCGCAGCACCAAAGCCAGCATCGCTCGCCGCCAAAACATCAAGACGATAATGTTTACTGAAAGTGTGCAAAGACGACCACGTGGCCGCTTTACAAATATCTACCGGGGAAACCAGACTGAATTCCGCCCAGGATGTCGCTTGTGCTCTCGTAGAGTGAGCCCGCAGTCCCGGCGGCGGAGACCGACCGTGCAATATGTAAGCCGAACCAATCGCCTCTTTAATCCATCTGGCAATAGAAGCCTTCGCTGCCGCTTCCCCTTTACGAGGACCACCAAACAGCACAAACAAGTGGTCTGATTTACGAAAATCATTTGTAACTCGTAAATAACGGCGGAGAACTCTTTTGAGGTCCAACCGACTCAAACCACGATCAGAAGCATGCCCTTCGGACTCCGAAAAAACCGGAAGAGAAACAACCTGATTCAAGTGAAAAGGAGAAGTCACCTTTGGCAAGAAAGATGGCACAGGCCGCAGAACCACTTTGTTAGGCGAGAAAGACAGAAAAGGCTCCCTGCAAGAAAGAGCCTGGAGTTCGGAAATACGGCGTGCGGAACATATAGCCACTAGGAACACCGTTTTAAGAGTCAAATCCTTTACCGAACTACCAGAGAGAGCGGCTCAAAAGGAGCTGCACTTAGGGCACGTAGCACTAAATTAAGATCCCACGCGGGAACCGATACTCTACGGGCTGGCCGTAACCTAGACACAGCACGCAAAAAACGAACTACATCCGGATGCGCCCCTAAAGCCACGCCCTGCACTTTACCGCGATAACAAGACAGAGCCGCCAATTGGACTCGCAAAGAGCTGGCGGCTAGACCCTTAGTAAAACCGTCTTGCAAAAAATCCAGAATTATCGGCAGAGAGGCCGTAGCCGCTCTGATCTGGTGTCTGGAACACCAGTCCTCAAAAATACGCCAAACTCGAACATAGGCCAGCGAAGTGGATCGCTTTCGCGCCTGCAAGAGGGTCGCTACCACTGAGCGGGAGTAACCGCGTTTTCTTAGCCGAGCCCTTTCAATAGCCAAGCCGTAAGAGAGAATCTCTCCACTTGGGGCATGCGAAGTGGACCCTGACACAACAGGTCCGGTAATAAGGGAAGTTTCCAGGGAGGACCGTCGATCAGCCTCATCAGATCGGCATACCAAGGACGACGCGGCCAATCCGGCGCGATTAAGAGCACCCGACCCCGGTGGGCTTCGATACGTTGAATAACGCGCCCCAACAGTGGCCATGGAGGGAATACATAAAGCAGACCCGTGGAAGGCCACACCTGCAACAGAGCATCCAGACCTTCGGACATCGGCTCTCTTCGCCGACTGTAGAATCGAGCCGCTTTTGCTGAGCGGCACGTGGCCATCAGGTCCATGAGTGGTTGGCCCCAACGCAGCACCAGCTGCGCGAACACCCGGGGATGTAGCTCCCATTCTCCGGGATCCACCTGAACTCTGCTGAGGAAGTCCGCCGTCACATTGTCTTTTCCGGCGATATGTGCTGCGGAGATGGCTGACAGGCGAGGCTCTACCCATTCGAACAACGTCCGAGCCTCCGCCGCGAGGCCGACACTTCCGGTTCCCCCTTGCCGGTTGATGTAGGCCACGGCCGTTGCATTGTCTGAGAGCACCCGAATCGCTCGAGCCGATATCCGAGTCTCGAAGCCCTGCAATGCCAAGCGAATGGCTCGAAGCTCCAACCGGTTGATCGACCAGGCGCTCTCTTCTGGGGACCAAAGACCCTGGACGAACTGGCCCTCGCAGTGAGCACCCCAGCCCGTCAGACAGGCGTCCGTTAATAGCGGAATCCAGTTCGGCTGCTCCAATGGCATCCCCACTCGCAGAGTGAGCGGATTCAACCACCAGGAGAGATCCCTTCGAACCGACATCGGGCAAGGCAGACGCCTGTTTAGCGGATCGGACTGGTTGGACCAGCGGCGGAGTAAGGCTTGCTGGAGGGACCGCATGTGAAACCGCGCCCAAGGAACCACCTCCAGAGAGGATGCCATCGTCCCCAACAACTGCAGGTATCGCCACGCCGACGGGGCTGGAGACTCTCGAAACTTTCGCACCAGAGACTGAAGAGTCAAAATCCTGCGTTCGGGTAGAGAAACCAACCCCTGGCAAGTCTCGAATTGCACCCCTAAATATTCGAGAAGCTGTGTTGGAACCACCTGGCTCTTGAGTGGGTTGATCACCCAGCCGAGAGACTGTAAGAGAGTGATGACCTTTTCTGTCGCTGCCAAGCTCTCTGCGCGCGATTTCCCGCGAATCAACCAGTCGTCCAGATAGGGATGAACCAGCACCCCGTCCTTGCGGAGAGCCGCGGCAACTACCACCATGATCTTGGTGAATACGCGAGGTGCGGTCGCTAGACCGAATGTTAAAGCCTGAAACTGGAAATGCCCCCACGGAAGCGCAAAGCGCAGATACCTCTGCTGGTCTTCTCGAATAGGGATATGGAGATAAGCCTCCGTGAGGTCGAGGGACGTAAGAAATTCGCCTCGACGAACGGCTACTATGACAGACCGTAGCGTTTCCATCCGAAAGTGAGGGACTCTTAGACAACGATTCACTCCTTTGAGATCCAATATGGGTCGCAGATCGCCTCCCTTCTTTGGCACCACGAAATAAATGGAATACCTTCCCAGACCATATTCCGCTGGTGGAACTGGAATGACCGCCCCCAGTTGAAGAAGCCGATCGAGCGTTTGGCGCACCTGCAAGGTCTTCTGAACCCCTCGACAGGGAGACGCTACAAAGGAGTCGAGCACTGGACGGGCCAAATCGAGAACATACCCGTCTTTGATAATGTCTAGTACCCACTGATCGGAAGTAATTTGGATCCAAGCGGAGAGAAAATGTCGAAGGCGTCCTCCGATCATCGGCCGCTCCACCTGGACCCGCTGTCTTTCATTGGGGTTTGCGGGGGCCCGGGGCACCTCCCGCCGTGAACCCTCGACTGGCTCCACGAAATCCGCGAAAACTGGACACCCGGGAACTATATCTACCCCGCTGGGCGCTGGCGTAACGGGGTGACCGGAACCTACGAAAGTCCCGAAATTGTCCCCTAGTGACCGGAATGGATCTACCCCGCTTGGGCCGATCTTCTGGTAAGCGACCGCCTTTGGATTCACCTAGATCTTTGACCAACTTATCCAAATCCTCACCAAAGAGTAGTTTACCCTTAAAAGGTAACTTGCCCAACCGTGACTTAGAGGAACCATCGGCCGCCCAATTTTTTAGCCAAAGAGCTCTACGAGAAGCCACTACCGAAGCCATGCTATTGGAGAGAGCTCTGATGAGATCGTACTGTACATCCGCCAAATAAGACGTACCAGACTCCAAGCGGTGAAGTTCCGTCAGCGTATCAGTGTCTAAGGATGGAGAACGCTGAAATCGCTGAACCCACCGCAAACAGGCACGGGCTACCCAAGCCCCACAAACCGAAGCCTGTAACGCAATCGCATCCGCCTCAAAGGCCTGCTTCAACAGACCATCCATCTTCCTGTCCTGCGGCTCCCTCAAAGCCGCACTCCCTTCAACAGGAATGGTGGTCTTCTTCGTCACCGCCGACACGGCTGCGTCGACCTTGGGAGATCGAAAACGGTCCAAATCCGTTTCTGCCATAGGATAAAGACGACGCATGATCTTAACTCCCTTGAGACCAGTCTCAGGAGTGTCCCACTCGGTCTGAATCATCTGGTCAATAACTTTATGAAGTGGAAAAACCACTTGAGTCTGACGAACAGCTTGAATGATGGGATCTACGCCGTCCGGCTCTTCCGCCTTAGGCGCAGAAGACAAGCCTAACGTCTGAAGCGCTTCCGAAACAAGAGCTGGAAGCTCCTCACGCCGGAAAACCCGAATAATCCTCGCTTGATCCTCCGGCTCCGGAAGCTCTCCTTCCTCCAAGCCGTCTACATCTCCCTCCGGATCGAACTCGGGATCATCCCCCTCAGGCCAGTCCGCCTCCACAGAACCAGGGTCGTGCAACCGCGGCCGCTTCGGCGCTCTGATGTCGGACAATGGAGGCTCTCCAAGAGGGGACTGGAGGGATAGTCCCTGCGGTGGTAGAGGCGCCCCTCCCATAACCTGGCGCCTTCGACAGAACGCCTGATGCAGAAGCAATACAAAATCTGCAGAAAAATCCTCCAAGGGCAACGACTCCCCCAGAGCTAGTTGCGCCCCGGGCGTCGAGGTACTGTTAGGAGCAAGCCCCGAGGGACCCTCTAGCGGTGATTCTAAATCTCCTGATGCGGCACCAGACTGTGCCGATGCAGGCAAAGAATGCTCCAGGCGCTGTTCCATGCTGCGAGACAGTGAGGCGCAGCGAGGGCACACGCCGGTCTCTGCGTCGGCACCCCGCCGAGATCCACAAATGAGGCAAAGAGAACCCGTGGACATGGGGAGTTTAGCGTGTTTAAAACGCCAGCCAACCGCAGCCAAAAAAGATAGGGGAACCAACAGCACACTGACCCAGAGGAACCAAGCGGGAACTGGGCAGTGTGCAATAAAGGAAAGCGGTGCAGGTCAAGAGAAAAGGTCTGACCAGCAAGTGAGGAAAGGAGGCTATGCCTGCTTTCCCTCAGAGGCATACATATCTTCCCTTTGTGTCTTTATTTTATTTATTTATTTATTTATTTTCAGAAAGCCTAAGAATAAAAGCAAATGCAATTAAAAAAGAACCTCCCTCAGACAGCTGCCACGAGGGAATGAGACACCAAAGGCAAAATAAAGCAAATAACAATAAAAGAAAGTCACTGAAATCAAATTCGAATGAAAGGAAAATAAAGGAAATCAAAAATCTACCGCGGGGCAACTGAAAGAAAAAAAAACCGCGGACCGAGAAAAAATGGCCGCGGCCGACCCGCAAGCGTTTTGGCGGGCTTTTGCAGCCTCACGGTGAAGGGAAGGGCCCGAGGAAAATAAGCCCGTTGCTGCCGCGAAAACGGGAGCCCCCCGGGGACGCTTCCCCCCTTGAATATCTGCGACTGTCCTGAACAGCTGAGGGAGGGAGTGAACGCGGCTCAAAAGCCGGCCAGCTTCCCCTCAGCTGCAATCACTCACCGGCACACACGCAGCTGTCTTCAGTCTCTGGAGACGAGCTGCAGCTCAGCCTTCGTTGGAGCTCTGCCCCGAAGAGCCTTGGGGCAGAGATCCACTTTCCCCAAAGTCAAAAAGCACACAGAGAGTCGTCAAGGTCTGAGCAGGAGAAGGAGCTTCCTCCGGTTTCCTCCCCCCGCCCCCACTGAGTGCCGAGAATCACAGTGAAAATTTAAAGGGACAGCGTATTAAATAAGAAAAAAAGGTAAAGAAGCCCTAAAAGGACCTAAATAAAGGTTAGCTATAGGCAAAGAATACTATCTAAATAACTAGTGAGCCCAGCTACGCTCACTAACGTCCTCCTGCTGCATGAAGACTGGACACACTGGAGTTCCTGAGTTGCAGGGTGTGCTTATTCCAGTGGAGCTGAAATCTGATTGGTCCAGTCTTCATGCTGCAGGAGGAGGTGCACTACCCATACGTCGAGGACTAAGCTGGAGGAACGATAAGGAAAGATGCAATTAACAAATCAAAAGAGACTACCACTCTAAAGTAATAAACATGGCCATCAATCGCCCTAGAGAATTATTCGCGATTGCAAAAAACACTGACAAAGACACAGAAACCAGAACCTAAACAATCCACAATAAGTGTACAAACATTAGCGGCACACTTTGCTGAGAAACTATAAAGTAAGCCTCTTATCACAACAACATTGCAGGCAAATCCAAAAACCAATAACGAATGGACAACGTTTCACATGGTCGACAAAAAACACCTCCTTAAGATCATAACAATGATTAATACCATAACCTCCTCTCTTGACCCATGCCCAGTATCATGGATCAAGTCCACAAAAGCCGAACTCGCCGCAAACATATAATACATAGTTAACCAATCACTCTCCCAAGGCATCATGCCTGAAGCCCTAAAGCTCACCTCTATTCGTCCTATCATAAAAACAATAAACGTAAAGTCACCCTAAAAGATCTATGGGGAGCGCTTCAATGTATTGATAGTAAATTAACTAGTAATGTTAAGTCATTTTGTACTTTTTCTCAGGAAACTGTTGCTTCATTGCGGCAGTTGGATGAGAAAATTATTTCTGTGGATAGAGGTATTTCCAAATTGAAGGATCAAGTTGCTCCTCTCACTGTTGCAAATGTAGCCGGTATAAAAGATTCCCTGATGGTTCACTCTAAGTTAGAGGCCCTTGAAAATTCAGTACGTGCTTATAATTTACGTTTTTTGAACTTCCCGTGTACGGCGTTGTTAGCACCTCGGATTTTACTAGATAAATATCTGAAGGAGGTTCTTTCTATTACTGAATCTGTAGATGTTTCTTCTCTTTATTACCTTCCCCTTCGGTCTAAAAAGGTGCACTCTCCTGAAGGGGGTGCTGGTATGTCTGAGCCTTCTATAACTAATTTGACCGCCTTCCTGGAAGACTCGCTCGATATAATTCATTCCCGTTCAACGCTATTGGTGACTTTTCATTCCTTAGATTGAAATTTCGTATTCTGAAGGCCTACTTTAAATGTAAGGCTGTAAAATTTTGTGGTTACACAGTTAACATTTTTCCTGATGTGGCACATAGCACCCAACTCAGACGGAGGCTTTTTTTTAGCCTTAAAGCCTCAGGTTCTGAGTCTGGGAGCTACGTTCTACCTGCGTTTTCCTTGTCGTTGTGTTATTAATTTTGAGGGAGTATCTTATGTGTTCACTGATAGCTCTCATTTAGAACGGTTTATTTCTGATCGTCAGGTAGTATCCGGGGCAATTCAGGGTGAGTGATTTGTTATACACCTTGTATGGGCAAGATGTTGCTCTGTTTTCTGATGAATGTAAAGATGCATTTGAATTATAGTTCTTGAAATGTGATCACAGTCAGTTCCCGTAATGTGGTCTTTATTATGTATAGTTTCTTATTGAGGATGATTACTTCTGTTATTTTCTGTTTCTTTCTTGATGTTTTTCCGATTTGTTGTAATTTGGAAACTTTATAAATAAAAAATTTAAAAAAACAAAAACACAAAAACACAATAAACGTGACCCAAAAGACCCAAATTCATACAGGCCCATAGCCAGTATACCACAAACCCCTTGATTCACACCAATTCGGATTCCGACCCTTCCATGGAGTTGAAACCCTCCTAATAACTCTGATTGATTTTCTCATCAGAGGTACAGATGACAAAAACCAGGGTTTCCTACTCCTTTTCATAGATATATCCGCTGCATTCGATAATATCAACCACAACACACTAATTAAAAGACTAGAAAACCTAGGAATAGGAGGGACAGTCCTCAAATGGTTCATGTCTTATATTTCGCACAGATTGATACGTGTCCAAATAGGCCAAGACACAGAGACATTCTCTCAAGGATAGGGAATCCCTCAAGGCTCAGCCCTCTCTGCCCTCCTTTTCAATTTATACCTCCAGCCTATTACAAACATATTTAAAAAACACAAAATTAACCATTTTATCTATGCTGACAACATCATGCTTGCTATTCCCATAAGCACTAACAGCCCCTCATACAACAACCTGTCCGAATGCATGAATGAGACCAACTCCTGGCTAGAAACCAGCTATCTCAACATTAACCTTAAAAAAACAGAAGCAATGTTTGTAACAAGAAAACCTGATGCTGATGCCACCTACCCAACAACCATCACAATCAACAATACTACTATACCTGTCAAAAAAGAAGTAAAGTACCTAGGGGTAATATTAGACCACACACTCACCATGCTACCTCACATAAAACAGACAGTAAAGCACAGTTACTTACCTGTAACAGGTGATCTCTGGGAATAGCAGGAATAACTCTTCACATATGGGTACGTCGGTACCGACAGAGCCTGCGCGGGAACACTCCCCAGCGTCCAATAAGAAAGCTTTTGGGAGCATCCCACAGCGCCTGCGTGCTGCCTTCCCAACTGTCTCTCTTCAGTTGCGTTTTATAGCTGAGACAAAGAGGGAGAGAGAGAGATAGAGAGAGAGAGACAACTCCTAAGGGAGGTGGGTGGGTTGTGAAGACTTATTCCTGCTGTTCCCAGAGATCACTTGTTACAGGTAAGTAACTGTGCTATCTCCAGGAACAAGCAGGAATGAGTCTTCACATATGGGGACTCCCTAGCTTTTGATGCCAGGGAGAGATCCCATAAGTTGTGCGTCCCTGGGACAGGGCTGCCCTTCCACACCTGGATCTCTGGCATCCCATGAGGGATGGTGGGTAGGAGTTGATTAAGTATGGAACAGGTGTTAGAGAACAGCCTGACCAAACAAGGCATCCAGGCGGGAATCCTTGTCCAAGCAGTAATGGGCTGTGAAGGTATGAACCGAGGCCCAAGTGGCTGCTCGACAGATGTCATCGATAGACACAGATGAGTCATTGAGGCTGCCATGGCTCTCACATTGTGAGCTGTGACATGGCCCTCCAGAGAAATGTTCTTGCTCTGATAGGCAAAGAAATACATTGGGCAATCCAGTTAGAAAGTGTTCTCTTGGAGACTGGTTGTCCCAAATGAGAAGGATCAAAAGCAACAAAGAGTTGGGAAGACTTTCTATGTTGCTGTGTCCTCTGTAAGTAAAAAGCTAGAGCTCTTTTACAGTCCAGGGTATGAAGATTCCTCTCTGCACTTGATGCATGAGGTCCTGAAAAAAAGACAGGTAGGTAGACCTCTTGGTTGAGGTGAAAAGGCGAGACCACCTTAGGCATAGTGTGTGGATTAGTGCTAAGGATCATCTTGTCATGATGGAACCTTGTATAAGGTGGATTAGCTACTAGTGCTTGCAATTCACTGATGCGGCGTGCTGATGTGATTGCAATAAGAAAGATAACCTCCCAAGAAAGGTATTTCAAGGAGGTGGTAGCTAAAGGTTCAAAAGGCGGCTTCATAAGCTGGCCAAGAACCAAATTTAAGTCCCATGTCACCGGTGGTAGTCTAATGGGAGGCTTTGTTAAAAGGAGGCCTCTCATGAACCTTGCTACAAGGGGATGAGAGGAAACAGGTTGTCCATTTAGAGGCTTGAGTGAAGCTGCAATAGCACTCAAATGGACTCTTACTGAATTTGTCTTAAGGCCTGCATTAGACAGATGAAGGAGATACTCCAGCAACGATTCCAGAGGTATGGCACTGGGGTTAAGACCCTTTTCAGAACACCAGATGATAAACCTTTTCCACTTGAAAGCGTAAGAACGTCTAGTGGAAGGTTTTCTGGAAGCATAAAGAACATCTTTCACTTGTTGAGAAAGATGAAGATCCTGGAGATCTAAGCCTTCAGCAACCAAGCCCTGAGATGCAGAGACTGGGGATTGGGATGCCACAACTTTCCATCCTCCTGAGAGAGGGAGGTCTGGAGCAGACCCCAACTCTAGGGAGGGAGCTTGAGAGAGATGTAGAAGCAGAGGGTACCACACTTGCCGTGGCCAATGTGGAGCTATGAGAATCAGGTGGCCTCTGTCTCTCTGAAGCTTGAACAGGGTTTTGGGAATTAGGGGAATGGGTGGAAAGGCATACAGGAAGTCTTGACCCCAATGAAGGAGGAAAGCATACCTTGCCTGAGCCGGAGTTCTGGAACAGAACCGGGGAAATTTGGCATTCCACGGACTTGCAAAGAGGTCTATGTCCGGGGTTCCCCAAATTTGAAAAATCTTGGATACCTGGTCCATATGTAGGGACCACTCGTGTGGAAGCAGAACTCGACTGAGTCTGTCTGCCCAAGAGTTTTAACACCTGGAAGATAGACTGCCAGAAGATGAATGTGATGCTCTCTGGCGAGGGCCCACAGTCGCAGAGCTTCGTTGCAAAGTGACAGAGAGCCAGTTCCTCCCTGCTTGTTTATATAGAACATGGCTACCTGATTGTCCGTGTGGATAAGGACTGTCTTGTGGCAGAGCAGGGTGTGGAAAACTCGCAGAGCAAGGAAGATTGCTCTGAGTTCCAAGAGATTGATATGTGGACAAGTCTCCTGTGGGGACCAGATGCCCTGGGTGGAGAGGTCCTGAAGATGAGCTCCCCAGCCCATTGGAGAAGCATCTGTGGTGTTGCCCGGGGTAGAGGCTGTTGAAAGGGGGACCCCAGCAACAGGTTTTGAGGGGACTTCCACCACTGGAGGGACAAAATGAGGCGACTTGTGTTTGCTATTTTGTCTGACAGGCAGCCTAATGCCTGGGTCCATTGGGTGGATAAAGTCCACTGAGCTGCTCTCATGTGAAGGCGAGCATATGGTACCACATGCACGGTGGATGCCATGTGGCCTAGCAACTGTAATATTTCTCGAGCAGTTAGTAGGGGTTTTAACTCTGCTTGAGAAGCTAACTGCATCAAGCGAAGGCAACGGGCCTGAGGAAGATAGGCCCTTGCCCTTGTGGTATCCAGTAACGCCCTTATAAACTCCAGGGACTGAGTAGGGATCAAATTGGATTTTGGGATGTTTATTACCAGCCTTAAATATTGAAGGATACACATTGTGCAGGTTAGAGCAGTCTTGGCCTCTGAGTGGGAGCTCGAATGAGCCAGTCGTCCAGGTAAGGGAAGACAAATATTCCCAGGGTGCGGAGAAAAGCAGCAACCACTGCCATGCATTTCGTGAACACCCTTGGTGCAGAGGCCAGGCCAAAGGGGAGCACTTTGTATTGATAGTGCTTCTCCTGGAAAACGAAGCGAAGGAACCTTCTGTGAGTTGGATGGATGAGAACATGAGTGTACGCATCCTTGAGATCTAGAGAACAAAGCCAATCCTGACTCTGAAGGTATGGCAGCAGAATTCCTAGAGAAACCATCTTGAATTTTTCTTTGACTAGGAATCTGTTCAACTCTCTGAGATATAAAATGGGTCTGAAGCCCCCTGTTTTCTTTGGAATAAGAAAATAGGGGGAGTAGAACCCTGTGCCCTGTTGTTGAGAAGGACTTCCTCTATTGCCCCCTGGGCTAGAAGAGTGGCAACCTCTTGCTCTAACAGGTTGAGGAGGGAGGTTGGAGAATTGAACTGGTGCACTCTTGTGAGAGGGGGCAAGCTGGAAAAATGAAGTTTGTACCCCTCTCTTATGATGGAGAGTGTCCAATGCTCTGCTGTGATTTGCCCCCACCTGGGAGCAAAGTGGCATAACCTTCCTGGGATGGTGGAGGGCTCTGGTCCTTCTAGAGCCAGGAAGGCTAGGTTCTCTAGCGGAAAGTCTAAGGCCCTGAGGGGGCTGAGGTTGCTGGGCTGGAGCAGGCCTCGCAGCCTTTGCTTTACTCTGTTTGGAGGATTGCTGACGTTTGGAAGGGAACTGAGCTGCAGAAGATGCCCGCTGACCAGAAGCAGGATAGAATCTTCCCTTTTTAGAAAAAGGTGTTTTCTTGAACAACCTTTTCTTAGCAGGGGCAGCTGTAGATTTGGATAGTCTATCCAAAGCAGAATTTTCAGCATCCATCCGATTGGCTTTTGCTTGCCAATCCTTACCAAACAGATTCTCACCTGTACAAGGGGTATTTCCCAATTCATCTTGGACCCAGATCTCCAAATCAGATGCTTGAAGCCAAGCAATCCGACGTGCACCTATAGCTATAGCTGAGGCTCTGCTTACACATTCAAAGGAGTTGAAAGCTGCACGGTTGGAGAATTTGGAGATATCCTGGGCATGTTTGAGCCCAGTGAGAAATTATTGCCTTTTATCTTCAGACATAAAAGGACTTAAAGTCTGCAAATGGTCAGTAACTTCTTTTAAGAACATTCCCATGTAGAGACTATAAGAATTAATTCTCGCAGCAAGCATGGAAGCTTGGAAGACTCTTCTACCAAAAGCATCCAGGGTTCTACATTCATGTCCTGGAGGATTAGAGGCATGTCTTTTGGCACTTCTAATCTTTCTCATTGCAGGCTCAACCACAATAGAGTGGTGAGGAAGCTGAGTTTTATGGAGACCAGGACAAGGAGGGACACGATACATGGTGTCCAACCTGCGAGAATGAGGAGAGGTGGTTAGAGGTGCTTCCCACATCCTTAACATGAGATCATACAGAATTTCATGAATAGGTAAGGTAGCTGCCTCCTTAAGAGTTTTAGGATATTGTAAAATATCTAACTCCTTGGCTCTAGGCTCCGACTCTGGGGCCACTGTAATAGAGAGGCCCCGAGCCACCTCTCTGATAAAGTCTTGAAAAGACAAGTCCTCTGGAGGAGACATCCTTCGTTTAGGAGAGGACTCCTCCTGTGGAAGAAGCATCGCTGCATCGACAGACTCTTCAGAATCCTCAGAGTCATCAGAGGAATCGAAGTATCGTCTGTCCGGATGCTCTTGCAAAGCCCGGTACCCGTACTGATTGGGATCGGTATCGGGAATCACCGGTACCGGGGTATCGGTACCGGAGGGCCGCAGAGGGCAGAGTACCAGCATAGCAGACACCGATGCCGATGTCGACGCCACCGGTACTGGGATCGGTGCCGATGGCGATGCCAGAGTCGGTACCGGCGGAGTAGTCTGTTGCGGTACCACGGGCGTCGATGCCACAAGGAAAGCCGCCAGACTGCGTTCGATGGACAGAATCCTCTGATCCATCGACGCCGCCAATGCCTGGAAGTCGATACCGGTGGAAGCCTCCGGTACCCCAGAGTATGGCACCAGGAGATCTGTCGAGGCCACGCCATCAAGATCATCCTGGAACCCCGATGATGATGCTTTAGAGGCCGAAGCCTCCCGCCGGGGTAATTTTGCCGGTGCAGAATCCTCGAGGGCAAGGCCAGAGGCATCTCGATGCTTAGAAGGAGATCTACCCTTCGAGGACCGGCTGGATTTATGTTTAGTTACCTGAGATCCATGTGAGGAAGAAGCAGCCCTGGAAGACGTCGATGCCACCGAAGCCGCATCAGAGGGAAACAGGGTACTGAGCTTGGCAGCTCGGTTCTGTCGACCTCTCAGACATCATGGAACAGGATACACAATCTGTTATGGAATGGTCAGGGCCTAAACATTTTAGACACCAGTCATGGGTGTCGGTGACGGAGATAGTACTGCCACATTTTGTGCACTTTTTAAATCCTGAGGCAGGCTTTTCCATAGTTAAAGGAAAAAGGTTCTGGGCCTAAGGCCAAAAACTGAAGTGCACCTGAAGAAAAATAAATGGAAAAAAGGTTTTGTTTTTTTTTTAAAAAGAAAACAACAACGACCGGCGGTACCGGTACAGCGTCGAAGAAGGCAGACGCGACAGAAAAGAAAAAATAAGGAAATTCTGTGGTGACAGGAACACGACCTGCTGGCTCTGTGGAAAAACAACAACTGAGGAGAGACAGTTGGAAAGGCGGGAAGGCAGCACGCAGGCGCTATGGGATGCTCCCAAAAGCTTTCTGATTGGACACTGGGGAGCGTTCCCGTGAAGGCTCCGTCGGTACCGACGTACCCATATGTGAAGACTCATTCCTGCTTGTTCCTGGAGATAAACTATATTCTATAAACTCAAGACCATACAACACCTAAGACCCCTCCTCGACACATATGATTTTAGATCTGTAGTCGGCACACTCATCACCCCCCACTTCGACTATTATAATAGTCTCCTAATTGGCCTGCCACTTAAGAATACATATCTATTACAAAGAGCCCAGAACATCTGTGCTAAGGTAATATCAAAAGTGCGTCTAACTGACCACGTGACCCCCATACTGCTTGAACTACATTGGCTCCCATAAATAGCCGAATAAAATATAACATACTCCTAACAACATTCAAACTCCTTAACAACATCTCCCCCTCACACCTGACCACCCTCCTACACTTTCCATCAGAATCAAGAACAAAATGCAATCCACTCTCTCAACATGCACAAAACCTTCAGAAAAACAAAGAAAACTACAAGCTCCAGAGCCTTCTCATTTGCTGCCCCCATCCTCTGGAACGAACTCCCAATAACCCTTCACATGATGAAGGACCTTCAGCTATTCAGAAAAGAACTCAAAACCCACCTCTTCACCGAGCATTTTGAAATCCCCTACCTCCCAAGAGCCACACCCCAGCAGTCACAGAAACAATCCCACCAACCTCCTGAACCTGCAAACGACTAACCTCGACAGAACCACCGCTATTAACCCCCCCACCCCCCAGTATGTATTACATAAGAAAAGAAGAAGAAAATAACTTCCAGAACGTACACAAGATCGATTGTAAGATAGGTTTGTTTATTGTTCATTGTAATATATGTTTATAGTTCTTTGTAAATAGTTTTTGACACAGTTGCTTACAATGTTTACCTGTATATAGTTACAACTACTGTTCCATGTAAAACTATATAAAATTGTTTAACTGTTCCCTGTAAACCGCCCTTGATCTCTGGAAGGGGCGGTATAGAAGAAAAGAATAAATAAAATAAATACTTTACTCTTTTTTGGATCCTCTCTGCTTTTGGTAGTATCCTTCCAGAATACATTCTTCCGAACCATGCGCTCTTGGGCGACTGTCAGCTTTCCCCTATTATCTAGTTTAAAAGCTGCTCTCTCTCCTTTTTAAAGGTTAACGCCAGCAGCCTGGTTCCGTCCCGGTGAGAAGAAAAGGCTATGGAGGCCTGTAGGCCTAAAATGGCGGTAAAAACCATGAAGGAAAAAGGAAAAAGAAAAACGAAAAAAAGAGAAAGGTATAAACAGCCCCGGTAACTGCTTCGACTGTACCAGCGTCAACGGGAAGGAAGAAGCACAACTATTGAAGGAAATAAGCGTTTTTCAGCGGTGACAGGATGACCAGTTGGCTCCGCAGAAAACGAAGAACTGAGGAGAGGAGATGGGAAGGCGGGAAAGCAGATGCATAGGCGTGATAGAGTGCTCCCAAAGGCTTTCCTATTGGATACTAAGGAGAGTTCCTGCACAGGCTCCATCGGTGCAGCTACCCATATGTGAAGACTGCATTCCTGCTTGTTCCTAGATATAGCATAAACTGAAGGTTATCCGTAAAACATAACCTGCAGAGTCAAATATAAAACTCATAGCGAGCCCAAGGATATCAAAGCAGAAGAGCAGGGAAAATATAGTTTCAGGGATGGGCTCTGGACTGGCCTAGTAAGACTCAAGGAATTAACTGGCAAGTAAAATTCATCTTCCATATCGTCGTGCTAGACCAGTCCAGACAAGTGGGATGTACCAAAGCTACAACAAAGACACAGCAGCTCACAAAAACTCTTGAGCCAAAGACCATGTCCACCCGCGTGTGGACATCCAAGCGGTAATGCTTGATAAAAGTGTAAAGTGATGCTCACATTGCTGCCTGACAATGTCTGCAGGGGCTAATGAGCTCTGCTCTGCCCACGAGGAGGTTTGTGCTTGGTAGAATGGGTACATAAACTGTAAAAAATATGTCAAGGCAATAGCCTCCTTAATCCACTGCCCCAAATTCAACCTGGCCACAGATTCGCCCTTGCATGGGCCAGCAAACAGCACAAAAGCATGGTCTGACTTATGAAGGAAGTCATAACCTCCAAGTACTGGAGAAGCACGCTCCAGACATCCACAAGATGGAGGGCAGGCAAAGCACTTGGTTCACGTGAAGGGAGACAGCACCTTAGGGAAGAAAGACGGCACAGGCTGAATGGAAACTGCCTCCTTTAAAAAGACAAATAAGGATCTCGGCAAGGCAGAGTCAGCAGCTCGGAGATCCACCTTGCAGAATAAAATGCAAACAAGAAGACAGTCTTGAGCATCAAATCTTTTAAGGCAGTGTGCTTTAAGAACTCAAAGGGGGCCGCCATCAGGGCACTGATCAAAAAACATAAATCCCAGGAAGGGATCACAGACGCCGAACACCCTGGAGAAAATGTGAGATGTCCAGGTGCTAGGGACGAAGACTTGCCCGTTACCGGACCACGGAAACAGGTCAGAGCTCCCTCCTGAACCTTCAGGGAGCTAAGTGAGAGGCCCTTCTCTAGGCCATCCTGCAGAAAGGCCAGCAGGGAGGACACCTTGGCTGTCTCAGAAGCCAAGTGCCGTGTGCCACACCAGTGCTCAACGAGGCACCATATCCATACGTAACCAAGCTTGGCAGACCTCCTCTGGGCACCAAGAATAGTAGAAATTACTGCTGGAAAGTAGCCCTTATGCGCTAGCAGTCTCCGTATAACAGTCATGCTATAAGCGAGAAGGGAGAAGGGTCCTCCAGGACGATCAGTCACTGCCACAATAGCCCCTGAGATCGAGGCAGCCGAAAAGAAGGCTCCTGCAGGAGCTACATTAGGTCTCCCAACCACACTCTCCATGGCCAATCCAGTGCCGCCTGGATGTCACTCTATACATCAAATCACACGCCCTACCAGGGGCCTTGGAGGAAACACGTACAGTAGCCGCTGACTTGACCAAGGCTGGGTCAGAACGCTGACGCTCTCTGATCTAGACTCCATGTGGCAACTGAAGAAGCGATATACCTTGGCATTAAAGCAGGTCACCTTGAGGTCCATTTCGAGGCAGTCCCAACAGTGTAGAATAAACTGAAACACCTCCTGACCCAACTCTCCAGCCTGTCCGGCACAAGACCGAGTCCGAGGGCACCCAGAGGCCACAGGATCGGAATTTCAACACCAGAAGGACCAGGCCTGTTGCAAAAAAGGAAAGAATTCCAGGGAGAACAATCTGGAAGTTCTCCACTCAGATATGGCACCTCACCAGAAGGCACAGCCACCAGACTCCCCCTCGAGGATAAAGTGCAGCTCAAAGCATGATCACTGGAGCATCCAGCTGGCTGAACATCCTTGCTCATAGTGCCATCTGTCACCTCCTGTGCTGAGACAAGTACGGTTGAACCAACCACATTCCCCGGCTGAAAGGAAAGCGAGCCCTCCGGGGGCAAATCAGGACTGTGCGATCCCCAAGCGCGAAGTTTCCCCGAAGTTAACGGTTAAAGCATGTTATGATGTAACCGTTCCTGACTTATGTGTAAACCGCTTTGATTATACTGAAAGGCACTTTTGACCTCGTTGACCATTCCCCTCCTCCTTCTCTCCTGTCTCAGGGATGCCGGGCTCCGAGGCACAGTTTTTTTGTTGGTTTCACTCTTCAGCATTCCTGCCCATTCTCTGTCATCACTTGCCCCCAAATACCTGTCTTTCACTCATCACCCACTGGCTGACTACTAACCTTCATCTCAATCCTTCCAAGACATCTGCAATATGGTTCACCTTCGACAACTCCTGTCCCATACCTGCCCCTCTTCTCCTCAACTCGCCAATCCCAAGTGTATCCTCACTGCAGTATCTTGGCATCATAGTGGACTCTGATCTGTCCTTTCACACTCACATTTCAGCCTTAACTCGTCACTGATAATTCTACCTTCAACAAATCCACTCTGTCAATGCAGTCCTGCCTCCTGCGTCTCTCAATACTTTCCTCTTATCTCTGGTTATCTCACGATTAGACTACTGCAACATAATCTATGCCAGTCTCCCTCAATATCAACTTCATCGCCTCCAAATGATTCAAAATAATGCTGCCTGGATCCTCTCCCATACCTCCCGTTTCAGCCACATCACACCTCACCTTATTCAGTTACATTGGCTGCCTGTCTCTCATCGTATCATTTTCAAGCTACTGATTCTGACTCACAGAGCCCTTTATACATACACTCCTTAGTCCCTACAGTTCCGCCCAGCACCCCGTAGCCTCTGGTCCATACACGTCAATCGCCTTGCCCTTCCCTCTCCTGCCATGCCCATCTTGAACTAATCACTGAGCCTTCTTTTTCCTGGCAAATCCCTCTAAATTCTCTCCCCGCCACACTTCGCCAAGAGCAGTCCTACCTTAGGTTCAAGTCACTCCTAAAAACTCAACTCTTCAGTGCCACCTATGACCTTCTCCCTCTTGGCTTCCCCTCACCCTCTTTGGCTTGATCCCTCTTTTCTTCCTCCCTTCACTCTGGTATGAACGTGCGCTTTCCTGTCCAAAATTGTAGCCCTTTTCCTATTTCCTGGCCTCTACCACCTTTTGGTTATTATTGTACACCGCCCTGATGGCCCCCGAAGGAGCGGTATATTAAGCGTTCAAATAAAGATAGTAATGGTTTTGCCTATTATTTATTTATTTTATTGAACAGTTAACACGGGCAGAAAATGACGGGAAACCCCCACACAGCATCAACTGTCGCTAGCAGTCCAGCCTGAATTATGTCCCTCAGAGATGGAACAAGGAGCCCCCAACAAGGACAATGATGAAGTCAAGCCTTGGTACTCACCCCCTGAGAGCCCTAGGCATAGGATCCCTGTCGGGCTCACCTCTACTCCCCTGAAACTGTTTCACTAACTGGGTTTATTGTTAACAGCACTGTGAAAGGTGGCTGGCAGGCAAATCCCTCTGACAGCCTCCTGCAATCTTTGGGAGAGAGCAGGGAGAATGGAGGAGGGAGGGGGCACTGAGGTTGTGTGAGACTGCTGTACTCTTCCAGATCCTTCCAATTTGTGGCTGCTCAACGTGCCCTTATCATGATAAAGGAGTGGAGCAAAACCAATTTTCCCTCCTCCTATGGCAACCAAAAAGACCACAGCCTAGTCCCACGTCACACTCAAGAGAGAGTCACCTTTTTAGGGCTCAAGATGGCTGTTCACGAGTGTTTAATCAATCTCTTTTCCTCAGTCTTCAGATTTTCTACAGAGAGGTTCAGAAAATCCATCCACCGCCTGCTGGAGACAAAGAAATATTGAGGAACGTCTGGTGGCTGAGGCGAATAGAGGCATGAGAGTGATGTCACTGAAACCTGGGCTTTTGATTGGACTAGTCTAGCAGGACGGTATGGAACCCAAAATTATAGATACACAATGCAGGGTTCCACATTAGAAGTCAACCACTCAGAAAAAAAATCTAGGTGTCAATGTGGATAACATATTGAAATAGTGCCCACTGTGCGCAGCAGCAGCCAAAAAAGCAGATAATGTTAGGAAGTATTAGCAAAGGAATAGACAATAAAACATAGAATGTTGTAAAAAAGGCAATAAAAAGGGCAGCAAATATATATGTAAGGAAAGTAAATAAAAACAAACCAAACCAAAGGAAAAAGAAAAGGAAACCTATATGGTTCACCAAAGAAGTGGCTGCACAAATAAAGGCAAAGAAAGTGTAGTTACTCACCTGTAACAGGTGTTCTCCAGGGACAGCAGGAATCAGTCTTCACATATGGGCGATGGAACCGATGGAGCCTGCGCAGAGCATTTCCCCAGCTTTCAAAAAAAGCCTTTGGGACATGCTACCATGCATGCATGGCCCTCTTCCCGCCCAAGGGTGCCATCTTGCTCAGTCAGATGACATAATAGGACGGTAGTAAAAAAAAAATACAAGGTAGGGAGGCAACTCCCAGAGGAGGAGGGAGGGTTGTAAGGACTGATTCCTGCTGTCCCTAGAAAACAACTTTTACAGGTGAGTAACTATGCTTTCTCCAGGAAGAAGCAGGAAGTCAGTCTTCACATATGGGACTCCCTAACTCTAGGCTACGGAGGACCGAACCATGACAGCACCAACAGTGACCAATCGGGTAGCCATGAGTTGCAGAAGGCGAGTCCTCACTGAGAGACTCTGCAAGATCTTAGCATCCAGCGACACCATCGCTCCAGTGGCATGAACACAGAAGGGTCGGAGGGCAGGAATTGCCAACACAATGAGAATATTACAAAGTACTGCCTGGACAAAGGCACTGCCCTGCAGGACTCGCTCTCCAGGCAGTAGTGAGCTGTGAATGTATGAATTGAAGTGGCCTTACAGATCTCCATCTCTGGCACTGAGTGGAGGTTGGCCACCACTGTGGCCATCGCCCTCACGCGATGCGCTGTGATCCAGTGCTCAAGGGAGAGGACAGCTCGCTCACAGGCACAGGCAATACAGTCCACCATGTCGCAGGGAGCCCCAGCTTGCTGGGATCATGACACAAAAAGCTGAGGAGCTTTTCAATGGACCCGAGTCCACTGTAAGTAGAAGGACAGGGCCCGTTTTCAATCTAGTGTATGCAGTATTAGCTCCTCCCTGCTGGCATGAGGCCGTGGAAAGGTGGGGAGGACCACCTCTTGGTCGAGGTGGAAAGGATATACCACCTTTGGGAGGAATTTGAGGTGTGTACGGAGTACTACCCTGTTCTTGCAGAACCTTGTATATGGTGGATCTGCCACCAGGGCCTGGAGTTCACTCACTGTTTGAGCAGATGTGAGGGCCACGAGAAAGGCCACTTTCCAAGACAGGTACCGCAGTTGGCAAGTGGCTAGGGGCTCAAATTGTGGTTTGGTGAGCTGAGAGAGCACCCCGTTGAGGTCCCACTCCGCTGCTGGAGGGCAGAGAGGGGACTTGGATAACAGGAGGCCCTGGAGGAACCTGGAGACCAGGGGCTGGCCCAAGAGGGATTTCCCCTCAACAGGGTGATGGTGAGCGGCTATCGCCTTCATATGCACCCCTCATTGAGTTCAGTCTGGTGCAGGACAGGTACTGGAGTACTAATTGCACATGAAAGGAGAAGGGGTTCTCCCTTCTTTCACACACCAGGCTGAGAACCTTCTCCACTTAAAGGCATAAGCCCGTCTGGTGGAGGGCTTTTGGGAGGTCAGTAGGATCTCAACTTCTCTCAGAAGATTGAGAGGGGCCAACGCTACCCTTTCAGCAGCCACGCCATTAGCGTTAGGGTCTCCAGGTTGGGGTGCACAAGTGAGCATTACTCCTGGGACAGGAGTTCCAGAGGGACTGGAAGTGCCATTGACAGGGAGAGCAGCGGTGGAAACCAGGGCTGTCTCGGCCACCCGGGGGCAATTAGTACGACTGACACCCTCTCGCTCTGGACCTTGGAGAGAGTCCTGGAGACTGGGTGAGGGGGGTTGGTGGGAACTCAGAGTAGGCAGCCATACCATGAGATCAGGAAGGCATCTGCTGCCACTCTCTCCGGGTGCAGTTGGCGCAAGAAGCGAGGTAGTTGCGTGCTGTCCGGAGAGGCAAAAAGATCCGTCACGGGCCTGCCCCAGAGGTGGAAAAGCCTCTTAACCACCCTGTGGTTCAAGCGCCACTCGTGCAGCCTAAGGACCCTGCTCAGCCTGTCCACTAGGCAGTTGTCCTGGCCGGGGAGATAAACTGCTCATAAGAGCATGTTGTTGCGAGCCACAAAGGAGAGGCAGGTCACCGCATCCTGACAGAGGGAGTATGAGCCTGCGCCCCCCACCTGTTGAAATAGAACATGGTGACTTGATTGTCTGTCTGGATCAGTATGGACTGGTGTCGCAGGCAGTGGCAGAACGCTCATAGGGCTAGAAAAATTGCCCTGAGCTCCAGGAGATTGATATGTAGGAGCGACTACTCCTGGGACCAGCTGCCCTGTGTGCGGCAGTCTCCACAATGTGCTCCTCAACCTAGGAGGGAGGCGTCCACGGTCAGGGTTCTCTGAAGTGCGGGTGCCTGGAAAGGCATTCCCGCCTGGAAGTAGCAGACGTTTGGCCATCAGTTGAAGGATTTCGCCAATTGGTGGATTACCCTGACCCTGTCCCATAGCCTGCCCGTGGCTTGCATCCACTGTGAGCAGAGGCACCACTTTGCTGTCCACATGGACAAGCAGGCTAAGGGCTCACATGGACTGTAGTGGCCATATGGCCCAGTAGGCGGAGAAGGAGACGAACTGACACTGACCGTGATGTTGTACCTCTCCTGCCAGTTCTGCCTTAACCTGCGGCATGTCAAGCTGAGCACCTATGAACTCCAGAGTTTGGGCTGGAGAGAGATGGAATTTGGGGTAGTTAATGATGAACCCAAGGTGCTGCAGAAGGAGGGATGCACGCCCTGCCGCCTAACTCACCTCCGAGGCTGTGCCACCCCTGACGAGTCAGTCGTTTAGGTAGGGGGAAGACAAAGGCCCCTTGCAGATGCAGGTGGGCAGCCACCACAGCCAGAATTTGGTAAAGTCCCTCAGGGAATTGGATCGCGATCTCAGCTGAGGATCGACTCGAGCCAAAGGACCTCGAGGATCAGCTCGGCCTCCAGGGACGTCTTTGATGTTGAGGGCCCGGTGGTCAGCGCGGATGAAGCAGTCGTGCTAGACAACAGTGCCCGCTGCTGGTCCATGAAGACAAACTGCGCTCCAGAGCCGCCATTCTGAACTCCAGGCCAGAAGGCTCCACAGCCTTCAGAGCAGGCACCGAGGGGCTTGGGCCCGACACTGGTTCCCCCAAAGGGGAATGCTCGATGAGGATGATGTCTGGGGAACGAGACTGGTCCCGAAGTCGAGCCCTTCTGGGGGACGTTTGCAGGCCACTCCTTCTCTGAAGCGTCAGACGAGCATCTCGGACTGCGGGAATGGGCCCGGAGGGCACCTGGCCGGTTGGAACTATCCAAGGACACCACCTTTGAGGGTTTCTTCTTCTTCTTCTTCCTGGGTTCTTTCAAGGGAGACCCCCTTTCTGAGGACCCACGATGGGGCTCAGGCTCGGAAGGTTCAGCCCGAGGCATCAAGGCTTCAGACGAGGTCCTGGGCTTCAGAGGCACTGGGGACTCGGGGGGGGGGGGGAGAAGGGGAAAAAAAAAAACACAACTTATGCTGCTGTTGGCGGCTCACAAGGAAGAGACCGCAAGCTGCCGGGTCGTGGTCTGGCCCAAGGCAGCGGAGACAGCAGTCATGTGTGTTGGTCAAAGACATCATTTTTTGAGCACCGATCACACTTCTTAAAGCCACTGGTAGCCATGGGGGAAAAAGTACCCCTGCAAGGTCTAAGACTCACCAGGCTGCCAGTTGGAAAAGAAGAAAGGTGTAAAGATGCCAGAGAATGAAAGAATGTAAAATAGACCCAAACTAAACGCCGAGAAAGTGAGGTTGGGTGGCGAGAAGAGTACCAGTGCGATACCGGAGGAGAATATGAAACTTGGAGAGAAAAAAAAAAATCAACTTTTTCCGGGGAAAAACGAAACAAACGTCTGAAGGGGTCCAAGGAAAAAAGAAGACTGAGCAAGATGACATCCTTGGGTGGAAAGGGGACCACGCATGCATGGTGGCATCTTCCAAAGGCTTTCTTTGAAAGCTGGGGGGATGCTTCCACGAGGGCTCCGTTGGTGCCGATGTCACCCATATGTGAGGACCGACTTTCCTGCTTGTTCCCGGAGAAAGGCTCATGTGGCACCTCTTCACAAAAGTGGCAATTAGGAAAGAGGTGACAAATTATACGTCGGTAAGCCTTACCTCTGGTTGGCTGGAAAAGTAACAGAGGTGCTCTTGAAAAAAAGAACAGTGGACTTCCTAGAAACCAATTGATTGAATGATCTGAGGCAACATAGTTTTACCAAAGAAGATCATGCCAAACAAATTTAATTGAGTTTCTTGACTGCGTGATCAGAGAACTTGATTTAAGGGTACATGATGGATGTAATATACCTAAGATTTCAGCAAAGCCATTCATACTGTTCCTCATAGAAATATCAATAAACTGAGTGGCCTGCGGATAGGTCCCAAGGTGATGAACTGGAGTAGAAATTGGTTGATTAACAAGCAGACGACAGACGGTGGAAGTAAAAGGAGCTCAGAAGAAAGGAAGGTGTGTAGTGGCGTGCTTCAGGGATCAGTCCTAGGACCAATACTGTTCAATGTATTTGTGAGTATAAAGGCTAAAAAGGCTAAAGATAAAGGCTAAAAAGATACCAGATAAAGGCTAAAAAGATACCTGACTGAGTCAAACTAATTCCAACAACTTAAACAGATAATATACCGAGCTAAAATGTACTGCGATTCAATTCTAAATTGCCCACTAACTTGTAATTTTATATAGTTTATAATGTTTTGTTTTGTTTTGTATTAACATATGATTTTAGATGATATAAATGCCTAAACCATAAACCATAAACCATATATTGTTTACTGCTTGAAAATGTTCCATGTAAAACCAAGCTCCTGCTTTGTTGACTGTTTATTGTAAACCGCAACTGATCTCTGGAAGATGCGGTATATAAATGATTGTTAAATAAATAAATAAATAAAATAAATATTGTGGAAGGATTGAAGGGAAAAATCTGCCTTTTTGCAAATGACATGGAAATTTGCAACAGAGTGGACAATTCTGAGGGAGTGGACAAGATCTGCAAACACTGGAAGAATGGTCTAATGCTTGGCAGTTGAGATTTAATGTGAAGACAAGCAGAGTTGTTCACTTGGGATGACGAAATCCAAAGGAATCAAATGCGATAGGGGGGCGAGAGGTTGGTATGGATGGACAAAGCATAGTTACTCACCTGCAACAGGTGATCTCCAGGAACAGCAGGACTTTAGTCTTCACATATAGGTGACTTCGGTACCGACGAAGACTGCACGGGTACGCTCCCCAGCGTCCAATAGGAAAGCTTTTGGGAGCATCCCACTGTGCCTGAGTAGCTGCCTTCCTGCCTTTCCAGCTCTCCCTCCTCAGTTGAGTTTGTAGCTGAGTTAAAAGGAGAAGAGGAGGAAAAGTACAACTCCTAGGGGAGGAGGGTAGGTTGTGAAGACTCAATTCCTGCTGTTCCCAGAGAACACCTGTTGCAGGTGAGCAACTATGCTATCTCCAGGAACAAGCAGGAATGTAGTCTTCACATATGGGACTCCCTAGCTTGGAGATGCCAGAGAGATGACCTCAGAGTGAGCTGTGGATCACAGGCCTAAGTAAGAAGGTCATATATCCTCCAAGGATGTCTGGTATCAAAACCCGGGATGGAGGGTAGGAGTTGATCTAAGTCTAAAAGAGATGCTTGAGAACAGCTTGGCCAAACAAGGCATTCCAGCAGGAGTCCTTGTCTAGGCAATAGTGAGCAGCAAAAGTGTGGACAGAAGATCAGGTTGCTGCCTTGCATATCTCATTAATCGCTACAGAGCATAGATTTGCCATTGAGGTAGCCATGGCCCGAACATTATGTGCAGTGACGTGACCCTCGAGATAGAGTGCCTGGACTTTTGTAAGCAAAGGAGATACAATCTGCTATCCATCTGGAGAGAGTTTGCTTGGATACTGGGAAAAAGGTTTAGTCATTCCTTTAAAAAAAAACAGTTTGATATATTTTATTATTAAGCTAGACCCTAAACAAAGGCATAAAAGGGGTACCTGCATGGAGTGGCAGATACACTGTAGCCACCTCACTGGGCAGACTAGATGGACCATGCTGGTCTTTATCTGTATTTACTTGTGTGCCCTTGTGGCCTAAAATATGTGGGTTGTACCTCTCGCCCCATTAAGAAGCGGTTAATAGAACATGCATCATGATTTTGTACTCGGACCCTTTCAGCTCCGATAGTCTCACATGCCGTAGGATGCACTTTGGAGTTCACTGAGTTTTCTTGGCGTGTGATCGATCACATACCATCTTTTGCTCCTGGGAGCAATCGTCATGCTCGTTTGCATAAGTGCGAGCAACAATGGATTTTTCGATTGAATACTGTTAAGCCATGGGGTTTAAATTTGCAACAAGATGGTACAATCTGTTGTGATCATTTTTGATTTTTCGTTGGTTCCCGATTTTCCTGTCTTTTGTTCTGTCTCATTTTTAGCCGGTAGTTTGGTGTCAGTATGATTGTTGCTCTCACCTCCTGACCGGCTAAGCAGTAATTCTATATCCGGAAATGACGTCAGACGCTATGGGCTTTAAACATCTCATTTTCTCTTCAGGCTCTTATGTGCACGTTGGTGGATGTTTATTTATTTATTTATTTATTACAATTTCTTATATACCGCACTATTCGGTATCAGCGCAGTTTACATTATAACACAATGACCATACCAACAAGCTGTTTGGTTTTACATAGAACAGGAGTACAAACTTGGATAACGGGTGAACTATATACATGAAATAATTATAATTACAAGACTGGAGTAACAGTAACGTAGGGAAAATATATGGTTATTTCTTAGGTGGGGATACCTAGGTCTCATTGCTGATTGGGTAGTATTGGAGGAAAAGGTGGTATTTGAGTGGTTAACCTGAAGCAGGGTTTTAAAGTTTGTTAACCCGAAACGCAGGACTGTGTGATCGTTTTCCACCTTCACCGATGAACTGGTGAAGGTTTTACTGCATTTTGAATAAAAGGGACGTGAACCTTCAGTTAAGAAGTTTTTGCCTGAGGTTCCTTAGCATGAAAAAATATATATTTTTTTTTGTCGGACGTTGAGAACTTGTTTTGATCATTTGAGGAGAGGAGACTGTGTTCTTGTTTGATTTCATGTTTTTGGGCGGCAGCGTTTCCCTTGCCCTAAGGGTTCTGTTTGTTGGTCTTTATCTGCCGTCACTGACTATGTTACTATGTTACTGGCAGTCCCAGGTGATCAAGTCAAAGGCAATGAAAAGTTGGGAAGCTTTTCTGTTCTCCCGAGTTCTCTAGAGATAAAAAGCCAAAAGCATGCTTGCAATCCAGAGTGTGAAGGATTACTTCTGCCCTAGAGGAATGAGGTCTAGGAAAAAAGATAGTGAGGTAAACTGACTGCTTTAAATGGAAGGGCGAGACCATCTTTGAAATAAAGTGGGGATGAGTCCTAAGGACTACCTTATCATGGTGGAACCGTGTATAAGGAGGGTCAGCCACCAAAGCCTGAAGCTCACTAATGCATCTTGCTGAAGTGAGAGCAATTAGGAAGATAACCTTCCAGGTGAGAAACTTCAGAGAAGTAGTGGCTAGAGGTTCAAAGGGCAGCTTGAGAAGCTGCCCTAAAACAACATTGAGATCCTATGCCACTTAATGGGAGGCTTAGTTAATAGAAGACCCCTCATGAAGCGTGCTACAAACGGCTGAGAAGAGATGGGCTGACCATCTAAGGGCATGTGAGAGACCACAATTGCACTTGGGTGTACTCTTACCGAATTGGTTTTGAGGTCAGAAGAAGAGAGGTGGAGAAGATATTCAAGTAATACACCCACCGGAGCTGAGAAGGGTTTAAGATCCCTTTCAGAACACCAGAGAGAGAATCTATACCACTTAAAGGCATAGGAGTGCCTGGTGGAAAGTTTCCTAGAAGCTAAAAGGATAGTTTTTACCTGTTGAGAGAGGTTGGTGTCCTGGAAGGCTACGCCTTCAGCAGTCATGCTGTAAGATGTAGGGACTGCGGATTGGGATGCAGCAGTGTCCCGTCCCCCTGTGAGAGGAGATCTGGAGCAGACCCCAAATCTACTGGCTGAGCTTGAGACAGATGTAGAAGGAGAGGATACCATGGTTGTCGTGGCCAATGTGGGGCTATAAGAATCATGTAGCCCCTGTCTCTCTGGAGTTGGAAAAGAGTTTTGGGAATGAGGGGAATGAGGGAAGGCAGTTAGGAAGCCTTGATCCCAGTGAAGGTGAAAAGTATCTACCCGCTGGTTGTTCTGAGGAGGAGTTCTGGAGCAGAAGCAGGGAAGTTTGGCATTCTGACGACTTGCGAACAGGTCTATGTCTGGTAGTCCCCAGATCTGAAAGATGTGAGCGACCTTATCCGCATGGAGAGACCACTCATAGGGTAGCAGGACTCGACTGAGTTTGTCCACCAAGAGATTCTGTTTGCTTGGAAGATAAACAAGAAGGTGAATTTGATGCGGTATGGCAAAGGGCTTCATTGCAAAAGGGTCCAAGAACCTGTTCCGCCCTGCTTATTCAAGTAGAACATGGCTACTTGATTGTCTGTCTGGACTAGAATTGTACAGAAGCGAAGATAGAGTAGTTACTCACCTGTAACAGGTGATCTCCAGGAACAGCAGGAATTTAGTCCTCACATATGGGTATCATCGGTACCGATGGAGCCTGCACGGGAACGCTCCCCAGCGTCCAATTCGAAAGCTTTTGGGAGCATCCCACAGCGCCTGCGTGCTACCTTCCCGCCTTTCCCAACTGCCTCTCTCCAGTTGAGTTTTAAAGCTAAGACAAAGAGAGAGAGAGGGAAAGGGAAAGAGATAGATAGAGAGATACAACTCCTTGGGGAGGTGGGTGGGTTGTGAGGACTAAATTCCTGCTGTTCCTGGAGATCACCTGTTACAGGTGAGTAACCATGCTATCTCCAGGAACAAGCAGGAATGTAGTCATCACATATCGGGACTCCCTAGCTTTAGATGCCAGGGAGAGACCCCAGAAGATGTGGGTCCCTGAGAAGGGCTCCACGTCCCCCATGGATCTCTGGCATCCTACCAGGGATGGTGGGTAGGAGTTGATTAAGTATGGAACAGGTGTTGGAGAACAGCCTGACCAAACAAGGTATCCCGGCGGGAGTCCTTGTCCAAGCAGTAATGGGTTGTGAAGGTATGAACCGAGGCCCAGGTGGCTGCTCGACAGATGTCGTTGATAGACACAGAGTGCAGATGAGCCATTGATGCTGCCATGGCTCTCACATTGTGAGCTTGACATGGCCCTCCAGAGGAAGATTCTTACTCTGATAGGCAAAGGAAATACACTGAGCAATCCAGTTAGATAGTGTTCTCTTGGAGACTGGAAGTCCCAAATGAGAAGGATCAAAAGCAACAAAGAGTTGAGAGGACTTTCTATGTTGCTGTGTTCTTTGTAAGTAAAAGGCTAAAGCTCTTTTACAGTCCAAAGTATGAAGGTTCCTTTCTGCATTTGATGCATGAGGCCTTGGAAAGAACACAGGTAGGTAGACCGCTTGGTTTAGATGAAAAGGCGAGACCACCTTTGGCATAAAGTATGGATGAGTCCTAAGGACTACCTTGTCATGATGGAACCTTGTATAAGGTGGATCAGCTACTAGTGCTTGCAACTCACTGATGCGACTTGCTGATGTGATTACAATGAGAAAGATAACCTTCCAAGAAAAGAATTTCAAGGAGGTAGTAGCTAAGGGTTCGAAAGGTGGCTTCATGAGCTGACCAAGAACCAAATTTAAGTCCCATGCCACAGGAGGTGGCTTAATGGGAGGCTTAGTTAGTAGAAGGCCTCTCATAAACCTTGATATAAGAGGATGGGAGGAAATAGGTTGTCCATTTAGATGCTTGAAGGAAGCTACAATAGCACTCAAATGGACCCTCACTAAGTTAGTCTTAAGTCCTGCATTGGATAAATGAAAGAGGTACTCCAGTAATGATTCCAGAGGTATGGCAATGGGGTTAAGACCCTTCTGCGAACAACATATGGTAAACCTTTTCCACTTGAAAGCATAAGAGTGTCCTGTGGAAGGCTTTCTGGAAGCATAAAGGATATCCTTTATTTGCTGAGGGAGGTTAAGATCATGGAGATATAGGCCTTCAGCAACCAAGCCCTCAGATGCAGAGACTGGGGATTGGAATGCCTTAACATTCCATCCTTCTGAGACAGGAGATCTGGAGCAGACCCCAACTCCAGGGAGGGAGCTTGAGAGAGATGTAGAAGCAGAGGGTACCCACACTTGCAGTGGCCAATGTGGAGCTATGAGAATCATATGGCCTCTGTCTCTCTGAAGCTTGAACAGGGTTTAGGGAATTAGGGGAATGGGTGGAAAGGCGTACAAGTCTTGACACCAGTAAAGGAGGAAAACATCCCTGGCTTGAGCCCCCTGAGCTGGAATTCTGGAACAGAACTGGGGAAGTTTGGCATTCCACGGACTTGCAAAGAGGTCTATGTCCGGGGTTCCCCAAATTTGAAAAATCTTGGCCACCTGGTCTGCATGCAGAGACCACTTGTGTGGAAGGAGAACTCGACTGAGTCTGTCTGCCCAAGAGTTTTGTATGCCTGGAAGATACACCGCCAGGAGATGAATCTGATGCTCTCTGGCGAGGGCCCATAGTCGCAAAGCTTCGTTGCAAAGCGACAGAGAGCTTGTTCCCCCCTGCTTGTTCATGTAGAACATGGCTACTTGATTGTCCGTATGAATGAGGACTGTCTTGTAGCTGAGCAGGGTGTGGAACACTCGAAGAGCAAGGAAGATTGCTCTGAGCTCCAAGAGAGTGATGTGTAGATGAGTCTCCTCTGGAGACCAGGTGCCTTGGGTGGAGAGGTCTTGCAGATGAGCTCCCCAACCCATCGGAGAAATATCTGTTGTGAGAGTTGCCTGGGGTAAGGGTTGTTGGAAAGGGGACCCCAGCAACAGGTTTTGAGTGGACTTCCACCACTGAAGGGACAAAATAAGGCGACCTGTGTTTGCTATTTTGTCTGACAGGCATCCTGATGCCTGGGTCCAGTGATCTCTGGGAACAGCAGGAATAAGTCTTCACATATGGGTACGTCGGTACAGACGGAGCCTGCGCGGGAACACTCCCCAGCGTCCAATCAGAACGCTTTTGGGAGCATCCCACCACGCCTGCGTGCTGCCTTCCCATCTTTCCCAACTGCCTCTCCTCAGTTAAGTTTTAAAAGCTGAGACAAAGAGAGAGAAAGAGGGGAAAGATAGAGATAGAGAGATACAACTCCTAGGGGAGGTGGGTGGGTTGTGAAGACTTATTCCTGCTGTTCCCAGAGATCACCTGTTGCAGGTAAGTAACTGTGCTATCTCCAGGAACAAGCAGGAATGAGTCTTCACATATGGGGACTCCCAAGCTAAGATGCCTGGAGGAGTCCCAGCATGTTGCGAATTTGAGAAAGCCATGCTATTCGAGAGACCTCAGGCATCCTGGGGATGGAGGGTAGGAGTTTAACTAAAATGATGTGCTGTGGAACAGCTGGAACAAACAGGACGCCTAGACAGGAGTCCCTGTGCAGGTGATATTTAGTAGTGAATATTGAAGTGGAATACACCAATATGGACCTCACCTGATGGTATTGTAAAATGTTTATGGAGGTTCATATGGATTCGATAATATGAACCAGCAGAATATCCCCAAGGAGTACCTCAATGTAAGCAGAGGTGAATAAACTGTGCAAGATACAGGTTGAGGTCAGAACCTTTAGGGTGAGAAGAAAAACCCAGTGGAAATTGGGGTAATTTAATGAGGCAGGACCTTTGTGGGAAACGCAGAAGTCCCTATTAGATAAGCTGTAAGCTCTTTTGCTCTTAAAGAGACATAGTTCTTATAGGAAAAGAGGGGCTTTGAAGATCCCTATATCCGATAATAAAGAAGGACAGAAGTATGAGGCATTGTAGCCTCCTATTTTCTGAAGATTCAGAATGTCCCTCCTAACTGAAGTCATTTAGGAAAAAAGAGGATATATGGAGGGCTTCAAATGTACCTAAACTGAAGGTCATGGTACAAAAACCCTTTAACTACCACAGGGAAGTGGTCGTTTATTAAGAACCCTAAGCATGCTGGAGCAGCATTGAAAGGGATAGTGACTATCTGTCGGGGCCGTAAGGAAATATAGATATATATAGTGTCACCCAGCGAAGGTCCCCAGAGGCAAAGGCATGGGTATTTCACTGGGGCTTATCTTAAACCAGCAAGGGGAGTGGTGTAGAGGGCCCTGCACTGCCCTCTGGGTGTTGTAGTCCCACAAGCTAGTAAAGAAGTGAGTTGCAGTCGGGTGGTAAGGCTTTAGACAGGACTTTTATTCCCCTTCCGGGTGGATTTTATATCAATGGAAACAAAGACAAAAAGACCATACTTCTGGTACAAAAGAAAGGAAACAGGAACCAAAATATTGCTTCTATCTTCAGCTTCTATGAACAGAACAATAGGTAGCTCAAAACAGTCCTTTTTACAAACAGGTAAGTTTCTCTCTTTCACTCCTGTTATTAGAAAGTCTTAACAGCCTCTTCAGCATACAGAGGTAATATGGTCAGCAATAATGAGTGTACAATCCATGCAGTCATCTGAGGGTTGTTCCCCATGAATATCAAGTTGCATTTCCTCACATTCCCCTTCAGACTGTCCTTCTTTCGGATTGTAAAAAGTGCTATTGCCAAACAGTCTCTCCTCACGGCACTGAGACTTCCCCTCCTCCTCAGTAACAGAGTGGAATGGAAGATTACCACATTCTCTATAGTTTCTTCCCTGAGAGCTCCACAAACTCTGGACAACTGCAGGGAAAACTTCTGCATTCAGCTTTCCTTATATTAGAATTAAACAGCCTACCTTCTAGCTCCCTTAGACCGGAGTTTTTCGGTACAGCTCAGTTAACAGGGCTTGGCCAGGACGGAAGGTTCCTACTGCCTTTTCCTTTCAGCTTTTCCTCTGACATGAAAACGTCTTCAGGCCAGAACTCCTTTTCCCTTCTGTGCCTGCAGCTGGGGTGACTAGCTTCCTCGGCTTCCCTAAGCCTGGCTCCAAGACTGTGTTCTCTGCTACCTTCGTGGTAAACGTCACTGAGCTTGTGCTTGTCTGTATACTGCTCTCTGGAGCAGTCTCTGTGGTTGCCCCTTGTTGTTCTGGAACTGGATCTCTCAGCTCTCCTGGATCCACACCTTGTTCCACCGCTCGTCCTCTCGGCTCCACCACATCTGGTTCCATCAGCTCTGCTCCCCCTAACTTCAGGTGAGTTCGTTTTATGTGCGTGTGTCGTAGTGTCTGCCTGAACTCCGCCCCCTCTCAGCTGCCCTTCATTATTTAACGAATCCTGAGCCTGCTTGCTGCTTGGGCGTGTTCTCCCACCTTGTGACATTGTTTGTATACATTGCCTACAGCAACTCTGGGCCATGTGCTTCTCTGAGCTGTCAGTGTCAGATCCATTCTCTGCAGTTTTACCTATCTCCCTAGGTTCTGATATATCTATCTATTGTCATGGTGTAGAGATAGATAGATAGATAGATAGATAGATAGATAGATAGATAGATAGATAGATAGATAGATAGATAGATAGATAGATAGATAGATAGATAGATAGATAGATAGATAGATAGATAGATAGATAGATAGATAGATAGATAGATAGATAGATAGATAGATAGATAGATAGATAGATAGATAGATAGATAGATAGAGAACAAGTATATCTATATATATGAGTACAGACATGCATATGTCTATATAGATATAGCTACGTTCCCACATAGGTATATGTGGAGAGAGAAAGATTCATCTAATAACAAGGAAATAAAACCCTGCTTGAGAAGATGTTTAGAGAATCCATTCTTCCTGGTTATGAGTAAGAGAGCTAAGGGAGTGCTCTCACTGACAAGGAGAAGTCTTGAGTCCTCTAAGAACTCTAGCCTTTGCCTAACCAGGAATGGAGGCCTCCATGAAAAATGCAAAGGATGTTTTTAGTATGCAGACAGGAAGTCTGAATCCTTCCATAACTCCAGCATGGCAGCTGGAGAAAAAGATGCAATGAAATGAAATACCATATTTACTCTTCTATGAGGGCAAAATGAGTATGGTGCATTCTTGCGCTCAATATGAATTTCCCCATGAAAAATTGAGGGTGGAAGGAAAAACAACAAGACAAGGACTGGCTGTTACTAAAAGAAAGCCATCCCTGGAGAAAAAGGTCCACTGGAAGCGTGAACCCACCCAGGGGATTGGATAATTCTTTAGGTCTTCACTTAATTAAAGGCCTGTGTCCTTTATTGAAGAAGGAAACTTTAATGGAAATGGTAAGGGTAGGGAAGAACCCAGTAGTTATGACTAGGTAAAACCCTTCCTAACCCTCTGGAATTATTTACTCTCTAGCAAGGGCCCATAGTGCAGAGCTGCTCTGTAGAGATGCAGAGAGCATGCTGCAGGTTGATTAGAAGAAAAAACTGGCTGTTTAAGAGCCAGTATGTAACCTGAACTACTCCGCCAAAGCCCAAGGATTGGGGAAGGCTAAAGACAGAAGGTATGCCGATGTGTCTGCAATAATAACCAGAAAAGGTTCGTAGCCTGTCTGGGACTTAGTACTAAGGCCAGAAAAGATTGTTATTGGAGATCAAGCCCTGGTTGCTTGGTCAGCAAGTTAGTGGTTTAACCACTAAGAGCCCCTGCACTTCTAACTATTGTTAGGGCAGCAGAGCAAATCTTAGGTCTCAAGATTGGAAAAAGACCTATAGACATAAATAGGAGTGGTAAGACTCCGTCATTGTCTGAGAAGCTGCCACAAAACAAGAATGCAAGGGGGAGACAACTCCGAAAGAAAACTGAGGAGCTTAGGGATAAGCCTTCAGTGAAGTGGTATCACTCTTACAGACCAAAAGGTCTTAGTAAGAGGGACAGAGTTGAAAAAAGACTTACGATGGAGTAAATCTTTGAAAAAGGTAAAATGAGACATGCTGTTACAGGAGAAAATGTCAAAGGTAAAGGCATAGCACCCTTATTGACAGCTGTTACTCCTCTGTCTACTTCGGAGGAAGAGGAGTAACTTTACTATCTGTAAAGCATAATCATATTAAGAAGCTCTATGAGCTAAAAGTCAGGATGTCTCTTTAAAGAGAGACATGTGTAAAATTTAGGATGGAACCGATGTAGATGCTTGTGATGGGAAGAAGCAAACTACAGGTTCTACACCTCAAAACAGGATTAGGTGAAGAGTCTATCAGCAACCCTGCGGCTGCTGGGTTTGCTGAGACGGTTGAGGTTGTGGTTTCTTTAGCCTGGTTTGATGTTTCCCTTGTTTGGAAACAGCTGCATGATGGGCAGAGAATGAATAAAACTTTTTCCCTTTGGGGGAATAAAGTTTGGTAGAAGATTTCCTAGCACCTGGGATAGAGGAAGGTGTAGACAATCCTTTGAAAGCAACAGTGCCAGTGGTTAACTGAGCAACTTGGCATAAAGTCTCTTTGTTAAAGAGCTTCTCCCTAGAACAAGGAGTATTTCCCAGGCTTTCTTGTACCCATTTGTCCAAGTTGGAAGCTTGGAGCCAGGCTATGCGTCTTGCCCCTATGGCTATAGCAGACGTTTTGCTAACAGACTCAAAACAGTGCAGGGTAGCACGAGTAAGAAACCTAGAGATATTTTGAACATGAGTAACCAGTAAAGAGTAGTCTGCTCTTTTGTGATCTTGAAGAAAAGGAGTCAAAAACAGCAAACTGTTTGTGACCTCTTCAAGAGATAGTCCCATATAGAAAATATATGAGAGAATTCTTGTTGAAAACATGGATGCCTGGAAGCTTTTACGTCCAAAGGCATCTAAAGTTCTAGACTCACGACCTGGCGGATAAGAAGAGTGTTTTTTAGCACTTTTAACACGCCTCATTGCTGATTCCACAACAATAGAATGATGTGGAAGTTGAGTCTTTTGAAAACCTGGAGAAGGGGGCACCTTGTACAGAGAGTCAGTGGCCCTTGAAGGTGGGGATACCTTTAAAGGAGTTTCCCACATTCTAAGTAAAAGATCCTGTAAGACTTGATGCAAAGGAAACATGATGACCTCCTTTGTGTTGTCAGGGATGTGCAGAAGCTCTGAATTCCCTGATGCAGGATCTTGATCAGGTATAGAAATGGCAAGTAACCTTGCCATATCAAGCAAGAATGCTTGAAAAGAAATTTCCCCAGAAGGGGATCCTCTATCATGAGGTATAAAGGTTAGATCTGTTGAAGATCTAGTGTTGGCACTAATGGATTGATCCACTAGAGTACCAGACCCAACAGGGTGGAGAATCGAATTGTCCTGAAAGGATAGTCGGCGGTACCGCTCGAGGCCGGTGCCATGACAAATCGGTGGAAAACTATCCATGCCAGGGATGGACTCCAAATTCAGTACTGAAGGAAGCGAGCGAGCTTGTGGAAGTAAGCATGGAAGGCACCGGTACCGATGCGAACGTAGAAAATGGTACCGGCAGTGGTATCGGAGCCGGTACCGACACCAGAAGATCAGTCTGAGGCGACTAACGTTACCAAAGGTACCGAGAGCGGTAGACTTTGATCTCCGGAATAATGTCTTCGGCACCGTCCGAGGTCGATGCCGAGACGAGTCGGTACCCAATCGTCCAGGCTAGAGATCGATTCTAGACTCGGCATCGAAAGCAGCGAATCTATCGAAACAGACCTGGAGGGTACCGACGTGGATGCCAGAATCGGTACCGGGATCGATACCGATGCTGGAAGATCGGTCTGCAGCGACTCTAGCGGTACCGAAGATAGAGAGCACTCGACTGCGATCATCGGTGTGGAGTATTTCATCCAACACCATTGCCGATGCCGGGGTACCGGCACCGCTCAAAGCGGATACCACCACCGAGCATGGCTCAGGTATGTTCGCAGAGGTAAAAACCCCGGGAACAACCTGAAACCCCATTAATGCTTTGGAGCCCGAAGACTCCCGCCGGGGTTTTAAAGCCAAATTGTCCTCGGGGGCAAGGCCAGAGGCATCTCGATGTTGAACATGAGATCTACCACCCGAGGACTGGCTAGTCTTTACAGACTTTTGTTGGGTTACCTGATCCTGTGAGAAAGAGGTTGTGGCTGGTACCCTCAGGTCTGACGGGGACCACGTATCGAGTTGAGCTCGATGCTGAAGACTTCTTCTGGAAATACTACTGCAGGAGGGACACTCCAGCGGATAGTGGTCAGGACCCAAACATGGAAGGCACCAGTTATGGGTGTCTAAAACTAACTTGGTACCGCCACAGTTGAAACATGTTTTAGGGATAGTGGCTGGCATAAGAACATAAGATATGCCATACTGGGTCAGACCAAGGTCCATCAAGCCCAGTATTCTGTTTCCAACAGTGGCCAATCTAGGTCATATGTACCTAGCAGTTTCCCCAAGAGACACAAGTTCCACAATGCTTGTACTGGGTCAAGCATTGATATCTTCGGTCACTTCTTAATAATGGTTTATAGACCTTTCCTCCAGGAACTTGTCCAAAACCTTTTTTAAACCCAGCTACACTAACAGCCTTTACTACATCCTCCGGTAACAAATTCCAGAGTTTGATTACACGTTGAGTAAAAAATATTTTCTTTTATTAGTCTTAAATAGTTTACCCTGTAGCTTCATTGCATGTCCCCTAGTCTTTCTATATTCTGATAACGTAAACAATCGATCTACGTTTACCCGTTCCACTCCGTTCATTAATTTATAGACTTCTATCAATATCTCCCCTCAGCCGTATCTTTTCCAGGTTAAAGAGCCCTAACCTTTTTAGCCCTTCTTCATAGGAGTATCCTTCCATCCCCTTTACCATTTTGGTGGCTCTTCTCTGTACCTTTTCTAAAATCGCTATATCCTTTTTAAGATACGGCGACCAGAATTGCACACAATATTCAAGGTGCGGTCTCACCATGGAACGATATAGAGGCATTATAATATCTTTTTGTTTTATTTTCCATTCCTTTCCTTATCATACCTAGCATTCTATTTGCTCTCTTGGCCACCGCTGTACACTGGGCCGAGGGTTTTAACATGGTATCCACAATGACGCCTAAATCTTTTTCTGGGTGGTGGTTCCTAATGTGGAACCTTGCATCGTGTAACCATAGTTTGGGTTGTTCTTCCCTAGGTGCATAACCTTGCACTTGTCCACATTAAAGTTCATCTGCCATTTTGATGCCCAGTCTTCCAATTTATCAAGATCCTCTTGCAATTTTTCACAATCCTCTTGGGTTTTAACAACTTTAAATAGTTTTGTGTCATCTGCAAATTTGATAACCTCACTCGCTATTCCACTTTCCAGGTCATTTATGAATATGTCAAAAAGCAGCGGACCCAGCACAGATCCCTGGGGTACACTACTATACACCTTTCTCCATTGGGAAAATTGGCCATTTAGCCCTACCCTCTGCTTTCTATCTTTTAACCAGTTCCTGATCCACAATAGTACACTGCCTCCTATCCCATGACTCTTTAGTTTTGCCAAAAGTCTCTCATGAGGGACCTTGTCAAAGGCTTTCTGAAAGTCCAGATGCACAATATCAACCGACTCACCTTTGTCCACTTGTTTATTAACTCCTTCAAAAAAACATAACAGATTAGTAAGACAAGATCTTCCTTGTCTAAAGCCATGTTGGCTGTCTCCCATTAGGTTGTGACTATCTACATGCTGAGTAATTTTATTCTTTATGATGGTTTCTACCATTTTTACCGGTACTGACGTCAGGCTCACCGGTCTGTAGTTTCCCGGATCACCCCTGGAACCCTTTTTAGAAATTGGTGTTACATTGGCGATCCTCCAATCTTCAGGTATTAGAGATGATTTTAATGATAGTTCACAGATTACTGATAGGAGTTATGCAATCTCATATTTCAGTTCTTTCAACACCCTTGGATGTATACCATCCGGCCCAGGTGATTTGCTACTCTTCAATTTATCTAATAGTTGAAGGAAAGTGGAGAGGCCTAGTAGGCCGAAAAACCATCAGGCACTATACAGGGAAAAATTCCCTACCAAAGAAAAAATTTTGTAGAAGAAAATGAAAAGAAAACACTGGCGGTACCAGTGCGTCGAAGGTAGGCAGACGTGACCACAAGAAAAAACAAAAATAAAGGAAGAATTTTCTGCGGTGACAGGAATACGTCCTGCCGGCTCCGTGGAAAAACGAAAACTGAGGAGAGGCAGTTGGGAAAGGCGGGAAGGCAGCACGCAGGCATGGTGGGATGCTCCCAAAAGCGTTCTGATCGGATGCTGGGGAGCGTTCCCGCGCAGGCTCAGTCGGTACCGACGTACCCATATGTGAAGACTCATTCCTGCTTGTTCCTGGAGATCACTTGAATCACCTGGCCTTCAACTGGGAGCTGGAAACGTAGAAGAGGCAACCTGATGGCCCTCGCTTTGAGGCAGTTGATGGACCACACCGCTTCCCTGTGGTTCCAACAGCCCTGGACTGTTTGGCCTTGACAATGGTCTCCCGAGCCCGAGAAACCGACATCTGTTGTCAGAAGGATTCTTGAGCAATCATCCAGCGGCACGCCCTTCCTCAGCAGACTGTATCCCCAATCTCCTAGTTTATCAAGGTCTTTTGCAGTTTTTTATAATCCTCTTGTGTTTTAACAACTTTGAATAATTTGGTATCATCTGAAAATTTGGTCACGTCGCTTGTTGTTCCCATTTCCAGGGCATTTATATGTTTAAAAAAAAAAAAAAACCGGGCCTAGCACAGATCCCTGGGATACTCCGTTATCCACCTTTCCCCACTGAGAAAACTGGCCATTAAGCCCTACTCTCTGTTTTCTATCTTTCAACCAGATGATAATTACACTTACCTGGTAATTGTAGTTCCTTGAGTGAGGACAGTTCAGTCCTCCACCTCTGGGTTGTGCACCTCCTCCTGCAGCCTGGAGACTGGACTTGCCAAAACGTTGACGTCACTGGAAAAGTTCTGGTGCACACTCCCCTTTCCTCCAGTGAACTATTGACAAAGCACACTCAAAGGAGCATCAAATAAATAGCCAATAATATCCAACTAAGCCATCATAACTATCTAAAAATGTAACCCCAATATGGAACAAACATTGCACAATACCGGTTCCTGCAAACCCCTTCATAGAAAGAACAGAGACAGACAGAAACAGGACGGACCTACCTGTGACTGAATCAGGCAATCCAAGAGAAAACACATCTTCCTTATTAGACCTGGGTGGGAATGAGGACTGAACTGTCCTCACTCAAGGAACTACAATTACCAGATAAGTGTAATTATCATTTCCTTATCGTTCCTACAGTTCAGTCCTCCACCTCTGGGATGTAACAGAGCAGTGTTCAACGGGAGGGGACTTCCATCGCGGCACGCAAAACTGCGGAACCGAAGGAGGCGTCCCCCGCCGCCAGCACGTCTAGACGATAGTGCTTACTGAATGTGTGAAGAGAAGACCATGTCGCTGCCTTGCAATGTCCACCGGAGGAACTAAACCGAGCTCCGCCCAAGAGGCCGCCTGCGCTCTAGTAGAGTGCGCCCTTAAGCCCGAGGGCACTACGCGCTCCTGAAGAAGATACAGAGATGCAATGGTCTCCCTAATCCATCAAGAAATGGAAGCTTTAGCCGCCGCCTCACCCTTGCGAGGCCCGCCGAACAGCACAAACAGACGATCCGATTTACGAAACGACGCAACACCCTCTTAAGATCCAATCGACATAACGGTTCCTCCGAAGAAGAGTCCCTCCCCAAGGAAAGCACCGGGGAGGGAGACCGACTGATTAAGGTGAAACAGAGAGACGACCTTAGGCAAAAAGGAGGGTACGGGATGCAGGACCACCTTCTCCTTCGAAAAAACCAGGAATGGCTCCCTGCAAGAAAGCACCTGCTACTCTGAAATGCGCCTCGCGGAACAGATGGCCACCAAGAACACCGTCTTCAAGGTTAAATCCTTCACCGTCGCCGAACTCAAAGGCTCAAAGGGTTCCCGAACCAGCGCCCGCAAGACCAGGTTGAGGTCCCAAGGAGGCACCAGAATCCGGCGACAGGGCCGCAGATTCGATACCGCCTTCAGGAAACGCAACACATCCGGGTGCGCTCCCAACGGGACATCCTGCACCTTACCCCTATAGCAGGCCAAAGCCGCCAATTGTACCGTCAACGAACTAGCTGCCAAGCCCTTTTCGAAACCATCCTGTAGAAAGATCAAGACCACTGGCACGGAGGCCGTAGCCGCGCGAATCTGTCGCCGCAAACACCAATCCTCAAAAACGCGCCATATCCAAACATACGCCAAGGACGTTGACCTCTTCCTGGCGCGCAGCAGCGTCGCCACCACCGAACCTGAGTATCCTTTCCTCTTCAACTTCGCCCTTTCAATGGCCAAACCGTAAGCGAGAATCGATTCACGTGAGTCATTTAAAGTGGACCTTGGAGCAAGAGATCTTCCGAAGCCGGCATTCTCCACGGCTCGCCGTCTAGCAGACGGACCAGGTCCGCGTACCACGGATGCCGCGGCCAGTCCGGAGCCACCAGCAACACCCTTCCGGGGTGAGCCTCGATCCGTTGCACCACGCGACCTACCAAGGTCCAAGGCGGAAAAACAGTGGAGGCTGTGCCTCGGCCACCGTTGCATCAAGGCGTTGATCCCTTCCGACATCCTTTCCCGCCACCTGCTGAAAAATCGGCTCGCCTTTGCGGACTTAAAGGTAGCCATGAGATCCATAATCGGGGGTCCCCAGCAACGGACTATCTGAGTGAACACCTGGGGATTGAGCTCCCATTCCCCCGCGTCCACCTGGACCCTGCTGAGAAAATCTGCCGTCACATTGTCCTTCCCCGCAATGTGCGCCGCAGACAATGCAGGAAGACGCTGTTCCACCCAAGTGAACAGCAACTCCGCCTCCTCTTCCATGGCTACGCTGCCGGTCCCCCCCTGACGGTTGACGTAGGCTACCGTCGCGGAGTTGTCCGACAGCACTCTGACCGCCCGACCGACCACAGTGGACTCAAAGGCCTGGAGCGCCAGCAAGACCGCCCTCAGCTCCAGTCGATTGATGGACCAACTGCCCTCCTGGGCGGATCAGAGTCCCTGCGCGTACAGATCGCAGCAGTGGGCTCCCCAGCCCACGAGACTCGCATCCGTCATCAGCGGAACCCAGGCAGGCTGTTCCAGGGGCATGCCCGCCTGAAGCGTAGCTGGCACGAGCCACCACCGCAACGCTCGCCTGACCCGCGGAGGACAGGGAAGACGCTTGCTCAATGAGTCGGACTGATGGGACCAGCGGCGGAGAAGCGCCCGCTGCCAGGGCCGCATGTGACCCCGACCCCAGGGCACCACCCACCTCCAGGGTCGCTGCCATTGTCCCGAGTACGCGTAGGTACTCCCATGCCAAGGGAGCCGGGGCTGCGCGGAACCTGCAGACAAGACGCTGCAGGCCCAGGACCCGGCGATGAGGCAGAAATACCATCCCCGAGCAGGTGTCGAACCTCACCCCCAGATACTCGAGCTCTTGGGTCGGCACAAGATGACTCTTGACCGGGTTGACTACCCAGCCGAGATGCTGTAAGAACTGCACCACTCTGTCACTCGCACACTCTCGGCTGCGGACTTCGCCCGTATCAACCAGTCGTCGAGATAGGGGTGAACCAAGATGCCCTCTTTTCGCAACGCCGCCGCCACCATAATCTTGGTGAAGGTACGCGGAGCCATAGCGAGGCCGAAGGGCAATGCTTGAAACTGAAAACGCCCCCAGGGGAGAGCAAACCGCAGGAACCTTTGGTGACCCTCCCTGATCAGAATATGAAGATACGCTTCCGTGAGGTCCAGGGAAGTCAAGAACAACCCTTTGCGCACTGCCACAATAACAGAACGCAAGGTTTCCATCCTGAAGTGGGGCACCCGCAGACAACGATTTACGCCCTTCAAATCCAGAATGGGGCGGAGGGACCCATCCTTTTTGGGCACCACGAAATAGATTGAGTACCGACCCAACCCGTAATCTTCCAACGGTACGGGCCGGACGGCCCGCAAGCACAACAGGCAATCGAGAGTTTGGCGAATCGCCAGGGCCTAGACCTGATTTCTGCAAGGAGACATCACAAAGGAATCTCGGGCAGGATGGGCGAACTCCAGAGCATACCCGTCGAGGATGATTTCCAACACCCACTGGTCCGTGGTGATTTGGGCCCAAGCAGAAAGAAACTCCCGCAGCCTTCCTCCCACCGGAGCGCTTTCCACCGGGACCCGCAAACCTTCATTGGGGCTTCCTGCCAGCCGAGGAGGAGGAGGAGGATCCAGCGAATCCTCTGCTTGCACCCCAAAAGCCAAGAAAATTCTGTCCCTTGGACAGAAATCTACCTCTCTGGGCGCCGCCCAGCTGAGACATCCGAAAGCGCCGAAAATCCCTGGACTGGCCCCGAAAGGACGGTGCAGGCCTACCTGGCTTGGGTTTGTCCTCTGGGAGCCTGCCGCCCTTGGACTCACCCAAATCCTTTACCAGCTTATCCAGATCCTCCCCAAAGAGTAACCTACCTTAAATGGCAGCTTACTCAGACGGGATTTAGAGGAACCATCAGCCGCCCAGCTCCGCAGCCAAAGGGAGCGGCGTGCCGCCACTAAGGAGGCCATGCTGTTAGCGAGGGCCCTGATCAAATCATAATGAACATCCGCCAGATACGCAGCACCGGATTCCAAGCAATCCAGCTCCGCAATCCCGTCCTGGTCCAATCCAGAGGACTGCCGAAGCCGCTGAGACCATCGGAGGCACGCTCTGGCCACCCAAGCTCCACAAATAGAAGCCTGTAAGGACAAGGCGTCGGCCTCAAAGGACTGTCTCAACAGGCCATCCACCTTTCTATCCTGCGCATCTTTTAAGGCGACACTACCCTCCACAGGGATAGTGGTCTTCTTGGTAACCGCCGAGACCGCAGCATCAATTCGGGGGGGATTTAAAACGTTTTGTCCTTATCTGCCAGAGGATAGAGCCTGTTCATCATCCGGACACCTCTGAGTGCAGCCTCGGGCTGATCCCACTCGTCCTGGATCATCTTCTCTACCACCCTGAGGATCGGGAAAACCACCTGGGTCTGCCGCTCCGCTTGGATAATGGGGTCCTCTACCCCCACTTCCTCTGTCGGAGAAACAGCCGCCAAGTTCAACATCTGGAGGAACTCTGTGATAAGGGCAGAGAGTTCCTCCCTGAGGAATATCCGGATAATCTTGGCCTGATCCTCCGGCTCCGGAATCTCCCCCTCTTCTAGACCTTCCATATCCGCCTCCAAATCGTGGTCCTCCCCATCCGAAGCGATCACCTCCCCGCAGGAAGGGGAGAGTTCGTATGTCCGAGACCTCTTAGATGGCCTGGGGGAAAACTGCGTGGCCACCAGCTACGGTGGCCTGAGGGGAGGTCAAAGACCTATACGCTGTCTCCGGCAAGAAAGCGTAGTTACTCACCTGTAACAGGTGTTCTCCAGGAGCAGCAGGAATCAGTCCTCGCATATGGGTGACGTCGGCACCGACGGAGCCCTCGCGAAGCAATTTTCCCCAGCTTTCAAAGAAAGCCTTTGGGAATTGCAGCGCGCATGCGCGGTCCTCTTCCCGCCCAAGGGTGCCATCTTGCTCAGTCAGATGACATAGCTAAAAGACAGCAAAAATTAGCAAAAACGAAAGCATATAACTGCAACTCCAAGGGGAGGAGGGAGGGTTGTGAGGACTGATTCCTGCTGCTCCTGGAGAACACCTGTTACAGGTGAGTAACTACGCTTTCTCCAGGACCAAGCAGGAAGTCAGTCCTCACATATGGGACTCCCAAGCTTAAGGCTACCGGAGACCCTAAGCACAAAAATGAGCTCCCTCGAGGTCAGTAGCACAGAAGGAAGGAATCTTCTCTGAATATGTCTCCAACCGGTAGCCCAACATCCGGGACGGAGGGTAGGAGTTGCCTATACCTCGAAGAGGTTACGGAGGACTGCCTGTCCGAAAGCACTGTCCCTGCGGGACTCCCTCTCCAGGCAGTAATGGGCTGCAAAAGTCTGGCTTGAAGACCAAGTGGCGGCCCGGCAGATGTCTGCCAATGGAACAGAGCGGAGGTAAGCCACTGACGTAGCCTTCGCCCGAACACGATGAGCGGTGACTCTACCTTCCAGCACGAGGCCCGCAGCCTCGTAAGCCCAAGCGATGCAGTCCGCAATCCAGATGGACAGAGTACGCTTGGAGACAGGGAGCCGCAATTTGTTGGGGTCATAAGATACGAAGAGCTGAACAGCCTTTCGGTGCTCCCGCGTACGGTCAAGGTAGAAGGTCAGCGCCCTCCTACAGTCCAGGGTATGCAGGACCATTTCAGCTCGGCTGGAGTGTGGCCTGGGAAAGTAGGTCGGAAGTACCACCTCCTGGTTGATGTGAAAAGGTGAAACCACTTTAGGAAGAAACTTAGGGTGAGTCCGTAGGACTACCCGGTTCTTGTAGAACCTAGTGTAAGGAGGATCAGATACTAGGGCCTGCAGCTCACTAACGCATCTAGCAGAAGTGAGGGCCACCAAGAACAATGTTTTCCAGGAAAGAAAACGAAGAGGACAGGTAGCCATAGGCTCAAAAGGCGGACAGGTAATCCGCTGTAAAACCACATTGAGATCCCAGTTCGGGGCTGGCGGGCGCAAAGGTGGTTTAAGGAGAAGGAGGCCTCTGAGAAAACGAGCCACCAGAGGGTGGCTGGAAAGAGGTCTACCATCCACCGGCATGTGATGCGCAGAAAGAGCACTGAGGTGGACCTTGACCGAGTTGGACTTAAGTCCAAGATTGGAAAGAGAAAGCAAGTACTGCAAGACCACTGATGCTGAACAGGAGAAGGGGTCTTGAGACTGCTGAGTACACCAGACGGAGAACCGACGCCACTTAAGAGCGTAGGACTTCTGGGTGGAAGGCCTCCTGGAGGCCAAGACGACCTCTTCCACATCTGGAGGTAGCTGGAGAGGAGCAAGGACTACCCTTTCAGCAGCCAGGCCATCAGATGAAGGGACCGAAGGTTGGGGTGCAGGAGCGTCCCCTGATCCTGCGAGAGGACGTCGGGCTGAAACCCCAGAGGAAGAGGGGTGTCCACCGCCAGCTGCATCAGAAGCGGGAACCAAGGCTGTCTCGGCCACCGGGGAGCCACTAGGATCAGCGATGCCTTGTCTCTGAGAACTTTGAAGAGCGTCCGAGACACCAGAGGCATGGGTGGAAAGGCATACAAGAGGCCTGTGGACCATGGAATCAGAAAAGCATCTGCCGCTACCCAGAGAGGATGCGGCTGTCGCGAGCAGAATCTGGGAAGTTGCCGGTTCAGAGGACTGGCGAACAGATCCATGGTGGGGAGGCCCCACCGGAGAAAGATCCGCTGAACCACAAGTGGATCCAATCTCCACTCGTGCGGTTGGAGGACCCTGCTCAGTTTGTCTGCCAGGTAGTTTTCTTGACCTGGGAGATAGACAGCTTTGAGGACGATGTTGCGATGGACGGCCCAAGAGCAGAGCTTCTGTGCTTCCTGACAGAGAAGGAAGGAGCCGGGTCCGCCTTGTTTGTTCACGTAGAACATGGCAACCTGATTGTCTGTCTGGACAAGTACTGACTGATGAGAAATCAGGTGAGAGAAGGCTTTGAGCGCTAGGCGGAGGGCTCTGAGCTCCAGAAAGTTGATCTGCTGAGCGGACTCCCAAAGAGTCCAGAGACCCTGAGTACAAGTCCCTTGGCAATGTGCTCCCCAACCCTGGAGTGAAGCATCGGTCGTCAGGACCTGAGAATGTGCAGGGGGCTGAAAAGTCACCCCGAGCACTAGGTTTGGCAGATGAAGCCACCATCGCAGAGAGGAGACCAGCTGGTCGGAGATCCGTACGGAGTCCGCTAGGCTCCCCGTGGCCTAATGCCATTGAGTGCGAAGGCACCACTGAGCAGGACGCATGTTCAGGCGGGCATTGGGGGTTACATGGACCGTGGAAGCCATATGGCCCGGTCCAGAGGGAGGAAGACCCGCGCCTGAAGCGTGTCCAATCTGGCTCCTATGAACTCGAGATTTTGAGAGGGGAGCAAAGTGGACTTTGCGAAGTTTATGACAAAACCCAAGTGTTGGAGCAGATTCACAGTGCAATGAGTAGCCTGAGTGGCTTCTTGGGCAGACTGGGCCCTGATGAGCCAGTCGTCCAGGTATGGGAACACAAAGAGACCTTGAAGTCTTAGATAGGCCGCCACCATTGCCAGGCATTTGGTGAACACCCTGGGGGCGGAGGATAGGCCAAAGGGCAGTACTCTGTACTGGTAATGGTTTCCTCCCACAACAAACCTGAGATATTGTCTGTGGTCTGGATGAATAAGGATATGAGTATATGCATCCTTTAGATCTAAGGAGCATAGCCAGTCTCCCTGCTGGAGGTAGGGCAGCAGGATTCCAAGGGTAAGCATCTTGAACTTTTCCTTTGCAAGGAACTTGTTGAGGTTTCGCAAGTCTAGGATGGGTCTGAGGCCTCCTGTTCTTTTTGGAATCAGGAAGTACCTGGAATAAAACCCTTGACCCTTCAGGTGGTGGGGCACCGGTTCCACGGCTTGTTCCTGAACGAGACTTGCTAACTCCTGAAGGAGTAAGTCCCTGTGCAGAGGGAGTCTGGAAGGCTCCCCTGGAAAGTAGGAGGGAGGTACCTGGTGAAAGTGAAGAAGATAGCCCTTTTGAACTATGTTAAGCACCCAGGTATCTGTGGTGATGTTGGACCACCTGTGGGCAAAGTGGACCAGCCGGCCTCCTGTGCTGAGAGAAACCAGCTGAGGGGGAGAGGCTATGCTGAGAAAGTCAAAAACCCCCACCCTGCTGAGCAGGGGCTGGTGGTGCAGGCTTGGGGGCTGGCTGCCTACGGGACCCATTACCCCGTCCCTTGGCCTGCTTTCCCTGTGGGGGAGCTGGTGAGGCCTGATACTCAGGGTAGTATTTATAGGCAGCACCTTTCCTCGGGTAAAAGGGCTTTTTCCCCGAGGCCTTCTTCTTTTGAGAAGGGGCAGAGGTCTTCCTTGAGAGACGAGTCCTGGTGAGAGTCTCCGTCTCGATTTGTGCAGCCTTCTCATCCATGGGCTTGCCAAAGAGGTTATCACCTCGGCAGGGGACATCGACCAACTTGTCCTGTACCCAGGGCTCGAGGTCGGATGTCTGAAGCCAAGCCTGGTGGCGTCCACCGATGCCAGCCGCAGCTACTCGAGCCGAAGCCTCAAAACCATCATAGGCTGCTCGAGATATAAAACTTGGAGCACTCCCGAATACCAGTAGACAAGGATTGGAACCTCTGCAAAGGTTCGTCGGAGAGACCAGCAGAGAACCCGGCTATTTCCTTAGCCAGGTCTCGGAGATACATGCCCATGTAGAGCTGGTATGTCTGGACTCGACAAGCAAGCATAGAGCCCTGGAAGCACTTCCTACCGAGGGCATCCAGGCTTCGGGCTTCCCTACCAGGGGGCACCGAGGAGTGCATTTTTTGACTCTTTAGTCTATGCAAGGCCGATTCCACCACCATGGAATGGTGCGGTAGTTGCGCCTTTTGGAAGCCAGGGCTCTTGCGGACTCGATAAATGGAATCGACCCGCTTGCTTAACACCGGCGACGACGCCGGGCTCTCCCACATGCGAAAGAGAAGTCGTTCCAGCATGGGAGGAACCGGTACAATAAAGGCCTCCTTCGGGGGAGAGTCATATTGGAGGGCATCGAGTTCTTCTACTTGAGGCTCCTCCTCGGGATCTGCAGGGAAGGCCAAGGCCTTGGCCATATCCCTCACGAAGTCCGAGAACCGGGTATCCTCCGGGGGGGACCGTCTCCGAGGTTCGGACTCGGGGGAGTCCGAAAGGAACCAGGTGAGTCTTCGTCCTCAGATTCCCAGGCCGACTCCTCGGAGGAGGAGTCGATCGGCTCCAGTCGGGCGGGCACTGATGCCATCCGCCCCGACGACCTCGGTCCCGAACGGGAGGCCGAAGGAGACCTCGACCGAGGATCGACTCAAGCCCTCATGGACTCGAGGATCGGCTCGGTCTCCGGGGTCGATTTGGAGGTCGACGTCCCGGTGGTCAGGGCAGAAGCACCGGCGAGGCCAGCGATCAATGCCCGCTGCTGGTCCAAGAAGGCAGACAGACTGCACTCCAAGGCCGTCAACCTGAGTCCGAGCTCAGGAGACCCAGCAGCCCCCGACTCGGGCCCCGACGTCGGGTCCTTCGGAGGCGAGTCCACGAGGACAACTGTACTTACGTGAGCAGGCAACTCCACCTCGAGTCGAGGATGTTTTGACGGCCTCTCCGTCTCCGAGGACCCGGGACGGGAATCGGGGCTATGCGACCTGGCCCTCGAGGAACCAGGAGCGTCCACCGATCCCGCCATCGCGGGTTTCTTCTTCAGATGATGTTCCCGGGTAGGAGACCCCCTTTCAGAGGAACTCCGACGATGCTCAGGACCAGAGTCCCGAGACGTCGAAGCCTCTGACGAGGTCCGAGCCCGGCCGGAGTCAGAGAAGATACGCTCCCGCTGGTGCTGCCGACTCCTCAACGCTTTTGAGGACATCTTGCCGCATGACCCGCAGATCATGGGGTCATGATCTGGGCCGAGGCAGCGGAGGCAGAAGTCATGAGTGTCTGTAAGAGACATAAGTTTCTTACAGAGGTCACACTTTTTAAAGCCACTGGCAGCCATCGGGGGAAAAAGGGCCCCTGCGAGGTCGAACGACCGGGCTGCCAGGGAAAAAGGAAAAAAGCGCGAAATCTGTCACGAAGGACAAAAAACCGAAAAATAAAGGATGGACTCGCAACCGGCGTCGCGAGTCCGGGCGGGAAAAGAACCGGCGTCGAACCGAAGAAAAATAGAGAAAAATCAACTTTTCTGCGGGGATTCACAGGCAACGTCTGTAGGGCTCCGCGGAAAAAAGAAGACTGAGCAAGATGGCACCCTTGGGCGGGAAGAGGACCGCGCATGCGCGCTGCAATTCCCAAAGGCTTTCTTTGAAAGCTGGGGAAAATTGCTCCGCCAGGGCTCCGTCGGCGCCGACGTCACCCATATGTGAGGACTGACTTCCTGCTTGGTCCTGGAGAACCCCTGACGTTGTCTGCAGAACGCTTGATGCATGAGCAAGACAAAGTCAGGGGAGAAACCTCCACATGGAGAAGGAGACTCCAGGGCTGGGAACATGGCCGGAAGCCCAGCCGCCGCCTCCTGGGGAGCTCCCGACGAGGAAGCCATCGCCAAGTCTTCCTCCGGGACTGCCGCCGCCGGCTGTATATCCTGGCACGGCTTGGCCTCTATCTGCCGTTCCATGCTGGCAGACCCCGAGGCACAAGCCCTGCAAACCCCGGATTCCGCCACCGTACCTCTGCGAGAACCACAAAGGACGCACTGGGGTCGAGACGCCATCCCAGAGATCCTTCTCAGGAAAGGGAGTCTTGGGCTCTGTAGCTGCAGCCAAACACAAGACTGCTGTCTGTAAGCCTGTTTGTTTTTCTTTTGAGGTTTAAACTGAAAGAAAAACACCTCGGGACAAGGACTGCAAAAAGAAAGTGCTCACCGACGCAGCCCGGGTCAAATGGAAGAAGAAAGAAAGAAACCTAAAACAAAGTGAAAGAAGCTGAAGAAAGACGGAGCGCAGAGCCGCCGCCGCCGTGTTCCCCCTGCAAACAGCCGAGCGGAGCCGCTCCAAAAAAATCACACCCGAGGCTAAAATGGCCGCCGGTACCTGAGCGCGGCCGAAAAGGGCGCCAAAATTCGCCGCGTGAGCAGAGGGAACAAACAATGAGTCCTGCTCAGCCGAGGACCAGGGCAACTATCCCCCCAAACCACACCGAAAGGAAGTATGCCCTCACAGACAACTTACGTGCCTTCCACAGGGCTCCAGCCAGAGGGACTGCTTGTTAGCTGAGCAGTCTCCCGCCAGCGAGCCTCCCGTGCAAACGCTCCTGCCCTGAAGTGCAGACCAGCTCCCTGACCCGACAAGGACGCCGCCTCGGTCCTGCTCAAGGGCTCTCCCCCGTACAGTCCAGGGAGAGAGACCTGAAGATGAGCCCACAGCCCCGGAGATCAGGGGCAGACAGGAACCGGCACCTGAGGCAGTGCTTGATCACGAGTCCTTCGTTGTTGTGTCTTTTTTTTTTTTTTTAAAGGAACAGTAGCTCCCCAAAATCAAAAGAAAGGCAGTGGGAAAGAAAACCAAAATCCCAACTAAACTACACCTAAGCTAACTACACTAAGGCTCCTTATGAGTTCCTCAAGTGAGCCCAGCACCTAGGCTCACTAGATCCTCCTGCTGCATGGAGACTGGATACACTGGAGGAAAGGGGAGTGTGCACCAGACCTTATCCAGTGACGTCAACGTTTTGGCAAGTCCAGTCTCCAGGCTGCAGGAGGAGGTGCACAACCCAGAGGTGGAGGACTGAACTGTAGGAACGATAAGGAATTCCTAATCCATAATGGAACATAAACCTGTCTAGAAAGTGGTGTAGGTACAAGTAGGAGTCCTTTATTAGAAACTAAGGATCTCAATCTTAAGGTGCAAGGAGCCTGTCCAGACATGGCCATCCAGACATGGCCGTGTTTCGGCACTGCAAATATATATACATACAGGGTGGCCCAAAAAAAGTGAGAACATCTCGTAAATTAAAAGCTTAAATAGTTTACTTATTTACCTTTTTTAGCTATATAACGTCTTTATTTCGACAATTTACGGTCGCCATTTTTTTTTTTTAATTTGTCAATCGTTTACACTTGTCTTTGAATTTTTAAATAACTTATATGCTACGAGATGTTCTCACTTGTTTTGGGTCTCTCTCTCTATCTATACACATATACATTAAAAGTAAAACACTTAAAACAAATAAAAACACTAAAAGAACATAATACAAATCAAATGCCATCCTGAGCAAATGAAACATTAACACTCCAAATAAAATTAATAAGAGGCACTAAAAAAATGAAAAACATATCGCAGGATACAATAAAAGAAGTAGTAAAGACATTAATATGCACTGTCAGTTCATGAGGTTAAATATTAAAATGAACGAAAATGCTATTCTGTCTGGAGGTACATATTTAAGAGAACAAGGAATCCAGATAAAAGAAAATACACAGAACAAGGGATCTAATAATACATATATTGTTGTTCCTGTTATATTGTAATCCAGGTTTACTGTAACATAGTCAAATATTGTTCTTGTTACATTGTAATCACATTAATCAATATTGTTCTTTTCAACTCATGTTATAATGTAATATTGTTCTGTTTAATTGTTTAACTGTATAACGTTTGTTGTAATGTAAACCGCTGCTGATCCTTGGAAACAGCGGTATATAAAAACTGTTCAAATAAATAAATAAATAAATAAATATAATGGAGACAATGAAACCATATTAAAATACAAAGATAGGTTTAAACACAATCCCAAGATAAAACAAAACAGCCATCGGTTCCTAACCCAAAGGGCTCCTAATAATAAATCAGAAATTAATTAATCTATTGCGTGTCCATGATCAATACATAAAAGTAAGGTAATTCTGGGACCCAATATGTGGGTGAAAATTGCCCGAGGGGTACAACAAGTGAACTAAAAATGATCACAGTGAATAAAAGATTAAAAAGTGGTCATCATTTTCTATACTAAAAGAGAAGCGCTCATTAAAAAAGCACAGCCATAAAAGGGGAAGGGAGGTCGCAATCAGTCACGGCCTCCTACTCAGGATCAGTATAGGTTGGAGCTCCCTACCAGAGGTCGGGGGCGAGGGAGAGGAGGCCGGGGAGGGTGGAGGTGGGACAGATCGAATAAGTAGTAATTAGATCTTACCTGCTAATTATTGTTCCTGAAGGAACGACAGTCCAGTCCCTTTACTTCAGGGTTACGCAACCCTTCCAGCAGCTTGGAGGCTGAGCCCAACCTTTTTGGGGTGGAGCGGTATATATACCATTGGTGCCACCCACCAACTCCAGTAACCTACTGCAAAAGCAGACTTAACAAAACCTAAGCAATTCCCTAAACGGAAATAAACAAACTCAAGCGGAAAAACTCTATATACATATTCCTTCTTTTTGTTTTTGTTTTTTTTGTTTTTTTAACAGGAGTAGACAGTAGGAGAGAGGGACAAGGGAGGAGGCAGGATAACTGCTACTGCACGGGCCTGTCCTCCCGCATGACCTGCCCGCAAGACCTGCAACCGCCCTCGGGCCGCAGTCCCGCCCCAGAGAAACGGCCGGAATGGTCAAATAGAGCTAGGGAGGGGAATAGGGACTGGACTGTCGTTCCTTCAGGAACAATAATTAGCAGGTAAGATCTAATTACTTCTTCCTTATCGTCACTCCAGTCCAGTCCCTTTACTTCAGGGAAGTACCAGAGCAGTACCAGCTCGGGCGGGATTTGCCATTCCGGAACGTAGCACTGCATGCGCAAACCTGGAGTCCGCCGAGCTCTGCACGTCCAGCCTGTAGTGCTTGGTGAAAGAGTGCAGAGAGGACCAAGTCGCTGCCCTACAGATATCCATAGGAGGAACTAGGCTGAACTCCGCCCAAGAGGTAGCCTGTGCTCGAGTTGAGTGAGCGCGCAGACCTCCTGGGACTTGCTTCCCCTTGAGGATATAGGCGGAGGCAATCGCCTCCCTGATCCATCTGGAAATTGAGGCCTTGGCCACCGCCTCCCCCTTGTGGGGCCCTCCGAACTGCACGAAGAATCGTTCGGATTTCCGGAAGGGCGCCGTGCGGGAGAGGTAAGGCTTCAAGGCTCTGGGGACGTCGAGCAGATGGAGCTTACTGTCTCTCCCTCTAGGTCCCTCCGGCGAAAGAGACGGGAGAGAGATGGATTGGTTGACATGGAAGGGGGAGATCACCTTAGGCAAAAATGAAGGCACCGTCCGAAGGACTACCTTGTCCTTGAGAAACGCCAGAAAGGGAGGTCGAGAAGACAGGGCTTGTAATTCGGAGACTCATCTAGCTGAGCAAATGGCCACAAGGAACACTGTCTTTAGGGTCAGATCCTTCAAGGAGGCCTTCTTCAAAGGTTCAAAAGGCTCCGCGACTAGGGCGTTTAGAACCAGATTGAGGTCCCAAGGGGGAATGACCGATCTTCGTTGGGGGCGGAGCCGTCTGACCGCTTTCAAGAACCTGACAACGTCCGCATGAGCTCCCAAGGCTTTTCCGCCCACCTTGCCCCTATAGCAAGCGATGGCCACCAGTTGTACTCGCAAGGAGCTGTGGGCTAACCCCTTGTCGAGACCCGCTTGCAAGAATTCCAGTACCTCCGGGACCGAAGCTGACAGGGGGTTCTTTCGGCGTTCCGTACACCATGCCTCAAAGATACGCCAAACTCTTACATAGGATAGACAGGTGGAGCGCTTCCTCGCGCTCAGCAGGGTCGTGATTACTGCCGGCGAGTAGCCGCGCTTCAAGAGCCACGCCCTTTCAATAGCCAGGCCGTAAGCGAGAACCGATCCACGTGAGGCATCTGGACCGGCACTTGCCTCAAGAGGTCCTTCCTGATGGGAAGGCGCCACGGCCGGTCGGCGATCATCTTACCAGGTCCGCATACCAGGGGCGACGAGGCCAATCCGGGGCAATAAGGATTACTAGGCCCCGGTGAGCTTCCACCCGCTGGAGGACCTTCCCGATTAGAGCCCAAGGAGGGAAGACATAAAGAAGACCCTCCGAGGGCCATTTCTGGGACAGGGCGTCCAGGCCCTCGGACATCCTCTCCTTCCACCGACTGAAGAATCGGCTTACTTTGGCGGATGAGAACCGCGCCATGAGGTCCATGACTGGAGGATCCCAAAAAGCTACTATCTGGTCGAAGATTTCCTGATGCAGTTCCCACTCGCCGTGGTCTATCTTGCACCTGCTGAGGTAATCTGCCGTGATGTTGTCCGTGCCGGCCATGTGCTGAGCTGAGAGTGCTTCCAGGTGAACTTCTGCCCACTTGAACAGGGAGTCCGCCTCCTTTTCTAAGGTCGGACTGCTGGTGCCGCCCTGGTGATTGATGTACGCCACTGCGGTGACATTGTCGGAGAGAACTCGAATCGCTTTTCCTAGCACTGAGGACTGGAGAGCCTTGAGCGCCCGAGCGACGGCTCTCAATTCTAGTCAGTTGATAGGCCATAGGGATTCCAACTCCGTCCAACGCCCCTGGACAAACTGTTCCTCGAAATGAGCTCCCCAGCCTGCTAGACTGGCGTCTGTCGTCAACAGCACCCATTGTGGGGACTCGAGGGGCATTCCGCGACTCCGATTCCTTGGGCACCTCCACCAGAGGAGGGAGTGCCTGGTTCGAGGAGCGCAGGGAAGCTGCCAGGACAAGGGGTGCTGTTGTGGAGACCACCGCCGCAACAGTGAATGCTGTAACGGGCGCATGTGAGCCCTGGCCCACGGGACTACTTCTATTGCTGCCGCCATGGTTCCCAGCAATTGCAGGTAATGCCACGCTGAAGGGAGCCGCCTGGCCATGAACTGTGAGACTAGGGTTCTTAGGGCCTTTATCCTCGTGCTGGACAGGAAGACCTTCCCTCTGCCTGTGTGGAACCTTGCTCTGAGATACTCGAGCTCTTGGGATGGAATCAAACTGCTCTTTGCGTGATTGATGACCCACCCTAGCTCCTCCAGAACTTTAACTACTTTGGCTGTTGCCCGGCGACTTTCCTCTTCTGATTTTGCCCAAATCAGCCAGTCGTCCAAATAGGGGTGCACTAAGATTCCCTTTTTTCGTAGGACGGCCGCTACCACCACCATCACCTTGGTGAACGTCCTTGGCGCCGTCGCTAGCCCGAAGGGTAGTGCCTGAAATTGAAAATGACCTCGAGGCACAGTGAATCTGAGGAACTGCTGATGAGACCTTCTGACCGGGATATGCAAATATGCTTCTGTCAGATCCAAGGACGTTAGGAACTCTCCGGCCCTCACGGCCGCTATCACTGCTCGCAGGGTTTCCATCCGGAAGTGAGGTACCTTGAGACAGCGATTGACCTGCTTTAGGTCCAGGATCGGGCGAAAGGACCCCTCCTTTTTTGGGACGACGAAGTAAATCGAGTATCGACCCATACCGCATTGGTCTGGAGGCACCGGAACTACGGCCCCGAGCTCTATGAGGCGGGAAAGAGTTGATTCTATGGCTTCTCTTTTTGCTGAGGAACTGCAGGGGGACTGAACAAAGGCTGGAAGTATTTGCTTTGCAAATTCGAGAGCGTATCCCTCTCGAATCACTTCCAGCACCCACCGATCGGACGTGACCCGGGACCAGGCGGGAAGAAACTGCCTCAGGCGACCGCCCACCGGCAGTCCGCCCTCCTGGGCCCCCGGAATCTCATTGTTGTTTTCTGGGGCCCGAAGAAAAGGAGGAGGGGGCCGAGAAGCCTCTGCCCCGAAACCCTCGGGAACCTTGGCCCCTAGCGTTAAAACGGCCCTTGAGGAAAGGGTTAGGTCTGGTCGAGCGAAACCTCCGTGGTTCTCTAGGCTGGTTCCGCGCTGGGGCTGAGGGACGCGTTTGCCTGGGCCTGTCCTCCGGAAGCCTGCCTCCCTTGGACTCACCCAGGTCCTTTACTAACTTGTCCAGGTCCTCTCCGAACAACAGTTTCCCTTTAAAGGGAAGACGACTCAGGCGCGCTTTGGAGGAGGCATCGGCAGCCCAGTTCCGGAGCCATAAATAGCGTCTGGCTGCCACCACCGAGGCCATGTTCTTTGCCAAGCTCCGGATGAGGTCATACTGGCTATCTGCCAAGAAGGCCATACCTGATTCCAACCTCGCCGCGTTGGCTAGAGCCCCATCGGAGGGGCCCTCCACCGCCTGGAGTTGCTGAGACCACCTCAAACAGGCTCTCGCCACCCATGCCCCTGAAACTGAGGCCTGTAAGGCAAGAGCGCTCACATCGAAGGCTTGCTTCAGAAGCGTGTCCAATCTTCTGTCCTGGGCATCCCTCAAGGCCGCGCTGCCCTCCTACTGGTATGGTAGTTTTCTTCGTTACTGCCGAGACCGCCGCATCCACCCTGGAGGACTTCAGAAGCTCTTTGTCTGCCTCTGGGAGAGGGTAGAGACGAGACATGGCCCGGACCCCTCTTAAGGCCGACTCAGGTTGATCCCATTCCTCCTGAATCATCTGACGCACCACTCTGTGGACAGGAAAAACCTTCTGAGACCTCCTGATGGCCTGGATCAGGGGATCTTCCAATGCCTCATCCTCCGCGGGGGTATCCGAGGCCACGTTGAGAGCTTTCAGGGAATCATTTATCAAGGCGGGCAACTCCTCCCGCCGGAAGACCCTGATTATGCGAGAATGGTCCTCCTCAGGGATCTCCCCTTCCTCCAGCTCCTCCTCCAGCTCCTTTTCCGAGACCTCCTCTTCAGGCATGTCCTGGGAAGGAGAAGGGAGGGGCTCCTCAATCATTAGTCTGGGACGCTTTGTGGGTATCCCAGAGTCCTGAGCGTTCGACCTCATGGGTCTGACTAGTTTGCCTTCGGCTGAAGGACCCATTTCTCCTGACCCAAGTCCCTTCTTCCGCAAACAATAGGCTTGGTGCAGTAAGAGCACGAAATCAGGGGAGAAGAAATCCCCGACTCCCCCTTCTTCTGCGGGAAGGGAGGAGGGAGGTATAGGGGGAAGGGGAGCCTCTGAGCGAGAGGGAAGGGATAACTGGGACGCTACTTCCCCCTCCGAGGGGTCCGAGGACCCCTGCGAGGCCTGGGACATGGCTAGGCTAATTTCTTGCTCCACTGAGGAAGCCACTGCAGCGCAGCCCCTGCAGACCCCTGCCTCAGATGCCGTACCCCTCCGGGTGCCACAAGATGGACACCTCGGTTTGCCCGTCATGCTCCTCAGGGGTATCTAAATAGATGCACACCGTCCCGAGTCTCACCCTTTACCTTTCAATTAAATAAATTACACAACAAATCAACAAAATAAATCAAACTAAATCAAATAAATCAACCAAACAAATCCCCCAACTAATCTAAGCTTCCAGGCTCTACAGATGCTCTCCGGTAACAGGCATTAAAGGAAAGAAATCCCTGAGGCAAACGGGGGCACAGAAAAACGCTTAAAATTAATTAAAGTAATAACCAGAGCCAGAAGAATAAATTTTAAATTTTCAGCCCATAAGCTGAATACTTGCGGTTAGAGGCTTCTCTCCAGGCCCAAGGCCGCGATTCTCCATAGTTGGCTCAACACGTGGTAGGCCGCGACCACGTGGAGCCCTTAGCAGAGTAGCTTGTAAAACTGCCTTTTTGAGCTGTCCCGCACGTTCCGACAGTGCAGAAGAGGATGAAAACAGAGACCCGAACGACCCGGGGCCTCGTTTTACTCCCGGAGCTTCACTCGCAGCTCCGGAGCTAGTCGCTGCCCTCTACCGCGCCGTGGGGAGAAGAGGGGGGGCTGGAGGCAATATCCTACTCTCCCTCCTATACGGCGCGTCCTCTAGCGCTCAGCCGCCGGCGGGACTTCGGCGCAAGGACGGGTAGGTCTCCTGGCAGGGCAGCAGAGGATCAGGCAGTACTGACAGCGAGAGGAACTCTGACCGTTCCTCCTCGCTGCTGCAGGAATAGAGAAATTCTCCTCCGGTCCCGGGACCGGGACCGGGCCGCGGGGGGGGGGGGGGGGGGGGTCGGTGGAAAAAAAAAAAGGCAAGATTCCTGATTAAAATAAAGAAGTCTAACCATGCAACTTTGCAGAAGTAATTAAAATAATTAAAATAATTAAAATAATCAAATTTAGAAGAAGTTAGGACTCCAGTAAGCCCTAGGCTTACGGAACCCTCCAGCTGCTTGGAGGCTGAGAATACTGGAGTTGGTGGGTGGCACCAGTGGTATATATACCGCTCCACCCCAAAAAGGTTGGGCTCAGCCTCCAAGCTGCTGGAAGGGTTGCGTAACCCTGAAGTAAAGGGACTGGACTGACGATAAGGAACAGAAGGTTTTAACATCAGGAATAGACAATGGAATTGTTAACATTTCCAAATATACTTTGAATGATGCAGAGATCCCTGTATTGAACAAATGCCCTTCTTTTGTAACTACTAAGCCCTATTATCCTGTTGAAATTCAAACTGACCTATATATATTTTTTAGAAAAAAAAAGAGAATTAAGCATTTTTTCCTCACAAATAGATGAGCAACAAACTAACTCATCCATAATACGTAATAAGTCAACTTGGATTCTGCCATCACAAACAGACCATCTGATAGAATCTTTTGAACGGTCATCTCGAAACGTGTGATGGAGTTAGATCTAAAACCAAAATCGGCCTATTACAATCCTTCCCACGCAGAAAAACAGGGAATCCAGTCTTTACAGTCTAATTCCCAAAGTCTTATAAAACCAACAGAAAAGGGTGGGGCCCTTGTAGTGATGAATGTGGACTTTTATGCAGGAGAGAGAAACAAACAATTGCAGGACCAGACCTTCTATAGGAGGCTAGATGGAGAGCTAGTTTGATAATGACTGGTTTTGAGAAAGATTTTTTAACTGTAGACTACCCAATCATTTCCACTATCTATATATTACCCAAGATCCATAAATCTTTGGTGTCCCCCCCCCCCCCCCCCTCTGGGATGGCCTCTCATATCAGCCATCAGTTCCCTTTTTGAGCCCATTTCACAATTTCTGGACCTTTTACTTCAGCCATTTATATATGGTATTCCATCATATGTGAGGGATTTCTCACATATCATTCAGATTTTGGCAGCTTTTGAAGGTATCATCAAGATCTTGCTCTTGTCACTCTATATATCGAGTACCTCTATACAAAACATCCCACAACTGGATGCCTTGGAAATTATACAAGAAGTCCTTTTGGAGCACACTGAATAGAAAAGGATTCCCACAGCTTTTTTTTATCACATCTTGTCCATCTGGCTTTAAGCAAAAATTACTTCTGTTTTAGAGACCTTTCTTATAAGCTGGTAAAAGAAGTGGCCATGGGCTCTTTCTATGGCCCCAAGATATAGCAAATTTATACATGGTAAATTTTGAGAAGAAATGTTTAAGTCAGCATCCATTCTCAGATAATATCAGATTGTGGAAGCACTATATTGATGACATTTTGGTTATTTGGAATGGAAACATGCATATATTTGAAAATTTTAATGTTTGGATCTATGCATTGGATCCAAACTTATGATTCCAAATTACATTTGATCCTACATTATGGTTTATGGTTTAGGCATTTGATATACCGCCCTTTACTTACGCATCAGAGCGGTTTACATGTATATACTAACAGGTACTTTTTTATTCCCTTGTCCCAGAAGGGCTCACAATCTAAGTGTACCTGAGGCAATGGAGGGTTAAGTGGCTTGCCCAAGGCCACAAGGAGTGGCCAATGGACTATGTATTTCATATTTGGATCTTCTCATCAAAAAAGGCACAAGTAGTTTCCTTACAGATCTGCATAGAAAACCAATGGATAGGAACCAACATTTACATTATCAAAGTTTCCACAATCATTCTCTTAAGGCTCACCTTAAAACAGGTCAGTTTTGAAGGGAAAATGAAACCCCCTTCAGGTACCCTAGTCCCATATTGGACTACTGTCTTCCATCTTGTGCTAACGTCTTCAGCTCTAAGCCTAAGTACGAAACAGCCTGCTGACCCTTTCACCCTGGAACTGCAGAATTAGCAGCTTGAACTATGAAATGTGCTGACATCCTGAAATCATAGAGCTGACACAATGAGAGGTACTGACCTTAATAGCTCTGAAAACTACACAGCTATTGAAACTGTCACCTAGATCTAGTGGCCATGAACAAGGAGACAAAAAAAAAAAAAAAAAGAACTAGGTTGCAGGATGTAGCTGACCAACCTCAGTATCTGGAATCCATCTGCAGGAAGCAGGGCCAGCAAGAGGAAATTAGACTTACCTGCTAATTGTTGTTCCTTAAAGAACTCTAGTCCAGTCCCAGAACCAGTGAGTTTAGAATCTCCTCCAGCAGCTTTGGAGATTGAAGCATGTCATCGCTTTGATGACCTCAGCATACATATAGGCTAAGCCCGCCTCTTCTCCTTCAGTACCTATTAACAAAGCAGACTCAGCTAAGCAACAATTTAGTTAAACATATCATCATAGACATCTAAATAAATAACTTATTCTTTCATTTTCTTTGGGTTTTGTTTTTTTTTTAAACCAAAAGAACTATGAACTAAGGAGTGCTGCAAAAGGATTCCAGACGCCTAGGGGAATATGGACACATCCAGAACCAGCGTCCAAATAGACGATAGAACCAACCACAGAATCAACAGCAGAAATATACGCAGGCTGGTACCACCAACAGAAACCCCGGGTGGGATCCGGGACTGGACTCGAGTTCCTTCAGGAACAACAATTAGCAGGTAAGTCTAATTTCCTCTTCCTTTTCGTCCCTCTAGTCCAGTCCCGGAACCAGTAAGGATGTATCAGAGCATTAAATTACACAGGTACACTAAAAAAAATTTTTTTAAACTGCCTCTAATGTTTCGATTGATTTTTACGTTTTTTGGTGCGCTGAATCCAAATCTGGTAACCAATTTGCTCCATCACGTACAGATTTTTTGCTACATTGGGTTAGCAGTTTGAGGTGAACGTTTCAGATTGAGTGCGATCGAGATAAAAGTTTCTTGGATGAATTCTTTATACTAATTGTTTAGTAGTTATTCAAATAAGAATAAAGAAAATTGCAACAAGGCAGCACATAAGAATAGAGTAATGTCAACAAAACACACTGATGGTAGCAAAATTGTCTGCACTTAAAACAGCCACATACATGTGCACAAACATTGAGCATATAAGAGCGAGGTTAGACACAAAGCAAAGCAAAGAAATGTGCAAAAAATGTTGTACAGGTATGTATGTAAGAATAGAAAACGCAAACCGCACCATTGCAATACATGAAGACAAACACCCAATGGTGTGAAAATAAAATTCTAATAAATGAGATCCGACACCGTGGTAATAACTAGCAAATTTTTATTTCAAAGTTTAGTAAAAACACGATATTTGTCAACACAGTTTAGATTTTAAAGTCATTCTTGGGTCAATCAATCTCCTGGTGGGCCCGTTTCTTCTTCCCCCGAATGCTTCTCTTGGTGCGCTGCTTGGCGTATTTTTCATCTGGGGTTTCCTGCAGCAGCAACCAGCAGAAATCAGCCATCATAGTGGTGTTCCATCTTCCTTGGTACCTTCTCTCTGCGTCCTTGATGTCCAGGTGAAACCTTTCACCTTGTTCTTCACTGTACGCCCCCAAGTTTTTGGGAAAGTAGTTCACATGGGAGTGCAAGAAATGGACTTTCAGGCTCATGTTACAGCCTTGTTCTTTGAAGGCATTGAGCATCCTGGCAACAATATCCTTATAGTTCTCATCCCGCCTGTTCCCCAAGAATTTGAGAACAACATCCTTGAAGGAATCCCAGGCTTCTTTTTCCTTCTCAGACATCGTTTCAGCGAATGCTCCATCTGAAATGAGTTTCCTTATATCAGGGCCAACAAACACTCCTTCCTTTAGCTTTGCTTCAGAAAGTCGGGGGAACTTTGAGCAAAGGTACCGAAAGCACTCACCATCTTTTGGAAGGGACTTGATGAATTGCTTAATGAGACCCAACTTAATGTGGAGAGGTGGTAATAGAATTTTATCACGAGGTACCAAGCTCTCATGAAGAACATTTTTCTCACTGGGTCTCAAATACTCCCGAATTGGCCAGTCTTTTTTCCCCCAGTGTAGGTCGCGGGCCCGGCTATCCCACAAGCAAAGGAAGCAGGGATATTTGGTGAAACCGGATTGCTGCCCTAATAGCATGGATAGAATTTTAAAGTCTCCACAAATCATCCACTTATGCTCATCATAACGAATCTTCTGAAGAATCAGGGCCAAATTCTCGTATTTTTCTTGGAGAATAACAGAGTGAGCAATAGGAACTGAAGCGAATGTGTTGCCATTATGAAGACGAACACCTTTTATGCTGTCTTTTGACGAATCAATGAACAGCCGCCATTCAGCAGGATCATACTTGAGTATAAACTTTTCCATCACTCCGTATATATCGTTGCAAAATACCAAATCTTCCTCTTTGCTGAAATACTTCAAAAATTGTGTCTCGCGGTTGCAGTACCAATAAAAAGTTGTTCCTGGTGACAATCGATTTTTCTGTTTAAGCCGAGAACCTAGCAGTTGGGCAGCATCTTTTGGGAGTCCTAAATCCCGGACTAAATCATTCAATTCAGCTTGAGAGAAAAGTTCAGGTTTCGGATCTGGTTCAGTTTCAAACTCGGAAGTACTGGACTCATCGGGAAAAGCCATCTGATGAGTCTCATCATGATCAGAACCGTCCACACAAATATGATCCAAAGATTTTGGTGGTTCAGGCACAGGTACTTCGTTGCTATAAGGCATAGGCCTAATTGCTGAGGGAAGGTTGGGGTAACTTATTACGTTCTTATTTTTTAAGTTGTATCCCTTCACAATGCAAGAGCAAAAATAGCAGTCACTGCTGTGGTCTCTTTGTTCACGCCACATCATAGGTATTCCGAAACGAAATGCTTGTTTTTTACCTTTCATCCATAAGTGTAGATCTTCCTCACATGTCTTGCACACTTTGTGAGGAGCCCACGGTTTGTCTTGATCGCCTAACTTCAAACCGAAATAGGCGAAATATACTTTTTTAATAAATGCAGAAATGTTCCTCTGCCGCTTTTTCACGGTATATTCCCCACAAATAAAACAAAAACTGTCCGGAGAGTTGACGCAACCTCTGGCTCTGTGAGCCATCACAAATACACAGCACTACAAACTACAACTGTAGTGAACCACTTCAGAATAAAGCTGGATTACGACTGAGCAAACAAAAGGTAATAATGAACTTGCAAGAAACTGAAATTTGACAGGAACGTTCATGTCGCAACCACCGTGTTTGAGCGAGCGAACGAGGCGAGGCGAACAGGAAAGAACATGCGCCAGCGCGAGTACTGGATTTAGCCCCCCGCCTCCCAATTGTCCTGTTAATGTATAAAATGAATACAAAACACTCTAAAATATCAATAGGGAGTGTTTCTAGTTAGTTAACCATTACAACCTCTATTTTGGGCCAAGAAAATAAACTGCAGTCGGCTAAAAAGAAATTATGTGAACATTCCTTATATGGGTAAGAAATCTAATTTTGCAAGAAAACGTGACGTGATGGAACATTTTGGCTATTTTTCCTGGATTCAGCACCCCAAAATCTATAGGAATCAGTTGCAAAACTGGAGGCAGTTTTTTGGTAGTGTACCTGTGTTATTTAACGGGAGGGACCAGCCAGACCAGCCTGAAGCACTGCTGCCCCAAAGCGGCCATCATCCCCCGCTTGAACATCAAGCACAGTTACTTACCTGTAACATGTGATCTCTGGGAACAGCAGGAATAAGTCTTCACATATGGGTATCGTCGGTACCGAAGGAGCCTGCGCAGGAATGCTCCCCAGCGTCCAATAAGAAAGCTTTTGGGAGCATCCCACAGCGCCTGCGTGCTGCCTTCCCGCCTTTCCCAACCGCCTCTCTCCAGTTCGAGTTTTAAAGCTGAGACAAAGAGAGAGAGAGGGGAAAGGAAAGATAGACAGAGAGATACAACTCCTAGGGAAGGTGGGTGGGTTGTGAAGACTTATTCCTGCTGTTCCCAGAGATCACCTGTTACAGGTAAGTAACTGTGCTATCTCCAGGAACAAGCAGGAATGAGTCTTCACATATGGGGACTCCCTAGCTGCAGATGCCAGGGAGAGACCCCAGAGTTGTGTGTCCTTGAAAAGGGCTCTACCTCCCCCCATGGATCTCTGGCATCCAACCAGGGTAGGTGGGTAGGAGTTGATTAGGAATGGAACAGGTGTTTGAGAACAGCCTGACCAAACGAGGCATCCCGGCAGGAGTCCTTGTCCAAATAGTAATAGGCTGTGAAGGTATGAACCGAGGCCCAGGTGGCCGCTCGACAGATCTGGTCGATGGACACAGAGTTTAGATGAGCCATTGAGGCTGCCATGGCCCTCACATTGTGAGCTGTGACATGGCCTTCCAGAGAAAGGTTCCTACTCTGGTAGGCGAAAGAAATACACTGAGCAATCCAGTTGGACAGTGTTCTCTTAGAAACTGGAAGTCCTAAATGGGAAGGATCAAAAGCAACAAAGAGTTGAGAAGACTTTCTATGTTGCTGTGTTCTTTGTAAGTAAAAGGCGAGAGCTCTTTTAGAATCCAAAGTATGAAGATTCCTCTCTGCACTTGATGCATGAGGTCCTGGAAAAAAGAAAGGTAAGTATACCTCTTGATTCAGATGAAAAGGCGAGACCACTTTGAGCATAAAGTGTGGATTGGTCCCGAGGACTACCTTATCATGATGGAACCTTGTATAAAGAGGATTAGCCACCAAGGCTTGCAACTCACTGATGCAACGTGCTGAGGTGACTGCAATGAGAAAGATAACCTTCCAAGAAAGACATTTCAAGGAGGTAGTGGCTAAAGGTTCAAAGGGTGGCTTCATAAGCTGGCCAAGAACCAGATTTAAGTCCCATGCCACTGGAGGTGGTCTAATGGGAGGTTTAGTTAAAAGAAGGCCTCTCATAAATCTTGCTATAAGAGGATGAGAGGAAATAGGCTGTCCATTGAGAGGCTTGAGGGACGCTGCAATAGCACTCAAATGGACTCTTACTGAATTTGTTTTAAGGCCTGCATGGGCTAGATGCAGAAGATACTCTAGTAACGAATTCAGAGGTATTGCAAGAGGGCTAAGACCCTCCTCTGAACACCAAATGATTAATCTTTTCCATTTGAAAGCATAAGAACGCCTAGTGGAAGGCTTTCTAAAAGCATGAAGAATATCTCTGACTTGCTGAGAGAGATGAAAAACTTGAAGGTCTAGGCCTTCAGCAACCAGGCCCTGAGATGGAGAGACTGGGGGTTTGGGTGCCACAATGTTCCGTCTTCCTGGGATAGAAGATCTGGTGCAGAGCCCAATTCCAGGGAGGGAGCTTGAGAGAGATGCAGAAGTAGAGGGTACCACACTTGGCGTGGCCAATGTGGTGCTATGAGGATCATGGAACCTCGGTCTCTCTGAAGCTTGAAAAGTGTTTTGGGAATTAGGGGAATGGGTGGAAAGGTATAAAGGAAGTCTTGACCCCAGTGAAGAAGGAAGGCATCCTTGGCCTGAACTCCCTGACATGGAATTCTGGAACAGAACCGGGGAAGTTTGGCATTCCACGGACTTGCAAAGAGGTCTATGTCCGGGGTTCCCCAAATTCGAAAAATCCTGGCTATCTTGTCCATGTGGAGGGACCACTTGTGTGGAAGCAGAACTCGACTGAGTCTATCTGCCCAAGAGTTTTGAACGCCTGGAAGATATACAGCCATAAGATGAATCTGATGCTCTCTGGCGAAGGCCCACAGTCGCAAAGCTTCGTTGCAAAGCGACAGAGCCAGTCCCTCCCTGCTTGTTCACATAGAACATGGCTACTTGGTTGTCCGTGTGGATGAGGACTGTCCTGTAGCTGAGCAGGGAGTGAAACACTCAGAGCTAAGAAAATTGCTCCGAGTTCCAAGAGATTGATGTGTAGAGAAGTCTCCTGTGGAGACCAGATGCCCTGGGTGGAGAGATCTTGCAGATGAGCTCCCCAAGCCATTGGAGAGGCATCTGTTGTAAGAGTTGCTTGGGGAAGTGACTGCTGAAAAGGGGACCCCAGCAACAGGTTTTGAGAGGACTTCCACCATTGGAGAGACCAAAAAAGGTGACTGGAGTTTGCTATTTTGTCTGACAGGTAACCTGATGCCTGAGTCTACTGGGTGGACAAAGTCCATTGAGCTGCCCTCATGTGAAGGCGAGCATATGGAACCACATGCATGGTGGATGCCATGTGGCCTAAGAGTTGTAACATTTCCCGAGCAGTTAAATGGGACTTTAACTGTATTTGGGAGGCTAACTGCACCAAGCGTAGGCAACGAGCCTGAGGAAGATAGGCCCTTGCAGTTGTGGTATCCAGGACAGCCCCTATAAACTCCGGAGATTGAGTAGGGGTGAGATTGGATTTTGGGATGTTTATTACCAGTCCCAAATACTGAAAGACACGCATTGTGCAGGTTAGAAAAGTCTTGGCCTCTGACTGAGAGGGAGCTCGAATGAGCCAGTCGTCCAGATATGGGAAAACAAATATTCCCAGGGTGCGTAGAAATGCAGCTACTACTGCCATGCATTTCGTGAACACCCTTGGTGCGGAGGCCAGACCGAAAGGAAGCACCCTGTATTGGTAGTGCTTTTCTCCAAAAAGGAATCGAAGGAACCTTCTGTGTGTTGGATGGATGAGGACAAGGGTGTACGCATCCTTGAGATCTAGAGAACAAAGCCAGTCCTGACTCTGAAGGTATGGAAGCAGAGCACCGAGAGAAATCATCTTGAATTTCTCCTTGAATAGAAATTTGTTCAATTCTCTAAGATCTAAGATGAGTCTGTAGCCCCCTGTTTTCTTTGGGATAAGAAAATAAGGGGAGTAGAACCCTGTGCCTTGCTGAAGAAGAGGTACTTCTTCTATTGCCCCTTGGGCAAGAAGGGTGGCAATCTCCTGACCCAGAAGGTCGAGGAGTGATGTTGGAGAATTGAACTGTTTCACTATGGTGTGAGGGGGAAGTCTTAAGCTTGTACCCTTCCCTTATGATGGAGAGTGTCCATTGCTCTGCTGTGATTTGTTCCCATCTGGGAGCAAAGTAAGTCAACCTTCCTGGAATGATAAGGGGCTCTGGTTCTTCCAGAGCCAGAAAGGCTAAGTTCTCTTGCTGCAAGTCAAAGGCCCTGAGGAGGCTGAGGCTGCTGGGTCATGGCAGGCCTAGCAGCCTTTGATTTGGCCTGTTTAGGTGGTTGCTGACGCTTTGCAGCAAAACGACCTGCAGAAGATGCCTGCTGACTATAAGCAGGATAGTATCTTCCCTTTTTAGAAAAAGATGTCTTTTTGAACAATCTTTTCTTAACAGGAGCAGAGGTAGACTTTGAAAGTCGATCCAAAGCAGAGTTTTCAGCATCCATCTGATTGGCCTTTGCTTGCCAATCCTTACCAAAAAGGTTTTCACCTGTACAAGATATATTCCCTAATTCATCTTGTACCCAGAGCTCCAAATCAGAAGCTTGTAACCAAGCAATTCTGCGTGCCCCTATGGCAATAGCCGAAGCTCTGCTTACACAGTCAAAAGAGTCAAAGGCTGCACGGTTGGAAAATTTGGAGGCATCTTGGGCATGTTTGAGCCAAGTGAGAAACTCCTGCCTTTTATCCTCTGAAATAAAAGGGGTTAAAGTCTGCAGATGATCTGTGACTTCTTTTAGAAACATCCCTATATAGAGACTATAGAAGTTGATCCTGGCAGCTAGCATAGAAGCTTGGAAAACCCTTCGGCCAAAAGCATCTAGGGTCCTGCATTCACGCCCTGGAGGATTAGATGAGTGTCTCTTTGCACTCTTTATTTTTCTCATAGCAGACTCTACCACAATCGAGTGGTGAGGAAGCTGAGTTTTGTGAAAGCCAGGACAAGGAGGGACACGATACATGGTGTCTAGCCTGCGAGAATGAGGAGAGGTGGTAAGAGGTGTCTCCCACATCCTCAACATGAGATCATACAGAATCTCATGGATAGGTAAAGTAGCTGCCTCTTTAGGAGTTTTAGGATATTGTAAAATATCTAACTCCTTGGCTCTGGGTTCTGACTCAGGGGCCACTGTGATGGAGAGGCCCCTAGCCACTTCCCTAATGAAGTCTTGAAAAGACAAATCTTCTGGAGGAGACATTCTTCGTTTAGGAGAAGGCTCCTGAGGAAGAAGTATCGATGCCTCGACAGAACCCTCTGAGTCATCTGAGTCTTCAGAGGAATCGAAGTATCGCCTGTCTGGATGCTCCTGTAGAGCCCGATAGCCGTACCGAGTAGGATCGGTATCGGGAGTAACCGGTACCAGTTCGGTACCGATGGGCATCATAGGACAGGGTACCGTTGCAGTTGACACCGAAGCCGATGCAATCGGTACCGGCACCGGGAGTGATGCCGGTGTCGGAGCTGGTACCGACAACAGGGATTGTTGCGGTACCGGAGGAGGAGTCGCAGCCTGTATGAATGCTGACAGGGTGCGCTGCATGGCCAGAATCTTCTGATCCATCGACGCCACCAATGTCTGGATGTCGGTACCAGTGGGAGCCACCGGTACCCCAGAACACGGCAACAGGTGATCTGTCGAGGCCGAGCCATCGATGTCAACCTGTGACCCCACAGATAACCCTTTGGAAGCCGAAGCTTCCCGCCGGGGTAATTTTGTCGGTGCAGAATCCTCGAGGGCAAGCCCGGAGGCATCTCGATGCTTGGAGGGAGATCTACTCTTCGAGGACCAGCTAGATTTATGCTTGGTTACCTGAGATCCATGGGAGGAAGAAGAAACCCTGAAGACGTCGATGCCACCGAAGCTGCATCAGAGGGAAACAGGGTACTGAGCTTGGCTGCTCGGTTCTGCCGACCTCTTTTAGACATCATGGTACAGGACATACAATCAGTGATGGAATGGTCAGGCCCCAAACATTTTAGACACCAGTCATGGGTGTCAGTGACAGAAATAGTACCGCCACATTTTGTGTACTTTTTGAACCCGGAGGCGGGCTTCTCCATGAGGAAAAAAAATTTTTAGGCCTAAGGCCCAAAAACTGAAAATGCACAGTGAAGAAAAGAAATTGTTTTTTTGTTGTTTTTTTTTTTAAAGAAAGAAAAGAAAAGTCCAGCGGTACCGGTCCGACGTCGAAGAAGGCAGACGCGACACAAAAGAATTAAGAAAAAATAAAGAACTTCTTCTGCGGTGACAGGAACACGACCTGCTGGCTCCGCAGAAAAGAAGAACTGGAGAGAGGCGGTTGGGAAAGGCGGGAAGGCAGCACACAGGCGCTGTGGGATGCTCCCAAAAGCTTTCTTATTGGACGCTGGGGAGCGTTCCCGCGCAGGCTCCGTCGGTAGCGACGATACCCATATGTGAAGACTCATTCCTGCTTGTTCCTGGGGATAGCCTATAATGCTTAGTGAATGAATGCAACGACAACCAAGTAGCCGCCCTACAAATGTCTACGGCCGGCACCAAAACTATATTCCACCCAGGATGCCGCCTGCGCCCTAGTCGAATGTGCCCAGAGCCCTTCCGGCTCTACTCTACCCTTTAACAGATAGGCCGCCGCAATCGCCTCCTTCAACCACCTGGAGATAGACAACTTTGCCGCCGCCTCCCCCTTCTGTGGTCCACCAAAGGAGACAAACAATCTGTCAGACTTCCGGAAAGACGCTGTACCGCGAAGGTAACGTCGCAGAGCCCGACGGACATCCAGGAGATGCAACCGACTACCCGACGTCGCCCCCTGATTCTCCGAGAATACCGGAAGAGACACCACCTGGTTGACATGAAACACCGAGCCCACCTTAGGTAAAAATGCCGGAACTGTACGCAGCACCACCTTGTGATCAAAGAAAGACAGATAAGGCTCTTTACAAGACAGGGCCTGTAACTCTGAAATTCTAAGGGCCGAACAGATAGCTACAAGGAACACCGTCTTCAACGTCAGATCCTTAATAGAGGCCTTTCCTAACGGCTCAAAGGGCTTCCGAACTAATGCTTCCAACACCAGGTTCAGATCCCAAGCCGGAACCAAGGACCTACGTGGAGGCAGCATAAGCAAAACAGCTTGCAAAAATCTCCGGATGTCGCTATGCGCCCCCAACGCCTGGCCCTGAACCTTGCCTCGAAAGCAAGAAATGGCTGCCAACTGAACTCGCCGCCAAGCCTTTTTTGACCCCAGCTTGCAAGAAGGAAAGAACGTGGGGCACTGAAGCTCCCAAGGGCCGTAAGCATCTCTCCTCACACCAGCCCTCAAAAATGCGCCAAATGCGCACGTAAGCTAGCGACATAGAACGCCGTCGCGCCCTCAAGGTAGAAATGACCGCCGAGGAATAGCCTTTAGCCTTCATCCTAGCCCGCTCAAGAGCCATGCCATAAGCGAGAATCAAGCCACGTCCGGCATCCTTAATGGCCCCTGCCGCAAGAGATCTGCCCTTTGAGGGAGCCACCAGGGTTCGTCCACCAGCAGCCGAACTAGATCCGCATACCAAGGTCTCCAAGGCCAAATCGGGCACAGTCAGGATCATCCGACCGCGGTGCCGCTCTATGCGCTGTACCACTTGACCTATGAGGGACCACGGCGGAAACACATAGAGCAGACCCCCCTTTGGCCACCTTTGAGCTAACGCATCAAGCCCTTCCGACATTCGTTCTCTCTTCCTGCTGTAAAACCTGTCCACTTGCGCGGACTCGAAAGTCGCCATGAGATCCATGAGCGGACGACCCCAACGCCGAACGAGCAGGGCAAATACCTCCGGGTGGAGCACCCACTCCTCCGGATCCACTCTCCAATGACTGAGAAAATCTGCCTCGACATGGTGCACCCCGGCCACATGCTGTGCCAACAGCCCTCTATCAGATGCTGTTCGGCCCAACGCAACAGCCGATTCGACTCTTCCTCTAGCGCCACACTGCCCGTGCCGCCCTGACGATTGATATAGGCCACCGTCGCCGAATTGTCGGACAGCACTCTGACTGCCGCTTGCTGTAAGAAGGTCTGAAACTCCTGTAGGGCCAGGAACACCGCTCTCAACTCCAACCTGTTGATGGAGTAACTCTGCTCTGTCTGAGACCATTGACCCTGGATGAATCTCCCTTCGCAATGCGCGCCCCAACCTAGCAGACTGGCATCCGTTGTCACCAGCTTCCAGGAAGGAGGTTCCAGAGGAACATCAGCCGTCAACGATTCTGTCCACAACTACCACCGAAGTTCCTGCTGCACTTCCATTGAACATATTAGGCGACGAGACAAGGGATCCGATTGATGGGACCAGTGCCGAAGAAGAGCCCTCTGCAACGACCTCATGTGCGCTCTTGCCCAGGGCACCACCTCTATCGAAGCAGCCATCGTCCCCAGCAGCTGAAGGTACTGCCACGCCGACGGTGCCCGCCTCGCCAAAAATGTCCTCACCAAACTTCTCAACGCACGAGCCCGACGATCCGGCAGAAAAACCTTGCCCACGCCCGCCTCGAAACGAGCTCCAAAGTACTCTAGGGATTGAGAGGAAACCAGACTGCCCTTCGCCCGGTTGACCACCCAGTCCAGGCTTTCCAACATCTGCACCACCCGAGCGGTGGCCCTCAAACTTTCCTCCCTCGACTTCGCTCGAATCAACCAATCGTCCAGATACGGGTGGACCAACACTCCCTCTTTTCGAAGCGCTGCTGCCACCATCACCATGATTTTGGTGAACACTCGAGGCGCCGTTGCCAACCCGAAGGGAAGCGCTTGAAACTGGTAATGCTCCATGGGAAGCGCAAATCGCAGGTACCTCTGATGCTCCGGCCGGATAGGAATATGCAGGTAGATTTCCGTGAGGTCCAATGACGTAAGGAACTCGCCCTCTCGGACTGCCGCGATCACTGACCGCAAGGTCTCCATACGAAAATGAGTCACAGACACCGATTCACCCTCTTTAAATCTAGGATTGGTCGAAAAGAGCCTTCTTTCTTGGGGACCACGAAATAGATGGAGTACCGACCGCACCCGCACTGGTCCGGGGGAACGGGAACCACCGCCCGGAGCTGCAGCAATCTTTGTAAAGTGTCCGCCACTGCGCGTACCTTGAGCGGAGCTCTGCAAGGGGAGAGCACAAAGGAATCTAAGACGGGTCGATGAAGTTCGAGAGCAAAGCCCTCTCGAATTACCTCTAGCACCCACTGATCTGTAGTAATGTGGATCCAGGCAGGGTAGAACTCCCGTAACCGACCTCCGACAGGCAGCACCTCCACCTGAGCCCGCATTATCTCATTGCGGCTTCTTAACGGTCAAGGACTGATAGGATGCAAATCCTCTACCAGCTCCATAAAATCCACAGAATCCTTGCCCTCGCACCAGAAATCTGCCCCACTGCGACTGACCAAAGCGAGAGGACCAAAACCTACGAAACCCCCACTGAACTCCCTTGGGGCCCAAAGCTCCCCTGCTTTGCTTGGGCTTATCCTCCGGCAAGCGACCCCCCTTGGAGTCCCCGAGATCTTTAACCAACTTTTCTAAATCTTCGCCAAACAAACAAAAGCTTTCCCCGAAATGGAAGCTTACTGAGGCATGCCTTGGACGAGCCATCGGCCGCCCAGTTTCTCAACCATAAATATCTCTGTGTCGCCACGACCGATGCCATAGTCTTCGCAAGACCCCTAATAAGGTCATAATGAATATCCGCCAAATAAGCGGTACCAGACTCCAGCTGCGCTACCGCGGCGTCCTGCTCCCCCAACTGATCCCCCTGCAGCCCCTGGGACCATCTGAGGCAGCCCCTAGCCACCCATGCCCCCACTATTGAGGCCTGCATGGAAAGAGCACCAATATCAAATACCTGCTTCAACAAGGTATCTAGCTTCCTGTCTTGTACATCTTTTAACGCTGCGGCTTCCTCGACCGGAATGGTAGTCTTCTTAGTGACTGCCGAAACTGCCGCATCCACCTTCGGAGAACGAAAGAGCTCCTTATCCTGGTCAGACAGAGGGTACAACCTAGCTATCGCCCTAAAACCCTTCAGGGCTGACTCCGGCACGTCCCACTCTTCCTGAATCATCTTTCTAAAAACCCTATGCACGGGAAAAACGCGCTGGGACGTGCGTACCGCTTGTAAAAGTGGATCCTCTAGCACCTCCTCCGCCGCAGGTTCTACGGAAGGCATTTTCAGCGTCTTTAGCGTCTCCGCGATCAGAGCAGGAAGCTCCTCTTTCCTGAACACCCTGACCACTCTACTTTGTTGCTCCGCATCGGGCAACTCTCCCTCTTCTAACTCCTCATCCGAGGCCTCAGCGAAATCTCTGTCCGCTGAAGCTAGCTCCCCCCACAGGGAAGACGTAGGATCCTCCATACTCACCTCTTTACACCTCTTGCGCGGGGCCAGCTGTCCCCCTGCAGACCCAGGGTGCTTCTGACCTCGTGGACTTTGAGGGGCCGCCCCCAGAGCTGGTTGCAACAAGGCAAAGGCTTGCTGCATCAGAGTAAAGAAGTCTGGCGGGATGTCCATCGCACTTCTTGTCTGACTGGCGGGTAACAGAGGAACTACCCCCCCTCCCGCAGAAGGACCCGGCACCTGCTCTCCCGAGCCCTCCTGGGAAGACAGCAGTTCCCCCCGAGCACCAGCAGGCTCCCCATGATCTGCGCTGGTGCCTTCCAAGGGATTCTCCATAAGGGCCGCTTCCTGGGTGCAGGGTTTACACACCCCGGCCTCCAACAACTCACTTCGCCGCGTCCCACACACTAAACACTGTGGCTTAGGAGTCATAACCCCTGGGAACTGAACTGTGCCCTTCTTCAGCAGTTCTGAACAAAAAAGGAACCTGCCCCATTTATTTATTTATTTTTAAACACCAGCACTGCCAGCAATCTATCAGCCCCATGCCACAGGCTCAACCCTGAACAAGCTTTCCTAAAAGACAGGAGATTTCCGCAAAGAAAAACTCCTACCTACCAAACAACGCTATACAGCTTCGCGGCTGCGAAAATGGCCGCCGTCGCGCTTCCCGCGTGAAATTAGGGTGGACAGCTTACCCACGTGAAGGCTGTCCTCGCACCTACCGCCCCTCCCAGGCTCAATACGGCTGCCTGCCTGAATGACTCATCTCTCAGGCCTGGAGGACGCCATAAGAGGGGCTCACAGCTCGCCGGAGCTCAGCCAAAACGCGGCTTCAGCTGCCGGCTCTGCACTCATTCTCCTCAGCGTTTAGGCTGGTGCTGTGGCTCTTATGCCTGCAACCTGTTCCTCACCCATTACCGCGGGTTCGGGAGCAGGGAGGCAGAGGTGCAAAGCAGACCCCCCGATGCTCGTTTCAACGATGGGGAGAGAAGCAGACAAAGACAATAAAAGAAAAACAAGAGAAGAGAGAGAGGAGGGAGAAAGGGATACGGGGGGGAAGAAAGGGAAAAAACTTCAGCCAGCAGCCGCAAAGGATCCCTTCCAGCAGCAGCACCTCCTGCAAAAGTTAAGAAACCCCCATCAACAACAACAGTATCTAACACCAACTAAGACCCTGAAACTTTAAATTTAAATTTAAAAGCCAATCTATAATTCTGCTTATTTGTGCTGAGTGAGCCTAGGGCTCAGAAGCTTCTCTAGCTGCTTGGAGACTGAAGTACTGAAGGAGAAGAGGCGGACTTAGCCTATATGTATGCTGAGGTCATCAAAGCAATGACATGCTTCAGTCTCCAAAGCTGCTGGAGGAGATTCTAAACTCACTGGTTACGGGACTGGACTAAATGGGACGAAAAGGAACAGGCAAAGAAACTACCAGGAGGGCGAGAAGACAGGATGCCACAAGGGGAAAGCAGAGGGCAAGAGGGCAAAAGGTTAAGGAACACACATACTTGAAAATAGGGAACAAACAAGGAAAAGGAAACTTGACTGCAAGCAGTGCAGATTTACAAGTCCAAATTGAATATAAATATAGCAGAACACTAGTATTTGGCAGACCCTCCTTATAGAGCAACGCTACTCTGTCCCCAGGACCCTTCATAGGAGACCTCAGGTGCTTTGCACATAAAGAATTTTATATTCATTTTCCTGTTTCATACCGATATATAATATAGAGATTAGAGCATTGACTTTAAACTTGTGAAGCTTGTGATATTACATACCTGACAATAAAATTTCTACTTTACTTCAGTGGCACGATACTTTATTTGAAAGAAGGTCCTGTGCTTTACACTTATGTTGGGGTGAACCCTGCTGCCACGACAATTAACAAGAGAGCGAAAACCCCCAATAGTTTCTAAGGGCAAGACAGGCATGCACCAGAGATGAAGATTTTGAAGCTTAAGCAGATCATAAAAGCAGAGGTTCCAAGCATGAGGATATCCGGACCATTTCATCGAAAAAGCATACAACAGAGCTCAGACCACACAACGTGGGGATCTTCTGCAGCAGACATCTAAGCAAGCTGAACCAAGGATGGTTTGCCAGATGTCTCCTTTTTTTGCATCATTCCAAAAGTATCTCAAGGATCTTGCAGGAAGAATGGCACACTATTCAAACTTTACCTGGCTTCTCAGAATTAAAACTCACCAAGGCACATAAGAGAAATGTAAACTTAAGGAATATGTTGGTCCCCTCAACGTTCACGGAAAGACAATACCTTTCAAAGTACAAAGGACACTAGCACAGAGCATCTTGCTGATGTGCAGGCTGGATGTGGCAGGGAGTTCCTTCAGTAGTGGTCACGGCAACTAATGTCCCTTTGGTAACAAGCGCCTCTATCTTGCCAGAACAGGCTTGGTCCATAGTGCCTCAGATAGTTGTTGCTGTCTTGAGGGCAGCGAAATGTATGAGACTTTCCCATGGTTTTTAGCGTGGTGTATCAGCCACAGCTGAAAGTGGGCAGTGTGCAATGCTTTCTCCATAGGGAATGGACATTTGATATGTTTGTGGAGATTTCTGTCTTGAGGGGCCAGGTAATGGCCTGTCTTGGACGCAGAGCCATCCTTGCACCTGTTTGGTTGGGTCCAGTTTGTGGCCACACCACTGTGCCTCGGCTCATCTGGTAGATAATGGCCAGGTGGGACTATTCTTTTGTTTTGATAAGGAGCAGTCAAATCTTCTCAGGGGCTTGATCTTCTTAGAATATGCCAAGGGCATTACATGCACTGGAAAGGCCAGGAGGCCAAGCTGGCCTTTCGATTCAACTTCCAGGAAGGCATCCACCTGTTGAGTCTTGGCGGTGGAAGAAAGTGGCATGCCTGGATCATGGGTACCTGGTCCTGCTTGTCTGTACAACCAGGGCGGCTTCATGGGTATGAAAGGTATTTTGGGCTAGCATCAACTGCCTTTGGTACCTCTTTCATCAGGTGGTATGTCCGGGCACTCTTGGGTTTTGGAAAATGATGTCTAGTTTACACCGGATGTGGACATTGCTGGCTCAAAGGGCAGATACTTTGGGCTACTACAGCTCTCCATTCCTGCCAGGCGAGCCTCCAGTGTACTACGCTGTGGCTGAGGGGACTGATGCCTCAGGTTTGTCTGTAGAGGTTCAGGAAAGTCCATATAGGGGTAAACCAGATGAAATGGCAGATGAAACTTAATGTGGACAAGTTCAAAGTTATCCACTAGAAAAGAACAACCCAAACTATGGTTACATGATGAAAGGTTCCACATTAGGAACCACTCAGGAAAAAGATTTAGGCGTCATTGTGGCTAACACGTTGAAACCCTTCGCCCAGTGTGCAGCAGTGGCAAAGAAAGCAAATAGAATGCTAGGAATCATAAGAAAGGGAATGGAGAATAAAACAAAGGATATTATAATGCCTCTGTATCATTCCATGGTGCGACTGCCGTATCTTAAATCTTCCCCCGGCCAATCTAACCTCCCAGACCCACAAGAATATGCAGATTATCTACGAGCCAAAACAAACCAATCTACCACTCCCTCAAACTCTCAACCCCCTGACCAATCTCCTTTACTACCCCCTTCATCCTCCCCCCCCCAATCCCAATAGATACCCAACATATTATTACCTCCTTCTCCCCCCCAACTGTAAAGGCTATACAAGACATTATAGCGACTATAAATACCACCACAGCACCAAACGACCCATACCCCGCACACCGGATAAAAGCCCTACGGACCGAACTCAGTCCTTTTTTGTCCAAACTGATAGGCACCTCATTCCTTTCTGGCTCTTTCCCCCAGAATCTAAAGCAAAACATCAATAAGACTGTTGCTGAAAAACAGTAAGCCTGACCCCGCAAAAATGGACTCCTACAGGCCAATATCCAGCATCCCTCTCCTAGCTAAAATTATGGAAAAACTAGTTCAACAGCAGCTGACTCATCATATCGAAACAAACGCACCCCTTGACCCTTGCCAGCACAGATTCAGGGAGTCACATGGAGTGGAAACCTTGCTGACAAACTTATTTAACACCCTAACCATTGGGCTTGACAACATCAGACAAGACTTCGCTCTCATCTTCCTCGACATCGCAGCAGCCTTTGACTCAGTCAGCCACAAGCTACTCCTTTCCCGCCTTGCAGAGAAGAGCGTTAACGGAAGTGCACTCGCCTGGTGCACTTCATATCTTAGCGACAGATGGCAACATGTACGCTCCGATCCCTCCATATCCGTTCCATTCCCACAAGAGAAGAGAAAGGGGTTCCACAGGGATCGTCACTCTCGGCCCTATTATTCAACATCTATATGCAACCCATCTGCAACCTCATCCGGTCATTCAACGTTAACTGCCTAGTATATGCTGATGATGTCCTAATGTTCACCCCAATATCCAGAGATCAACCGGACCTATCCCAGCTTTCAACATGCTTCGACGCCGTCACAGATTGGCTACAATCTCAGAAACTCAAAATAAACTTCAAAAAGACAGGAGGTTCTCTTCATCAGCAGAGACTAGACATTTACCCCACCCTCATCACTCAAGGTACGCAGAACTCATCTCCAAGACGACGATTCGATACCTGGGCGTAACACTTGACCAGCGCCTTGACATGCACGCATAAGCAATACCTGAGGGCAATTTACCACAAAGTTCGGATACTACGCCACATGAAACAGATTCTAGAACCAACTGACTTCCGAACAGTCTTTCAAGCCCTAATAATGCCTCATTTTGATTAAGCCAACTCCATCCTGCTCGGCCTCCCAAAGAGCTCACTAAACCCCTTGCAACTCGCGATGAACGCTGCAGCCAGAACTCTCTACGGAGCATCAAGAAAAAACCATATCACCCCCATCCTGAAATATCTGCACTGGCTCCCTGTCCACTGCAGGATCACTTTCAAGACCCTAACAATGACATTCAAGGCAATCCACAGAAGCACATCTACCTCCCTATCAGACCTTATACATCCCACCCCCCTCAACAGATCAAGGAGATCAATAGCCTGCAACACCATACTTCTCCCAAAAGCCATCATCAAAAGCTCCAAGACTACAAGAAAGCGTGCCTTTGCACTATATGCACCCTCTTGCTGGAACACCCTCCCACCAGACCTCCGCGCCATAAGCAGCCTCCCCCAGTTCAGGAAGGCACTCAAACATCACCTCTTCCTGTAACACTTCTCCAACTCTGACATCACCACCTAGCCTTCCTCACCCCTACCCATAAGAACATAAGAACATAAGATATGCCATACTGGGTCAGACCAAGGTCCATCAAGCCCAGTATCCTGTTTCCAACAGTGGCCAATCTAGGTCATACGTACCTAGCAGTATCCCCAAAAGACAAAGGCTCCACAATGCTTGTATTGGGTCAAGCATTGATATCCTGGGTCCCTTTTTAATAATGGTTTATGGACCTTTCCTCCAGGAACTTGTCCAAACCTTTTTTAAACCCAGCTACACTATCAGCTCTTATTACATCCTCCGGTAACAAATTCCAGAGTTTGATTACACGTTGAGTGAAAAAATATTTTCTCTTATTTGTCTTAAATAGTTTACCTTGTAGCTTCATTGCATGTCCTCTAGTCTTTCTATATTCTGATAGCGTAAACAATTGATCTATGTTAACCCGTTCCACTCCCTTCATTAATTTATAGACCTCTATCATATCTCCCCTCAGCCGTCTCTTTTCCAGGTTGAAGAGCCCTAACCTTTATAGCCTCTCTTCATAAGAGTAGCCTTCCATCCCCTTTACCATTTTGGTGGCTCTTTTCTGTACCTTTTCTAATAACGCTATATCCTTTTTAAGATACGGCGACCAGAATTGCACACAATATTCAAGGTGCGGTCGTACCATGGAACGATACAGAGGCATTATAATATCCTTTGTTTTATTTTACATTCCTTTCCTTGTGATACCTAGCATTCTATTTGCTTTCTTGGCTGCCGCTGCACACTGAGCAGAGGGTTTTAACATGTTATAAACGATGACTCCTAAATCTTTTTCCTGGGTGGTGGTTCCCAATGTGGAACCTTGCATCGTGTAACCATAGTGTGGGTTGTTCTTTCCTAGGTGCATAACTTTGCACTTGTCCACATTAAATTTCATCTGCCATTTGGATGCCCAGTCTTCCTCCTGCAGTTTTCCACAGTCCTCTTGGGTTTTAACAACTTTAAACAGTTTTGTCTCGTCTGCAAATTTAAACCTCACTCGTTATTCCCTTTCCCAGGTCATTTATGAATACGTCAAAAAGTAGCGGACCCAGTACAGATCCCTGGGGTACTCCACTATTCACCTTTTTCCATTGGGAAAATTGGCCATTTAGCCCTACCCTCTGCTTTCTATCTTTTAAACAGTTCCTGAGCCACAATAGTACACTGCCTCCTATCCCATGACTTTTTAGTTTTGCCAAAAGTCTCTGGTGAGGGACCTTGTCAAAGGCTTTCTGAAAATCCAGGTACACTATATCAACCGACTCACCTTTGTCTACCTGTTTATTCACACCTTCAAAAAAACATATCAGATTAGTGAGACAAGATCTTCCTTGTCTAAAGCCATGTTGGCGGTCTCCCATTAGGCCATGACTATCCACATGCTGTGTAATTTTGTTCTTTATGATGGTTTCCACCATTTTCCCTGGTACTGATGTCAGGTTCACTGGTCTGTAATTTCCTGGATCACCCCTGGAACCCTTTTTAAAAATTGGCGTTACATTAGCGATCTTCCAATCTTCAGGTATTACAGATGATTTTAATGAAAGTTCACAGATTACTAATAGCAGGTCTGCAATCTCATATTTCAGTTCTTTCAACACTCTTGGATGTATACCATCCGGTCCAGGCGATTTGCTACTATTCAGTTTATCAAATAGTTGTAATACATCTTCCAGGTGTAGTGATATTTCTCTCAATTCCTCTGCAGTATCACCTTTAAAAACCACTTTGGTCTTGGGTAACAATCCCTACATCTTCCTCAGTAAAGACCAAAGCAAAGAATTCATTCAGTCTCTCTGCTATAGCCTTGTCTCCTTTTAATGCCCCTTTTACCCCTCTGTCATCTAATGGTCCTATTGACTCTCTCACGGGCCTTTTGCTACGAATGTACTTGAAAAAGTCTTTATTTCGTGTTTTTGCTATTGTAGCAAGTTCCTTCTCGCTTTGCCTGCTTTATCAATGCTTTGCATTTAACTTGCCAGTGCTTGTGCTGTTTCCAGTTTTCTTCGTTTGGCTCTTTTTTCCATTTCCTGAAAGTTGCTTTTTTGGAAGCAACAGCCTCTCTGACCTCACCTTTAAACCATGCTGGCAGTTTTTTGGACTATCTTCCACTCTTCTTAATGCGTGGAATACAGCTGGTCTGGGCTTCCAGGATAGTATTTTTAAATAACGCCCAAGCTTGATGCAAGTCTTTAACCTTTGCAACTGCTCCTTTTAGTTTTTTCTCAACTATATTCCTCATTTTATCATAGTCTCCCTTTCGAAAGTTAAAAGGTATTACTGTGGATTTCTTTACTATCCCTCCTCCACTAATTAAATCAAACACAATCATGCTATGATCACTATTGCCAAGTGGTCCCAACACCCTTATTTCTTGCACCAGATCTGGTGTTCCACTAAGGAGTAGATTCAGTATGGCTTCCCCTCTGGTCAGTTCATGAACCAGCTGCTCCAAGAAGCAGTCATTTATTTCATCTAGAAACTTTATCTGCCTAGCATGTCCTGTCGTGACACTGAGCCAGTCGATACTGGGGTAATTGAAATTGCCCATTATCACTACTTTGCTGTAACGTTTGTTAGCTTCCTTGATCTCTTTAAGCATTTCATCATCCATTTGTTCATGCTGGCCAGGCGGTCGATAGTACACTCCCACTGCCATCACCTTCCCCTTCATACATGGAATTTCAATCCATAGAGATTCTACAGCAAATTTTGTTTCCTGCAAAGCTTTAATCCTTTCTGACTCAATGCCCTCTCTAACAGAGCGCAACCCCTCCTCCAATTTGATCAGTTCTATTATTATGATATAGCTTGTATCCAAGTATCACAGTGTCCCACTGGTTGTCCTCCTTCCACCATGTCTCTGAGATTGCAATCATATCTAACCTCTCATTTAGTGCTATATATTCTAACTCTCCCATCTTATTGTTTAGACTTCTAGCATTTGCATACAAGCATTTCAGAGACTGTATTTTATTAATATTAATCTGGCTACTGGTAGGCATGGGTAATTTGGAATCTTTACGCTCTGTCTGCACCATACTCAAGGGCATTTGGGCTACTTTACTCTTATTTGGAACCTCACTGCTTTCGGTAGTATCCTTCAAGGATACCTTCTTCCGAACCATGCGCTCTTGGGCGATGTCGGCTTTCCCTTATTATCTAGTTTAAAAGCTGCTCTCTCTCCTTTTTAAAGGTTAATGCCAGCAGCCTGGTTCCAACCCGGTTAAGGTGAAGCCCATCCCTTTGGAAAGAGCCCCTTCTTTCCCCAGAATGTTCCCCAGTTCCTAACAAATCCAAAGCCCTCATCCTTGCACCATTGTCTCATCCACGCATTGAGACTCTGGAGCTCTGCCTGCCTTTTGGGTCCTGCACGTGGAACAGGAAACATTTCGGAGAACGCTACCCTGGATGTTCTGGATTTCAACTTCCTACCTAAAAGCTTAAATTTAGCCTCCAGAACTTCCCTACCACATTTTCCTCTGTTATTGGTACCGACATGTACCAAGACAGCAGACTCCTCCCCAGCACTATCTAAGATCCTATCTAGGCGGTGCATGAGGTCTGCTACCTTCGCACCAGGCAGGCATGTTACCAGGCGATCCTCACGTCCACCAGCCACCCAGCTGTACATGTCTAATGATCGAATCACCAACTATAACAGCTGTCCTAACCCTCCCCTCATGGGCACATGGCCCTGGAGAAACGTCCTCGGTGCGAGAGGGTTTTACATCACCTGGAGGACAGGTCCTGGTTACAGGATCACGTCCTGCCACACCAGGGTGATGCTCTCCTGTCACGTGACCTCTCTTCCATGGCAACAGGGATGCTGCCAGACTGGAGGTGGGACTTCAGGACTATATCCCTGTAGGTCTCGTCCATGTACTTCCCTGTCTTTCTTATGTCTTCCAGGTCTGCTACTCTAGCCTCTAGAGAACGGACTTGTTCCCCAAGAGCACAGAGCTCCTTGCACTTAGTGCATACGTAAGACCTCTCACCAACTGGGAGAAAATCATACATGTGACACTCCGTGCAAAAGACTGGAAAGCCCCCATCTTGCTGCTGGACTGTTGTCTGCATCTTAGTTTAAAGCTTGTGTTTAGGTCTTAAAATTCTGTATTCACTAAGAGTTGGTGTAGGTGCTTATACTAATAAAGATTATCTAATACCTCTAATATATCTCGTTCACCTGAAGCTTAATTAATCTCAGGTCTTCAATGTATGAATGATTTGGATAAAAAGCTGCACCTGAGAGCAGCCCCTTTCCTAAGATGTGTAAGTACCTATAAAACAACAATTACCCCAGGGGTGGGTGGGAAATAAGACCTATTAAAAGAAGAGGGCTATTACAAGGTACCCTGTCCTGTACCCTCAGCAGGGGGGGGAAGGCAAGTTATACAGCTGAGAAGCTCAAGTGCAAACTAAAGGGAACAGGGAGGTGAAGTAGCATACCAATAAGACAAATAAATAATCAAAATAGACAGCTAGAACTCACAGCAAGTTGTCACAGGAATTAAATATACACCTCTCTAGCAGAGCACTGTGAGGGCACTGCTCTTCCCAGAGCAAACAGAGGCAAACAGAACTATGCACACGTGGGTAGAAGAGACAGGAAGAAGGCTATACAATACCTCAGCAGGGGGGGAGGGGGAAGCCCCTCAGGTAGGCTAGAGCAGGAAAAACAGTTTAAAAACACAGCAGGTTCTGGGGACAGAGCTGGGAGAGATATTTAATTTAAAGCAACAGTTAACCTGGCTACCACACAAAAGACAGGTAGTTGAGAGAGGCAAGTTATACAGCTGAGAAGCTCAAGTGCAAACTAAAGGGAACAGGGAAGTGAAGTAGCACACCAATAAGACAATAAATAAATAATCAAATAGACAGCTAGAACTCACAGCAAGTTGTCACAGGAGTTAAATATACACTTCTCTAGCAGAGCACTGTGAGGGCACTGCTCTTCCCAGAGCAAAGAGAGGCAAACAGCAGCATGGCAACTCTCATAGAGTAACTTCTCCCGCACTACCATCAGTGCACTTAAACTATCCCTCCAACAACTTTGCCCCTCAGCAACCCCGGACTAACAATACAAATATGTAGATATATATAGCCTCCCTGTTCATTTTATAAATATTGCCAAATATCATAGCCACCCTTACACTAACTTGTACATAGTGTTCATAGTTCACTTGTTCACCATGTTAACTATGTTAATTTCCCTGTTCATTGTAAGTTCAATGTTAGACTGTTTTACATTGCACAACTCTTGTTACTTGTGAACCACGCTGATGAACCACACAACCAAAAACAATAAAATAAATACATAAAATAAGATATAGCGTTATTAGAAAAGGTACAGAGAAGAGCCACCAAAATGGTAAAGAGGATGGAACCACTGTGAGGAGAGGCTAAAATGGTTAAGGCTCTTCAACCTAGAAAAGAGATGGCTGAGGGGAGATATGATAAAGGTCTATAAATTAATGAATGGAGTGGAACAGGTAAATGTAGATCGATTGTTAACGCCAGCAAAATATAGAAAGACCTGGGGACAGGCAATGAAGCTACAGTTTAAAGACTAATAAGAGAAAATATTTTTTCACTCAATGCGTAATCAAACTCTGGAATTCGTTACCGGAGGATGTAGTAAAATCTGTTAGTGTAGCTGGGTTTAAAAAAGGTTTGAACAAGTTCCTGGAGGAAAGGTCCATAAACTATTATTAAAGGAGATCCGGGAAATCTACTGCTTGCCCCAATACAAGTATTGTGGAACCTGTGTCTTTTGCTGAAACTGCTAGGTATTTGTGACCTAGATTGGCAACTGTTGGAAACAGGATACTGGGCTTGATGTACCTTGGTCTGACCCATTATGGTATGTCTTATATTCTTATGTATTAATGTGGCTGTTGCTCTGCTTTTGTGCATGCCATGTGTATTAAAAGGAGTTTTGTCCATCCCACCACTAAAGAACAATTCTTCTTGAATGATTTTTCAAACTGCGAGACGGAAAATGTGATATATGTCATTCAGTGCCCATGCACGCATCATCACGGGCACTGCAAGATCAGACCACATCACCCCAGTCCTACAACAGCTACATTGGCTCCCAATAATCACCAGGGCCAAATTCAAAACAATCCTGAACATCTTCAAAAAATTTCCACCACCGCTCTGCGGATGCACTTCCAGGCTATAATAGCCAAAGACGCCAGCAGCAGACCCAGAAGGACCAACAGTGTCAACAAGATAAGCACACCAGCAGGTTATCACAGAACTAAACAAGCAACGTCTAAGAGAGCACCCTCGCTGCTAGCCCCTGCAATGTAGAACTCCCTCCCTATGGAATTAAGGGCACTGAGCAACTCTTAAGACTTCTGCAGGGCACTGAAAACCTTCCTCTTTACTGAGGCCTACGCACAAGCACCATAAGTTGCTATACTTATATCACCCACTCGGCCCAACACCTACCTAGAATATCTGACCCCTTCCACCCTCCAGACCCAGACATCTGTATTTATATTTGTGAGCCCTACCCTATCTGTTGAATGTGAACCCATGTGTGTTGTAACCACTTTGATTGAAGGATAAGGTGGTATATATGGTATATAAAACCGTCTAAATAAATAAATAATTTGGTAAGACCGCACGCAGATTATCGAACATAGAAGTTGACTGATAAGCCTAATTAGTACAACATTGGCAGGATGAACACCACAGGATTTCAGATTTGAAGTTTTTTGTGCTTAAAAAAATGAAAAAGAATTGGAGGGGTAGAGATTTTAATAAAAGTGATTTTAAGACTGGAACAATGTTATATTTTTGTCCTTAACACCATGGCTCCTAATGGCCTTAATTTAGAGACAGACTTATCAATATCTCCTTAAATGGCTGTTTTTGACTATAGAATCAGTTTCTATACCACCCCCTTCCCCCAGTTTTCACTTTCCTTCTGTTTTTATTTATTTCTTTCTTTGGTGGTCATTTGATACTATACATAAGTAATGGCACTATTATCCCATGCCAACCGGAACAGGCCCTTGAACACCTTTGGAAACAGGAAGACAGAAGTGGATTTCTGCAACCTTTGAAGGAGCGGATGTATCTTCAGTTCCTGCTCTGTGCCTGAAGCATCCGCCAAGCTCAAGGTGGAATCAACGTCTCCAGGTTCTCCTCCCAGAACAGGTGGATAACAATCGGCCTCCTCACAATCCTCTGAAGGTGAGAATGCTTCTTCATCCACATCAGATATCTGAATCAAAGCCACAGTACAAATCTTGGACAGATTCCAGCTGATTCCCATCTCCAGGGGACCGCCCTTTACCAGGGATGATTAGCCAAAGAAAATTAAACAGGGCTTCCACTCTCAGCCTGCCCCTCATGAGACTCTGCTCAGGGGAACCCAGAGGCTGCAGGGTTTGAATTTCCATGCCAGAATGAACAGGCCTGCTGTAAAAAGCAAAAGTTGTCTAGGGAGGACAATCCAAACTCCAGAAGCTCTCCTTGTGGAAATGATCCCCCCTACACCAAGGAATATAGTCGCCGTCAATCCCCTAGAAGTCGGGGAGTGGCATACAGCATGGCTGCCAAAACCTCCGGCTGGCTGGTTATCCTTACCCAATGTGCCATCCACCTTCTCCTGCCCTAAGACAAGCAAGGCCGGACTAACCTCTTCACAAAAGTGGTATTAGGGAAGAGGCAAACTATAGGCCGCTAAGCCTTACTTATGGTGAGAAAAGTAATGGAGGAGCTGTTGAAATAAAGAATAGTGGACTTTCTGGAAACCAATGGATTGCCTGATCCAAGTCAACATGGTTTTACCAAAAGACAATCATGCCAAACAAATTTGATTTGAGTTCTCCGACTGGGTGCCCAGAGAACTAGATCAAGGGCAAGCGATGGATGCGATATACCTAGATTTCAGCAAAGCCTTTGATACTGTTCCTCATAGGGGGCTTATCAAACTGAGTAGCCTGGGGATAGGTCCTAAGGGAGTGAACTGGATCAGAAATTGGTTGACTGACAGATGACAGTCGCAAATGAAACTCGCTCAGAAGAAAGGAAGGTGCACAGTGGCATGGGACCGATACTGTTCAATGTATTTGTGAGTGATATCGCAGAAGGACTGAATGGAAAAGTCTGCCTTTTTCCAGATGACATGAACATTTGCAAGAGTGGACGCTTCTGAGGGGGTGGACAACATGAGGAAAGATCTAACACACCCCACTGGAGGACTGTTCTCTAATGCTTGGCAATTACGATTTAATGTGAAAAAGTGCAGAGTCATGCACTTGGGATGCAGAAATCCAAAGGAATTGTATGCGATAGGGAGAGAGAGGTTAGTGTGCATGGACCAGGAAAGGGACCTCATAGTACTGGTATCTGAGGATCTCAAGATGGCAAAACAATGAGACAAGGCGGTAGCCAAAGCCATAAGGATGCTGGGCTGCATACAGAGAGGAATAATCAGCAGAAAGTCCGGAAGTATTAATGCCCCTGTACAAGTCATTGGTAAGGCCTCACTTGGAGTATTATGTTCAGTTTTGAAGACCATATCACAAAAGGATATAAAAAGACTTGAAACTGTTCAGGGGAAGGCGACCAAAATGATTCAGATCCTGCGCCAGATATATGACAAGAGACTTGAAGACCTAAATATGTATACCCTAGAGGAGAGGAGGGACAGGGAGACATGATACCCTTTGAGTATTTAAAGGTCTGTATCGATGAACAAACAAACCTTTTTCAAAGAAGGGGAAGCTGTAAAACTAGAGGGCATACTTGTACAATGAAGCTGCAAGATGCTAAACTTAAAAGCAATATTAGGAAATACTTGTTCACTGAAAGGGTGGTGGATACAAAGAATGCCTCCCGATGGAGGTAGTGAGGGCAAATAGTGATGGAATTCAAAAATGGCATGGGACAGACACAGTGTATCCCTTTATAAAAAGAGAATGAAAATCAAAGCAAATAATAGAGAGGGGCCAACCTCTACGGAGCAGCAGGTACAACCCTAAACACAGGCATGGGGGGGGTGACCTGCACGGAGCTTAGTTACAACCACTCTAGCCACCTTATTGGGCAGACTAGATGGGCCATACTAGTCTTTATCTGCCATCATATACTATCTTACTACGTATCTGCCAGCATGAAAAGGGAAAGGTAAAACCCTCCAGAGACAACTCAGGAGCTGCCATGCAAGAAGAGCAGTCCTGAAGCCGAAGATGAGGCACTTTCCTTGCCACAAGCCAAAGAGTGTTTCCTGCAAGAAGACAAAGAGTTAAGGCAAGTATCACAACAGTGCACACTAAGACTGCAGCGGCCCGGAAAGCATGTGTTACAGGTGCTTGGATAGGAACTCGCACTACAGCGCCTTTTCGGCAGAACGCGCACACCAGGCGCACAATAGTGAAAAACGCTACTAATGCATGCAGAAAGCAACAGGAAACCCCCTCAGATACACAGACAGAACCGGGAGCCCCCAACAAGGACAATGACAAAGGTCAAGCCTTGGTACTCACCCCCTGAGAGGCCTAGGCAGAAAAACTGTGCCGGGATCAGCTCTACTACCCTGAAACTATTTTTTTCCAATTTGCAGGCACTGCGTTTAAAGGTGGCTTGCAGGCAGCTTCCTGAGAGTCTTCTGCAAGAGAGCAGGGGGGACAGAGGAGGAGGGAGGGGTCATCAAGACCGTAATGAGGATGCTGAACTCTTCCAGATCCTTCCAATTTTCTGGCTGCTCAACAAGCCCTTAACAGTATAAGAGCATGAAAGTGAACCAAATTTTCCCTCCTCCTATGGCTACCGAAAAAACACAGTCTAGTGGAGCCTCTCATGTCATGCTCAAGTAAGTCACCGTCAAGATGGTGCTCGTGAGTGTTTAAATCAATCTTTTCCTCTCAATTATGGTGACATTTTACTTACCAGTTTATGCCCTTTCTTTGAGCCCTGCTAGACCAGTCCAGACAAGTGGGTTGTAATCCCTTTCCAGCAGATTGGTGGAGACAAAGAACCAATGAAAAGCCCAGCTTTCAATGACATCACTTCCATGACTTTATTCGCCTCAAGTCACCAAAACGTCCCCCTTCAGTGTTCGTCCCAAAGCATATGGGAGAACCATGGCAAGACTCACAATCTCAATCATGGGCAACAAGGAGTAAGGAACAGTAGAGCACTATGCACAGGAAAGCATAAACAGCAAGCTGTTCATAGAAGATGAACCTGCAGAGCCAAGTAGAAAAATTATAGTGGACCCAAGGGAACCGCAGCAGAGAACAAAGCAAATACAGTTTCAGGGGTGGGCCCTGAATTAGTCTAGCAGGACTCAATGAAAGCACATTAAGTGGTAAGTAAAATGTCACCTTCCATATCACCCTGCTAGACCAGTCCAAACAAGTGGGATGTACCAAGGTTACAATTCCAATGGACGGTAAGAAGACACAGCAGCTTGCAAAACACCTGAGCCAAAGGCCGTGTCCGCCCAGCCATGGACATCCAAATGATAATGCTTGACAAAGGTGGAAAGTGATGCCCATGTTGCTGCTCAACAAATGTCTGCAGGAGATACAGAGCTCTGTTCCACCTATGAAGACACTTGCGCTTGGGTAGAATGGGCATGTAAACCCTCCGGAACCGGCCGGCCTTCTTAATTTAGCACCCTAAAGCTGACTTAGCCACAGTGTCACCTTGCGTAGGCCAGCAAACAGCACAAAAAGATGGTCGGATTTACAAAAAATTCATAACCTCAAGTACCAGAGAAGCACCTCCAGACATCCACAAGGCAAAGATCCTTATTCTTCCCCTGGCCCTGCTCCTTAGCTAAAGGAGAGTAGGCAGACCATCTGGTTCACATAAAACGGAAGAAATCACCACAGGCAAGAAGGAAGGCACAGGCCAGATGGAAACAGTCTCCCTTGAAAAAGACAGATAAGAATCTTGGCAAGACAGAGCCTGCAGCTCATAAATTCACCTTGTGGAACAAATCGTGACCAAAAAGACCATCTTGGAGCATCAAATCCTTGAAGGCAGCACGCTTCAACAGCTCAAAAGGCACCACCATCAGGGCGCGGAGCAACAGACAGATCCCAGGAAAGAATCACAGACTGGAGAGGAGAACATATACGCCAAACCCCCTGGAGAAAGCACAAGACATCTAGGCACAAGGCTAGAGACCTACCAGCCACTGGACCTTAGAAACAGGCCAAAGCTGCCACCTGAGCTTTCAGGAAACTAAAAGGAAGGGCATTCTCCAGGCCTTCCTGTAAAAAGGCCATCAGAGGGGAGAGGGGGGCACCTCGGCCGCCTCAGGAGTCAATTTCCAAGAAGAGTACCATCACTCAAAAGAGGAACCAGATCTACACATATGCTAGCTTGGTAGACCTCCTCCGGGCTCCAACCATAGAGACCACTGCTGGAGAGTAGCACTTATGTGCTAGCAGCCTCCTTCCAAGAACCAAGCCATAAGCAAAAAGTGAACCAGGTCCATCAGGACGATTGGTCTCTGCCACAACAGGCCCTGAGACAGAGGCAACCAAAAAGAAGGCACCTTCAGGAGCTGCATCAGGTCACCGAACTACGCTCTCCTCAGCTAATCTGGCACTATCAGAACAATCCTGCCCGGGTGGCATTTTATACACTGAAACACACCCCTTCCAGGGGCCACAGAGGAAACACATACAGCAGGTGCTGAATCGGCCATAGCTGGGTCAAGGTGTCAATGCCCTCAGACCTCATCTCTGTGCAACAACTGAAGCAGCAGCCAAAGAAATAATTGGTCCTTACCTGCTAATTATTGTTCCTGAAGGAACGACAGTCCAGTCCCTTTACTTCTGGGTTGCGCAACCCTTCCAGCAGCTTGGAGGCTGAGTCAAACCCTTTTGAGGCTGGTTAGGTATAAATACCCCTGGCACCACCCCTAAGCCCCAGTAATCTATTGAAAAGCAGACTTAACCTACACACAACCAAAATCCAAAGCTTTTTTTTTTTTTTTTTTAAATAATAATGTAGGAAGAGGAAAAGACCTCGAAGAATCAACAAGGGGTAGAAGGGGGGGAAGGTTCACCTGAGGCTGCCGCAGCCTTCCCCGGTCCCCAATCCACCTGACCTATGCAAGCCCCTTCCGCCTCTGCTTCGGACTGGGAATTCGGTCCACTATACTTCCAGTAACCAGGGTGGGATCAGGGACTGGACTGTCGTTCCTTCAGGAACAATAATTAGCAGGTAAGGACCAATTATTTCTTCCTTATCGTCACTCCAGTCCAGTCCCTTTACTTCAGGGATGTAACAGAGCAGTTCAAACTTGGGTGGGGTTCGCTATCCCAGAACGAATTATCACGTCCCCGAACCTAGCATCTGCAGACGCCTGCACATCCAGCCTGTATTGTTTGGTAAATGTATGTAGCGACGACCAAGTCGCCGCTCTACAAATTTCCAGCGGAGGGACGAGGCTGTACTCCGCCCAGGAAGCAGCCTGCGCCCGTGTGAAGTGCGCCCGCAGCCCTCCCAGAACCTGCTTCCCTTTCAGGATATAGGCGGAAGCAATAGCTTCCCTGATCCATCTAGAGATGGTCGCCTTTGCCGCGGCCTCCCCTTTGTGAGGACCCCCAAACTGAACGAACAGACGTTCGGACTTACGAAAGGAGCCCGTACGGGAGAGGTAACGTTTCAATACTCTCCGCACATCCAGACGGCGAAGTCCGCCATCCTTCCCTTCCCACCCGTCGGTTGGGAACGTGGGCAGCGAAACTGGCTGGTTCAGATGGAAAGGCGAAAATACCTTGGGTAAGAAGGAGGGAACTGTCCGTAAGACCACCTTGTCCTTGAAAAAGGAGAGGAAGGGGGGGTGGGAGGACAGCGCTTGGAGCTCGGACACGCGTCTGGCTGAGCAAATGGCGACCAAGAAGACCGTCTTCAGCGTCAAGTCTTTAAGTAAGGCTTCCATTGCTGGCTCGAAAGGCTCTCTGGTCAAGGCATTTAACACCAGGTTAAGGTCCCAGGGAGGGATCACTGATCTTCTCTGGGGGCGCAGGCGCCTAACCGCCCTCAGGAACCTGGCCACGTCCGGGTGAACTCCCAGGGGCTTCCCTCGGACCTTGCCTCTATAGCAAGAGATGGCTGCCACCTGGACTCGTAGGGAGCTGGGAGCAAGCCCCTTCTCAAAACCTGCTTGCAAGAATTCTAGGATCTCTGGGATAGAGGCTGAAAATGGCTTCTTCCGGCGCTCCGTACACCAGGCTTCGAAGGTGCACCACACTCTTACATAGGAAAGGCAGGTCGAACGCTTTCGCGCGCTCAACAAGGTAGAAATCACTGAACCCGAATATCCTCGCCTCCGGAGCCGCGCCCTTTCAATAGCCAGGCCGTAAGCGAGAATCGATCCACGTGAGACATCTGGACAGGCCCCTGACTCAGAAGGCCTTTCCTGCAGGGGAGCCGCCACGGCTTGTCGGCCGTTAGCCTCAATAGATCCGCATACCAAGGACGACGAGGCCAATCTGGAGCAATGAGGATGACCAGCCCTTGGTGGGCTTCCACCTTCTGAAGAACTCTTCCGATCAAGGCCCAAGGCGGGAACACGTACAGGAGCCCCTCCGAGGGCCACCTCTGAGCTAGAGCATCCAGGCCTTCGGACATTCTTTCCTTTTTTCGGCTGTAGAAACGATTCGCCTTGGCTGACGAATAACGAGCCATGAGGTCCATCACTGGGGGACCCCAAAGGGAGACAATCTGGTTGAAGACTTCCTGGTCCAGCTCCCACTCTCCGTGGTCGATCTTGAACCTGCTGAGGTAATCGGCTGTCACATTGTCCGATCCGGCCACGTGCTGCGCTAACAGGGCCGACAACCGGGTCTCGGCCCATCGAAAGAGGCTGTCCGCCTCCTGCTCTAGGGCGGGACTGCTTGTTCCCCCCTGGCGGTTGATGTAGGCCACCATGGTGACGTTGTCTGAGAGGACGCGGATCGCGTTTCGCCTCACTAATGGCTCTAGCGCCTTGAGGGCCAACACTACTGCTCGTAACTCCAGCCTGTTGATGGACCACTGCGACTCCATCGAGGACCAAAGACCCTGGGCGAACTGGCCCTGGCAATGAGCTCCCCATCCCGTCAGACTGGCGTCTGCTGTCAGCAGGATCCACTGAGGGGTTTCGAGGGGCATCCCGCATTCCAGGTTCTTCGGACACCTCCACCACTGTAGAGTCTTCTTGGTTCGAGGCACGCAGGGTAGTGGTACGGACAAAGGGTGAATCTGCGGAGACCAACGACGTAACAAGGAGCGTTGAAGAGGCCGTATGTGGGCCCTGGCCCACGGGACTACCTCTATAGTCGCCGCCATGGTACCCAGCAATTGAAGGTAAAGCCACGCTGAGGGGTTCCGTCTCCCCAGGAACTGTGCTACAAGTGACCTTAGATCCTTTGCCCGTTTCCGGGGGAGAAACACCTTTCCTTCTCTGGTGTCGAATCTTGCTCCGAGGTACTCGAGCTCTTGAACGGGTATCAACTTGCTCTTCGTCCGATTGATGATCCACCCTAACTCCTCCAGGACCTTTACTACTCGAGCTGTAGCCGAGAGGCTTTCTGCTTCTGATTTCGCCCTGATCAACCAATCGTCAAGGTATGGATGTACCAGGATCCCTTCCTTTCGTAGGGAGGCGGCTACCACCACCATTACTTTGGTGAAGGTCTGGGGAGCCGTAGCTAGACCGAAGGGCAGCACTTGGAATTGAAAGTGTCCTCTTGGTACCGCGAATCTCAGGAACTGCTGATGAGACCTTCGCACCGGGATATGTAAATAGGCCTCCGTCAGGTCCAGAGATGTAAGAAACTCCCCTGTTCTTACGGCCATAATGACTGACTTCAGTGTTTCCATTCGGAAATGGGGTACCTTGAGGCAGCGATTGACCTGCTTTAAGTCTAGAATCGGACGAAGGAAACCTTCCTTCTTTGGAACTACAAAATAAATGGAGTACCGACCGGAGCCGTATTGGTCTGGAGGGACCGGAGTAACTGCCCCGAGCGCTAACAGTCTTGAGAGTGTGACTTCTATCGCCCTCTTTTTTGCTGGAGAGCCGCAGGGGGATTGAATAAAGGCTGGAAGGATCTGCTTTCCAAATTCGAGAGCATAACCTTCTCTGATCACTTCCAGGACCCACTGATCCGACGTGACCCGGGACCAGGCGGGAAGAAATAGCCTTAGACGGCCTCCCCCAAGGGTAAGTCGCCCGCCTGGACCCCCTCTATCTCATTGTGATTTTCTAGGTCCCGAGAAGGAGGTAGAGGCCCCAAAATCTCTCCCTGCTCCTCGAAACCCCTTAAAGTTTGAACCCCTGGCCGGGAAACGGCCCCTAGGAAAGGGGTTTGACCTGGCTGAACGAAACCTCCGGGGGTCTCTTGGCTGGCTCCACGTTGGCGCAGGAAGGCGAGCCTGCTTCGGCCTGTCCTCCGGAAGCCTGCCTCCCTTGGACTCGCCAAGATCTTTTACTAACTTTTCTAAATCCTCACCGAATAATAATCTCCCCTTAAAGGGAAGACGACCCAGCTGTGCCTTTGAAGAAATATCGGCTGCCCAATTGCGGAGCCACAAATAGCGCCTAGCTGCGACAACTGATGCCATGTTCTTAGCTAGGCTCCTAATGAGATCGTACTGGCTATCCGCCAGGTAGGCTGCACCTGACTCCAATTTAGCTGCAATGGGTTTTACGTCTCCTGCGGAACCCTCTGCCAGCTGAAGTTGTTAGGACCACCTCAAGCAGGCCCGTGCCACCCAGGCCCCCGAAACCGATGCCTGCAAGGCGAGGGCACTAACATCAAAGGCTTGCTTTAGCAAGGTGTCCAACTTTCTATCCTGTGTGTCTCTCAAGGCCGTGCTTCCTTCTACTGGGATAGTCGTCTTCTTAGTAACTGCGGAGACCGCCGCATCTACTTTGGGCAACTTCAGCAATTCTCTGTCCGATTCTGGTACTGGATAGAGGCGTGTCATAGCACGCACACCCCTCAGGGAGGACTCGGGTTGGTCCCACTCTTCCTGAATCATTTGGCGGACAACCCTGTGGAGAGGAAAAACCTTTTGAGACTTCCGGACTGCTTGGATCAGGGGGTCCTCCAGCGCTTCTTCTTCAGCCGGAGTGTCCGAGGTCACCTTGAGGACTCTCAAGGATTCATTAATTAGCCCCGGGAGTTCCTCCCGACGGAAGACTCTTACTATGCGGGATTGATCCTCCTCCGGGATCTCTCCTTCTTAGAGTTCGTTTTCTTCTTCCTCTCCTATCTCCTTATCGGAGAGCTCCTCCTCCTGCGTGCCCTGAGGAGGGGACAAGGGTGACTCTTCGCTTCCTAGCCTTGCGCGTTTAGCTGGGATACCGGAATCATGGGGAATGGCCTTCAATGGTTTAACCCCCAGGCCTTCCTTCCCTGTGCTCGAGCCTCCTGCCCCCAGCCCCTGCTTGCGCATGCAGTAGGCCTTGTGTAACAGGAGGATGAAATCAGGAGAGAATAGATCACACGTATCCTCTTCACCCAGGGCTGATGGGAGGGAACCGGAATTCCGGATGTTGAGGGCGGAGGGAGGGGAGGCTCTCTTTCTCCTTCCAGAATCTCCGCTGAACCCCCATTAGCTTGTGAGATGGACAACTGCATGCCCTGCTCCACAGAGGCAGCTTCTGCAGCGCAACCCCTGCAGATACCTGACTCTGAGGCAGTGCCCCTGCGAGTGCCACAAGAAGGGCACCTTAGTTTGCCAGACATGGTGAAAATAACGTGAAAATAATGTGAAAACAAAAAGGAAGAACTAAACTCAGCTTCCCTGACTCCCTGAATCAAACCCAAAGTAAAAGGAGGCAGAGAATGGAAAATAAAAAATTATTAAAATTAAATTAACTTTAAGCTATCGCTGAAGTTGCAGTCCTAGGCTGAACAAAGTAACAAGGTAACACTTTCCTGAAAAATTTCCTGTCCCCACACTCCCCCGATATTTGGATCCTAAGGCTACATTCTAACGCCAAATAAAACAGAAAAAGTTCTTGGCTACAAGAATTAGGCTTTAGGGAAGATCCCCAGTACTTGCGGTTTTAAGAGGATTCCACTATCGGCGGTCCCTCCGGGAAAGCAATTGTCCTCCGGAGTCCTGCACATGGCTAGGCCTCAGCCACGTGGAGAGTAGGCCGGGTCCCGGTGTCTCCGCTCGCACCACCGGACCCGCTACCCGTCAGCTGCGAGATCCCCCAGCCGTCTGCAACCTCCGGCCGCTACCGCGCTGCTTTGTCAAGCCGGGAGCGAGGAGGGACGGTGCTTCGGAGCCTCAAGCGCTCAGCCACCTGAGGGCTTCGGCGCGAGGCGGAAGAGACTGTTGCCGAGGTCTGGAGCGGGGGGGCCTAGAGCTGACTCGCGATCCGCCCACTGCCGCCGGCAACCTCTACGGAGAGATGAACCCTCTCCCACCGGGCAAGGCTCTTGCGAGCAGGAGCTCGATCTCCGGAGGATGGGGGGGGGGGAGGGTGGAGGTTCAAAGCCACTAAACCACCGGGAGATCAAAGAAATCAAAGGAGTAGGTTAACAAATAAATTAAAATTAAATTAAAGGTAAGAATAAAACAGCAAGAATAAATAGGAGACTCCAGTAAGCCCTTGGCTTACAGAACCCTCCAGCTGCTTGGAGGCTGAGAATACTGGGGCTTAGGGGTGGTGCCAGGGGTATTTATACCTAACCAGCCTCAAAAGGGTTTGACTCAGCCTCCAAGCTGCTGGAAGGGTTGCGCAACCCAGAAGTAAAGGGACTGGACTGGAGTGACGATAAGGAAGTTGGCATTGGCGGGTCACCATCAGAACGATTTTGGGGCGACCCCAGCAGTGCAAAATCAACTGAACTGTCTCCTGACTCAACTCCTACTCTTCAGGATCCAAAGAGTGCCGGCTGAAGAAGTCCACTTCCACACTGTCCATTCTAGCAATGTGTTGAGCTGACAAGGCTAGGAGGTTCTTCTCCACCCAGGCAAATAGGAAAGCATTCTCCAGAGCTAACCTGCTACTGCTCATGCCACCTTACTGATTGACATAAGTCACTGCTGTGGCGTTGTCTAAAAACACTTGAACCGCCCAACCCTCGAGCAGGGGCTAAAAACACAGAACAGCCAACCTGATGGCCCTCAATTTGAGGCAGTTTACGGACCATACCACTTCCCTGTGTTTCTAAACACTCGGTCTTGCAATGGGCTCCCCAGACCGAGAGACTGGCATCCATCATCAGAAGGATCCAGGAGAAATCGTCCATAGGCATGCTCTTAGATGACAGGCTGCTGCCACCATCACCGGGAGCGGGAAACCTGCGCTCGAAATCCTGAGATCTTAGGGACCACCGAGCCAACATGGAGAGCTGGAGCGGTCGCATGAGGAAACGTGCCCACGGCATCATCTCTATGGTTGCCCCCATCAATCCAAGGAGCTGAAGATTTACCTGAACTCTGGGAGCCTGCTGCTCACCGAACAGCGCCAAGCAATACAACAATCTTTGACTTCCCCAAACCGAGGCTTTCCAAAAAGGACACCACCCAAGGTGCCTCTGAAAGGGAATGGGCTGGGATGAGCTAGTCATCCAGATAGGGATGAACACAAATCTCTTGGCACTGCAGCTGCCACCACCATGACCTTGGAGAATGTCCTTGGGGCAGTGGATAACCCGAAAGGGAGAGTGGCAAACTGATAGTGAGAGCCAAGCAAGGCAAACCCCAGATACTTTGCTGATCCGTCCAGAAAGGATATGAAAATACGCCTTACCAGATCCAGAGAAGCCAAGAACTCCCCTCAGAACACAGCTTGAATCATGGAGCACAAGGTATCCATCTGAAAGCGCAGGACATACAAGTGCTTGTTGACACTCTTGAAGTCCGGAATGGGCCAGAAGGAATAGTCCTTATTTTTTTTGGCATCACAAAATAGATGGAGTATCTGCCTTTGTTCCCTCATCCGGCAGAATGGGCACCACTGCCTTTAGGCGAAGCAACTTGTCCAAGGCACTTTCGATCACAGATCCACAAGGGGAGATTAAGGCATCCAGAATTGGCTTTTTGTAGCCCAGAACATAGCTGAACTGAACAGTGTCTAGCACCCAGCAAGCTTTGGTAATCTAGGGAATGGGCCCCGAAATTTACAAGACCTCAAAAACAGACCAAAGCTGCCACCTGAACTTTCAGGGCACAAAAAAGGAGGGGCTCTTCTCCAGGATGCTCTGTAAAAAGACCATCAGAGAAACCAGGGAATGGGCCCCCAAACCTTCACTGCGCAGCCCAGTAGAGTCCTCCTCTAAGTGGGACCAAGTATCTGGGTCCATGCGTTCCACGAAAGGACTGAGAACAAGCCCAAATCCCAGAAGCAGAGGTGGAGGAAGGATTTTTTTCTTCTTTTCAGGTCAGTAACAATGAGAGTCTCGAGACGTCCATGGATATGACCAGTGTGCCCTCTGTTGACAGGTGGAGGCTAATGAGAAAAAGGCATCAGCCCGCTTTACAGGCCCCCTTGGACCTGTCTTCCAGAAGGCAGTAACATTTTGTCTCGCCCAGGACCTTCACCAGTTTCTCCAAATCAGCTCCAAAAAGAAGCTTCCCCTTACATGCCAGGACGGCCAACTGGGCTTTGGAAGATGTATCCACTGCTGGAGTCAAATCCAACACCATGACACCATCTTCGGGGCACAATCCCTGGCCATCAAAAGTACCAGGTCATATATGACATGAGAAAGGAAAGCCATAGCCAACTCCAAAAGAGGGGTAAATACATCCGTCGGAAGAAATTGAATCCACTGGAAAAGGACTCGAGACCTCTGGCCTGCATATACCGCAACTGAAGAATAGCAGCTGACACAGCAAACTGGTTCTTCAACACAAATCCCAATACTCGATCTCATTGTACATATGTAATTAGTTTAGTTTGCATACCCCGTTTATCCAAGTTATTACTCCTGTTCTATGTAAAGCAAAAGCATGTTATCCAAGTTGTTTTCTCCTGTTCTATGTGAAGCCAAACAGTTTGTTATGGTCATTTTGTTGTATGTAAACCGCGCTGACAATAGTGCGGTATATAAGAAATTGTAATAAATAAATAAATAAATAAATCCACCTTTTGGTCCAGAAAGTGAAATTAGACCTTACCTTCTAATTGGTGTTCCTTGAGTAACTCCAGTCCGATCCCGCACCTCTGGGGTTGTGCTATCCTTCCAGCAGCTCAGAGACTGAGCATGTCCGCTTTTGATCACCTTAGTGTACTTATGCAGCTGGCTCATCCTACCAGCCCCAGTAACCTACTGACAAAAGCAGACTCACAAGAGCAACCAATAAGTAGTCAAACGTTGTAAACAACTACATTAACCATAACACTCTAGGCCCCTACTTACCTCCCCAGAATGAGGAGGGCTCTCTTTCTCCCCAGAACAAAGAGGCTTACCTGTGCACTGCTGATGCACAAACAAATGGCCAACCATATATACTAAGCTTGTAAAGAAAAATCAACGGACTGAGGGACCGCAGTACTGCCAGAAACGTCCCCGCGTCCCTTGGGATCTCCGATGCGCCCAAACCCCTGAACCATAGAATAACCTTCAGGTCCAGGGTCACGCAACTGATCCCTTTGGAAACACCCAGACGGGTTCCGGGACTGAACTAGAGTTACTCAAGGAACACCAATTAGCAAGTAAGGTCTAATTTCACTTTCCTTATCGTCCCTCCAGTCCAGTCCCACACCTCTGGAATGTAACAGAGAAGTTCTATCAATGGGAGAGAGACCAGAGATTCCGGCCTGACTCAGGTGGCTGCCCTACAACACATATGCCGAGGCGATAGCCCTGCTAATCCCCCGGGAGGGAAAACATTTGCCGCTGCCGTACCTCTGCACGACCCTCCAACCCAAGCCAACAACAGATCCGATTGGCTAAACAGGACTGTTCTCTTTAATAATGACACAGTCTTCTCCGTGCACTCGAACTACTCAAAGGCGGAACAGTATCTCCTTCCCGCTGCCTTGAAAGCACCAGCAGGGAGATTAACAGAATTTCAGGGAAACATGGATGCCATCTTCGGCCATAGGAATGGGACTGGCCTGCGAACCACCTCTTCTTCAAGATGGATAGGAAGGACTTCCTGCACGAGCAAGCCTAAAGCGCCACAATTCTCTAGACAGAGCCGACAACCACCCGCAACACTGTCTTAAGAGTCTGACCTTTTGGGAAGAACTGACCAGAAGGCCCAAATCTTACTTTGGCAGTAACGTCAGCCCCAGGTCAAGATCCCAAGAAGGGACAGAGGACCGAATCGACAGGCAGATATGCTTAACCACTTTCTAGGACGCCCCCAAGGAACTTCTTGGGGCCTGCCCCTAAGACAAGCAAGGGTTACTACCTGTACATTCAAGAATTTGCCACCAAAAACTCTCAAGACCCGGCTGCCGAAAGGCAGTCACACCTGGCACCATAGCTGAGCATGGCCGACAAGCCTTCTCTGCATACCAGGCCTGAACCTTGTGCCAGAAACATATCCCAAAACGAAGGGAGGAAGAAAGAGGGCGAGGACCTCCTCTGGGCCCTCCTGAACATTGCGAGAACTGGCCCTGACTAGCTGCGCCCTCTTAACCGAGCCACCACAAAAGCCAGCCGTAGGCGAGAGTTAATTCACCTGAAGCCCGTGCAAAGGCCCCCCAAGTCAATCGACTCTCTCGAACCGACAGCCCCCATGGCCGATCCGCTGGTAACCAGGATGACTTACCATGGGCACCCCAGCCTGTCCAGGACAACCCAGAGGCCAAATCCCCTGCAAGCCTCACTGCGCTTTACTATCCGGCCTAGGAGTGCCCACTGAAGAAAACAAATACTGCAGACCCACTGCGGGTCACCATGCACGAGGGCCTCTCTTCTCCTTTTAACATATGGAAATGGTTCACAAATTTGCATGTCATCCTTGCGCAGGGGGTCTAATCCTAATCCTAATAGTCCCCTTTTTTCCTTTCGAGATCTTCTGTGTTTGTCCCATGCTTTTTTGAATTCAGATACTGTCCTCGTCTCTCTACCTCCACTGGGAGACTATTCCATGCATGTACCACTTTTTCCATAAAGAAATATTTCCTCATATTACTCCTGAGTCTATCCCCTTTCACTTTCATCCTATGTCCCCTCGTATCATATCCCCTCTATCCTGCCTTTTCTCTAACTTATACATATTAAGATATTTAAGTCTATCCTCATACGCTTTACAACGAAAGCCACTAACCATTTTAGTAGCCACCCTCTGCACAGACTCCATCCTGTTTATATCTTTTGAAGGTGCGGTCTCCAGAACGGCACACAATACTCCAAATGAGGTAGCACCAGAGACTTATACAGAGGCACTATCACCTCCTTTTGTCTGCTGGCCATTCCTCTCCCTATGCACTCAAGCAGGGAGGAGTAGCCTAGTGGTTGGGGCAAGTTACCTCAGGCCAGAAGGTCAGGGGTTCAAATCCCACTAGAGGACAGCAACCTTGAGCCGGAAGGACTGGTATCTAGTCCCACAGGTGCTCCTTGTGGTCTTGGGTAAGCCACTTAACCCTCCATTGCCCATGTTCCCTGTAAATAGTTATCTCCAAGTTATAGTGCCCTGTTCAATGTAATTTCAGTTTGTTCAATGTAAACCGCCTTGATATCATGAAAGGCGGTATATAAGAAATGTTAGATAAATAATGTGCTGCCGAAGCAAGCACCGCCAAAAGTCTGTACATTTTTTCCCCCCTTTGGTCAGCGCATATGCTGCACCAAGGTCTATGACTGGTGTGTCCCAACTGCTCACCACTTGCAAAAAGGTCTCTTGGCCTACGGCCCCTTGCCAACGCAGACCCTGGAATCTTTGCGACAGTATGTTCAAGAGACTTTCCCACAGCCACAAACAGTACTGGAATTCAAACCCAGGTCTGTTTCATACCAAGCCAGTGCTCTAACCATTAAGCTACACTGCCACACTTTCTATTCCTGGAACATGCACAGTCGACAGCTTGTCAAGATACTCTTCTGACCACCGCAGCAGCGCCTCCATGAGGCCCATGCTGCTCATTCCTCCTTGCCGAAAGATGTAGGGCCAACCTGCTGGCATTGCCAGAAAAGATTTGAACGGCTCACCCTTGCAACTCTTATCAGACAGCCAATTTCTGGACACCCAGGCTCTGAGAGGGGACCACTGTCCTTGAGTCAACTGTCCTTTACAGTGAGAGTCTGCCATCCTGATAGCCTTGTGTCCGATATCAGAGGAACCAGCCTGCAGCTTCCAGAAGCATCCCCGCTGCCAACTTCACTGGCTGGAGCCACCACCGGAGGTCCTCTCCTTTCTCCGTTGGACCATCCAGCCATTTTGATGAGGGATGTTGCTGGTGTGACCACCTGCACCGCCGCACTCCCTGCAGCTGTAGCATGAGAGTTCTTACCCATGGCACCATGACAGGAATCGCTGCCCTGGTCCCGAGCAGCTGAACACTCTGCCATGCTATTGGAGCCTCTTCTAGCAGGAACTGACGCACCAGCTTTCACAATCCCTGCGCTCTCTGTATCCGGAAAAGAGCCTTCCCCTGAAGTACGTACTCCCAGAGCTAATTGATATCCTGGGATGGTAGCAAACGAGTCTTGGTCCATCCAAGACTCTGCACAAGGGGCATCCCTTGTGCCACCAACTTCACATGCCCGAACCAGTCGTTGAGGTAAGAGAGTGGATCTGACAAACTGCACAGGAATTCTACAACTCTCGCCTTTGCTTGCTGGCTTTCACTTCGGAAAATCCGAATCAGTTAGTCGTGGAGACACAGGTACACCAGAACTCGTTGCTGGTGGCACGCAGCCACCCCCACCACCATGCCCCTGGTAGATGTATGTGGTGCCATCGTTGGCCCAAATGGCAATGCCCAACACTGAAAATGTCTCCTAGGCACCATGAAGCAGAGAAACTGTTGATGTTTTGGCCTTATAGGGAAGTGCAGAAATGCCGCCTGAGGTTGAGGAGAAGACAGGAACTCCCCGCTTCTCGCCGCCTCTATTACGGACCACCACACTTCCCAGTGAAATCAGGGACCCTTTAGATCCCTGCTTATTTGCTTGAGGTCGAAATAATTTGGAGTACTTATGAGACCCACACTGGCCCGAGGTCCCTTAACTGCTGAAACCTTAGAGTATCTTGACCAAGCGCTTCAGCTTTGGCAGACCAAGAGACCTGCCGTAAGCAAGAATCGATCCACCTGGGGCATTAACACAGGACCTTGGCTCAACAGATTGAAGGCTGCCCGCTCGAGTCACAGAGGAACTACTAGAAGCCTCATCAGATCTGCATACCATGGGCGCCTGGGCCAATCGGGAGCAATGAGAATCACCGATCCTCTGAACTTCGCTATCCTCTGAATGACCCGCCCCAATAGCGGCCATGGAGGAAATACGTAAAGCAGCTCCCCTGACGGCCAAGGCTGTACTAGGCTGTCGAGACCTTCCGACATGTGTTCCCTGCACCTGCTGTAAAAACGAGCCGCCTTGGCATTGGCAAGGGTAGCCATGAGATCCATGACCGGCTGCCCCCAACGTCTTGTGATCTGGTGAAAAAATGCATCGCTCACCTCCCACTCTCCGGGATCTAGCACATGCCGACTGAGATAGTCGGCTTGAATGTTGTCCTTTCCAGCCACATATGCTGCTGAAATAGCTAAGAGATGGCTCTCTGCCCAATGGAACAACAGCTGACTTTCCTCCAGCAGCACAGCACTCCCGGTGCCACCTTGCCTGTTGATGTAAGACGCCGTTACTAAATTGTCGGAGAACACACGATCTGCTCTCCCCTCGAGAATACCGACAAACTCTATCAACGCTAAACGCACCGCTCTCAGTTCCAACCGATTGATCGACCAAATGCTTTCTTCTGTCGTCCAGGTCCCTTGTGCTATCTGCGACAGACAGACAATGAGCCCCCCACCCGGAGAGGCTGGCATCGGTGGTGAGTAACATCCATTCTGGCAGGTCCAGCAGAACGCCCGCTTGAAGATGTGCCAGGACCAACCACCACTGAAGAGCGACCCGCACATCTTCTGGACATAGCAACGTCCGAGAGAGGGGGTGCTCCTATGGTGACCATCGGGACAGCAATGAATGCAGAAGCGGCCGCATATGCGCACTGGCCCACGGAACCAGATCTAAGGCCGCTGCCATTGATCCCAACAATTGTAAGTACCTCCAGGCCGTCGGAGCCCTTATGCCCAGGAACGCTGACACCTGTGTCAAAATCTTGTTCACTCTTTCCTCCAGAAGGAAGACGGAACCGACTTCTGTGTCAAAGAAGGTCCCGAGATACGTCAACTGTCTCACCGGCTCCAAATGACTCTTTGCTCGGTTGATGACCCAACCTAGATGTTCGAGGAACTCCACAACCTGAGCAGTTGCCGCAACTGAATCCGCTACAGATGCTGCTTGGATTAACCAGTCGTCCAGGTAGGGATGAACCTGAATCCCTTCCTTCCGGAGCGCCGCTGCCGCCACTACCATCACCTTTGTAAAGGTTCGTGGTGCTGTAACCAGTCCGAACGGCAATGCTTGGAACTGAAAATGACCCATGGGCACTGCAAAGCGCAGAAACTTCTGATGCTCTCTCCTGATCGGAATGTGCAAATACGCCTCCGTTAAATCTATAGACAAAAGCACTTCCCCTGCTTTACCGATTGGATAACCGACCTTAAGGTCTCCATTCGGAAATGTGGTACCTTCAAGCACCGGTTTACGTATTTGAGATCCAGAATTGGCTGAAAAGAACCTTCCTTCTTTAGGACCACAAAATAAATCGAGTATCGACCTAAGCCGTACTGGTCTGCAGACACTGGCACTACTGCCTGAAGGCACAAACAACGCAACAGCGTGTCGTTGACCACCTCCCTCTTTGCCTGCGACCCGCACGGAGAAGCCACAAAAGCGTCCGCCAGCGGGTGAGCGAATTCTAGTGCATATCCGTCCCTGATAATTTCCAAAACCCACTGGTCCGTAGTTATGTTGGCCCAGGTGGAGAGAAATCCCTGTAATCGGCTTCCTACAGGAAGCTCCGCCTGGACCAGCCTCACTTCATTGCGGTTTCTTAACGGAGCTCTGCTGGGCGTGAAAATAGCCCCTACTGAACCCCTGGCTCCTCGAAAGGACTGACCCCTGGCCACAAAACGGCCACACTGATAAGGAGTAAAACAAGAACCACGGTACCTGTGAAAGTCCCGTCCCTGACCTCTCTGCATGGAGCCCATTTTAGCCGCTCTTGGTCGGTCCTCGGGAAGGCGACCCCCTTTGGAATCTCCTAAATCTTTAACAATCTTATCCAAAGCTTCCCCAAAAAGCAGCTTGCCCTTATATGGGAGCTTACTGAGGCGGGCCTTCGAAGATGCATCCGCCGCCCAATTCCATAACCAAAGAAACCACCTAGCGGCAATCACCAAAGCCATCGATTTCGCTGAAATCTGTACTAAGTCATAGAAGGCATCTGCTAGATACGCCGACGACGACTCCAGCTTTGCACCGTCCGCTGACGAATCCTACCTCTAACAGAACCCTGATCCCCTTGAAGCCATCGGATAGAGGCCCGGGACACATATGCTCCACAAACCGAAGCCTGGAGAGCCAGAGCACTGGAATCAAAAGCTTGCTTCAGAAGCGCTTCTAATCTACGATCCTGGAGGTCTTTAAGGGCTGCACCCCCTTCGACCGAAATTGTGGTCTTCTTAGTGACCGCTGAAACTATCACATCCACATTAGGCAGGCACAACGAATCTTTCTCCTCCTGGGGCACGGGGTACAGACGTGCCATAGCACGACCCCCTCTTAAGGATGCTTCAGGGCACTCCCATTCAGATTCTATCATCTGCTTAATAAGTTTAAATTAGACTTACCTGCTAATTGTAGTTCCTGAAGGAACTCCAGTCTAGTCCCGGAACTCTAGGGTTGTCATCCTCTTCCAGCAGCTTGGAGACTGATAGATGTCATTCTTTGATGACACTGGTATAAGGACACAGGCACCGGCTCCTCCTACTCCAGTAACCTATTGACAAAGCAGACTCACCAGAGCAACAATTAAGTTAGAACACTTACCGAACGCCCAGTGCCCACTAAATGCAGAAGTACCAAACAGTAATATAACCTTAACATCGTATTATTAACAGAATATGACCCCCAATGATATCTAGCTTGACAGTGAAGGGTCTGTTTTCCGTCCCAAGAAGAGTATCATTGCCCGGAGCATATCAAAAACCCCTTAAGGCCTCGAAAAACCCGCCCCGAGCCCAAAGCACCCGAATGTTCCCTGCACTCTCACCGGGAAGGCTGTGCTTCAGGCTCCAACTCCTTACAAAAATTTGGGACGGGATCCAGGACTAGACTGGAGTTCCTTCAGGAACTACAATTAGCAGGTAAGTCCAATTTAAACTTCCTTATCATCCCTCCAGTCTAGTCCCGGAACTCTAGGGATGTAACAGAGCAGTAAAAGAGCGGGACCTGTAAGACCAGCCTGAAGCACCGCTGTCCCAAAAACAGGTATCCCTACCCGCCTGAACATCTAGATGGTAATGCTTCACAAAGGAATTCAAAGATGACCACGTCGCCGCCTTACAAATCTCTGCCGCTGGCACTAGACCGCACTCCGCCCAAGAGGCCGCTTGCGCTCTAATAGAATGTGCCCTTAAACCCTCTGACACCGGCTTGCCTTTCAAAAGGTATGCTGACTCTATCGCTCCCTTTATCCATCGAGCAATCGACGCTTTGGACGCCGCTTCCCCCTTGCGAGGGCCCCCGAACAACACAAATAATCTATCCGACCTCCTAAACGCTGCAGTCCTCCTGAGATAACGTTTCAAGGCCCGTCGGACATCCAAAGGAAGCAACTGTGGATCAGAAAAGCCCTCCGAGGACTTACGGAACACTGGTAGAGACACTACCTGATTCACATGAAAAGGAGATAGGACCTTCGGCAAAAAAGACGGCACCGGTCTTAACACTACCTTGGACTCATGAAAGGTCAAAAATGGCTCTCTACAGGATAACGCCTGTAGTTCCGAAATCTGCCTCGCCGACGCAATGGCCACTAAGACCACCACTTTTAGCATAAGATCCTTCAGCGTTGCTTTAGCCAAAGGCTCAAACGGCTGCGAACTCAACGCTGTCAATACCAACTGCAGATCCCATGTTGGAACTAATTGCCTGCACGGTGGTCTCAAAACCCCCACCGCTTTCAGAAATCTCTTAACATCGGGATGGGTGCAGATCGCTTGTCCCCTGATCTTCCCCCTATAACAGGAAAGCGCCGCCAATTGTACCTTCAAGGATGCCGCCGCTAATCCTTTTTGGAACCCATCTTGCAAGAACGCTAAAACCTGCGGAATAGAAGCCCGCAAGGCCTGACACTCCCAGTCCATACACCAAGACTCAAAAATGCGCCACACGCGAACATAGGCTAAGGAAGTAGAAGACCTGCGCGCCTTCAACAACGTCGCAATCACCTCTGACGAATAGCCTTTAGCTCTCAAACGCGCCCTTTCAAGAGCCATGCCGTAAGCGAGAACCAAGCTACCTGAGGCATCCACAACGGACCCTGTTGCAAGAGATCTGGTCTGGCCGGTAGGCACCACGGCTTCTCCACCAGCAGCCGCCTGAGATCCGCGTACCACGGCCTTCTTGGCCAATCCGGCGCTATCAGAATCACGAAACCTCGGTGCAGTTCGACGCGCCGTACTACCCGGCCTATTAACACCCATGACGGAAAGACATACAGAAGCTGATCTGTTGGCCACTGTTGAACTAGAGCATCCAGGCCTTCGGACATCCTCTCTCTGCGCCTGCTGAAAAAGCGCTCCACTTTCGCTGAACTGAAGGTTGCCATAAGATCCATAACGGGCGTCCCCCAGCGCCAAACAATCGCGTCGAACACATCCGGGTGAAGCATCCACTCTCCCGGATCCACTCTCACCCGGCTCAGAAAATCGGCTGCTACATTGTCTCCTCCTGTGACATGAGCCGCTGACAGAGCCTGAAGGTTTTGCTCGACCCATTGGAACAACTGATCCGCCTCGTCCTCTAAGGGAGCACTGCTGGTGCCGCCTTGCCTGTTGATGTAGGCTACGGTGGTCACATTGTCCGAAAACACCCTGATCGCCGCTCCCTTCAGATACTGCTGAAACTCCTGCAACGCCAAAATCACCGCACGAAGTTCCAACCTGTTGATTGACCAAGATCTTTCCTGAGCCGTCCAAAGCCCCTGTGCAAACCTGCCCTGACAATGTGCCCCCCAACCTAGGAGACTTGCATCTGTGGTCAACGGAATCCAGGCCGGCATGTCCAAGGGCATGCCTCTCTCCAGAGACCCCGGAAGCAACCACCACTGCAACGCTTCCCGAACCGAGTCTGGACAGAGAAGTCTTTTGGAAAGTGGATCGTTTTGATGAGACCATCTTCTGGAGTAACGCTCTCTGTAATGACCACATGTGCACTCTCGCCCAGGGCACAAAGTCGATCGTTGCCGCCATCGTCCCTAGAACCTGTAAATAATGCCACGCTGTTGGCCTCGGCCGTTGGAGAAAGCGTCGAATCAAGCTTTGTAAGGCCAGCACTCGATGCGGAGGTAGAAAAACCTTGCCTGCCCTGGTATCGAAACGTGCCCCGAGATACTCGATCTCCTGAGAAGGAACCAGACTGCTCTTGGCCACATTTACTACCCAACCGAACTCCTGCAGGCAATTGACCACCTTGGCCGTAGCCTCCTCGCTTTCCATCCTGGACTTTGCTCGAATTAACCAGTCGTCCAGATAGGGATGCACTAGAACACCGTTCTTCCGCAGCTCCGCCGCTACGACTACCATGACCTTGGTAAAGGTCCTTGGCGCCGTCGCTAGCCCAAAGGGCAGCGCTCGAAACTGAAAATATCCCATTGGAACCGCAAACCGGAGGAACTTCTGATGTTCTTGGCGAATCGGAATGTGGAGATATGCCTCGGATAAATCCAGGGAAGTCAAATACTCCCCCCTTCTGACTGCCATGATGACCGATCTTAGTGTCTCCATATGAAAATGAGAAACCCGGAGACACTCGTTTACCTTTTTGAGGTCCAAAATTGGCCGATAAATCCCTTCTTTCTTTGGAACCACAAAATAAATGGAGTATCGACCTGAGACGCATTGATCCGGAGGCACCAGCACTACCACCTTGAGATCCAGCAACCTCTGTAAAGTCTGTTTGACTGCCACGCGCTTGTGCAGCGCCTTGCAAGGGGACTGAAGGAAGGCATTGGGCACCGGTCGTTGACACTCTAAAGCATATCCTTCTCGAATCACCTCCAGCACCCACTGATCTGACGTAATGCGGACCCAGGCAGTGTAAAAATCCCGCAGGCGACCGCCCACTGCTACGGCCACCTGGGTCCCCCTGACTTCATTGTGGCTTTTTGGCACCCGAAGAGGCAGCAGTAAAACCTCTGCTGGCCCCTCGGAATCCCCGAAAGCTCTGGTTTCGAAAGGGTAAACACCCTCTCTGGCTCTGTGGGAACTGAGGGGAGCGAAAACGTCGAAAATCCCGCAGAGGAAATCTCGACATCGGCAAAAATTTCCCGTTTCTGTTTGTCCTCCGGCAGCCGTCCGCCTTTGGACTCCCCCAGATCTTTAACTATCTTTTCCAAATCTTCTCCAAACAGTAGCCGTCCCTTAAAGGGAAGCTTACTTAACCGGGCTTTGGAAGAAGCATCAGCTGCCCAATTTCGGTGCCAGGGATACTGCCTTGCGGCCACTGCCGAAGTCATACTGTTCGATAGGCCCCTAATGAGATCATAATGTATATCCGCGAGATACGCCGCTCCGGACTCGATACGTGCCGCCTCACCGACGGCGTCATCGGCCTGCTCAACCTGGAGCCGCTGAGCCCATCGGAGACAGGCCCTGGCCACCCAAGCCCCACAGATGGAAGCTTGAATGGAAAGAGCATTAACCTCAAAAACCTGTCTCAACGCCTCCAGCTTTCTGTTCTGAGTATCCTTAAGAGCCGCCCCGCCTTCGACCGGGATGGTTGTCTTCTTGGTCACCGCTGAAACCACGGCATCCACTTTTGGAGATTTGAAGAGCTCCTTATCCAGCTCTACCAACAGATAGAGATGAGACATTACCCGAGAGCCTCTGAGAGCGGCCTCAGGCATATCCCACTCACTTTGTATCATTTCTTTGATGACTATGTATGGGAAAGGCTTTTTGCGTCTTTCGAAAAGCCTGCAAGAGTGGATCCTCCAGAGTAGCCTCCTCAACCGGCTCCGACACCGGCACATTTAGCGCCTTCAATGTCTCTGAAATCAGTCGGGTAACTCTTCCCGTCTGAAAATACGCACCACTCTAGCCTGATCCTCCTGTTCAATAATCTCTCCTTCTTCCAGCTCCTCGTCCATCTCATGATCATGTTCCTCCGCTTCTGTACACAAATCCTCCGAAAACTCGGACTGACACCGCTTATCCGAATCCCCCCGAGCTCTCTTCGGTCCGACGGCCGAAGGTGTCACTGAGAGCAGAGAGCCAGGCCATTTGTGTCCTACTTCTGCCGGAATAGGTACAAAGGCCGAGGTGGAAAGTTCTTTAGGAGCCCTGACAAACGCTCTTTGAATAAGAGCCACAAAGTCTGGGTAAAAAATTGAAGTCAAATCACTAGCGAAGGGAGCCTGGGGACGAGGCACATCCGGAGCCGTGGAAGGGCCGGGCACAGGCTCCACGGGATCAAGCAGAGGAGACAGCGGCCTCTGCTCCACTACATCCTGGCCCTCCGTGGACTCTAAATGCTGCTGTTCTACCGTAGAAACCTGGCTGCAGCTTTTACAGATGCATGCTTCTGACACTGTAGACCTTTTCACCCCACAGATCAAACATAAGGTCTTCGCTGGCATCCTAACACGCTAAACTTCCAATGTCATAAAAAATCTCTAAAACCTGCACAAAATCCCGTTCTCCACTCACAGAAAAAAAATTAGCAGGGATACTCAGCTGAACGCGCCCTGCCGACTAAGGGACGTTTTACTGTGTAAAAAAAAAAAAAAAAAACTTTGAAGCAGGTGGTCACCCGACCTGGATTGTCAAAGAAAAATAGTGAAAAATTAAGCTTCCTGCTCTTAAAACCTCAACTTGTTTCCCCAAATGCGCTACTGGCTTTTCCCGCCCAAAACAGAACGCGGCGGGAAAAAGCTGCTGACACGGGCCTCGTAACAAAACTTTACCCCTGCATCCGAGAGAGAGGAGAAAGTAAATAATCCATCGCTTACCTTAGGGATAAAAATTGGAAAGCAGCCCCCAACTCTCCCGAATCTGCCCCAACTCACCGTGGCAGAACTCAAGTCACAAGCCACTGCCCGTGTACAGCGTTCAGCAGAGTCCAGCAAAGATCTGCGGTCTGGCTATGTCTGTCTGCCAATTCCCCAAAGCGCCTGCAGGCAAAAACTTCTGCGTTGCGCTGGAGAAGGCAGGTACAATCAATCTGAAGCCCCCCGGACTTAGTCCGGCTCTGAAACCTTCCTGCCCCTGTCGCACCGGTAAGAGGGAGAAAGAATGGAAGAGAGGCCCCTCAGCCGTCAAAATTTAACGTGGTACACCACCAGACACCTATGCTCAACTAAATAAAAATTTGAATAAAAGGAAATTAAGCCTAATTTGAGATTTAACACAACCCCATTGAACCCAATTAACTAATCCTAAAGTCCTTAATTGTTCCTCCAGGGAGCCAGAAACTCTGGCTCACATCCTCCAGCTGCTTGGAGACTGATATAACTGGAGTAGGAGGAGCCGGTGCCTGTGTCCTTATACCAGTGTCATCAAAGAATGACATCTATCAGTCTCCAAGCTGCTGGAAGAGGATGACAACCCTAGAGTTCCGGGACTAGACTGGAGGGATGATAAGGAACCCTATGAATTGGGAAACATCTCTGCTCCGATTTAAAGCCCTGCAACAATGGATCCTCAAGTGGCTCCTGCTGCACCGCCGGAAGCACTACAGTCAGTGCAGCAAGAGATTGCGCAACCAAAGCTCCTAGCTCTTCCTTTCTAAAAGCTCTAAAAACATTTGAATCCTCTCCTGGTGCTAACTCACCTTCCTCCAAATCTGCTGGCCAGCTGTCTAAACCTGCCTCAGACACAATCTCTCCTTCTGCCAACTGTGAAACGGAACCAGGAGCTATCACTCCTTCTAACCCTGTTTCTACATCCTTTGCCATAGAAGAGACCCCTTCCTCGGGGTCTATCCCTGCGGAATCCTCTTTCTGTAACTCTTATCGGCTGTCAACCGCAGGACTGCAGGTCAACTGAGAAGTCTTTAGCAAATAAGCATTATGAAGAGCTAAAATAAATTCCGGGGAAAAGAAAGAACCCAAAGACCCCTACAGTGTGGGTAACAGTTGCTGCACTGGCCCCTCCGCAGGAGACGCCTTATGCGATTTGGATTTCCTTTTGCCTGCTTTTTCCTGCAGTGCGGGAGAAACGGACGGCTCCACTAAAATGGCCGCCGTTCCCGCTCTTTCTGCAGAGCTCTGAGGCTTGCTGAGAACGTCCTCAGAGACTTTGCCCTCCATAATCGCTGTCCCTTTACATGAAATGTAAAGCAAAGAACCGAAAGCGACTCCTGACTGAGCGATCGCAACCAATGGGCACAGAGAAAGCACGGCTCCGAGTGCCGAGACCCCCACTGACAGAACGGCAAACGCCGAAAAAGAAAAAACACACCTGTAGCGGCCCAACTAGACCGGAGAACTTAATAAACTACCCCGAGCTCCCAGCATTACCTGCAGGCCCAGACAGAGAGTGAAGGTACGGCAATCTGGTACGCCGCTGCTAGCGGACCGCCGGAAGGTGAGGTGAAGCAATCCGCTTTGCCGCTGCTAGCAGTTAGCCGGCACTTGCAGAATCGGAGGCAGGGAGAACTCTGGGGCTCCCAGGTCCCTTCCCAATACCTCTTGCACAACAAAATCTCCCAAAGAGGCAGGGGCTCTGTCTCTAACACCGGTCGGCTTAGCCGGCAGGGGAGAACCGGTGCCAGTTTGTTTTTTGGTTTTTTAAATGAAGAGAGAAGAGAAAAAAAAAGAGAACTTCCTTTTCTGATCAGCCCTACTAGGACAAATCAGGTTAATTCCTTTTTTTTTTTTTTTTTTTAATTACTAATCTTGCTCTAAGTCCAAATCCTATTCGCCTCTTCAGGGAGCCTGTCAGCCACACGTCCTGTCCAGCTGCTGAGGACTGAAAGACTGACTCTGACACCAGGGGGAGATGGTAGGCTGTCAGCAACTTTTTTTTTCAGTCCTCAGCTGCTGAAGGAGAGGTTGACTACCCTAATGTCCTGGACTGGCCCGGAGACACAAATAGGAATAGTTTTTGAGCCATTCATCCAATTTCAAGTACAATGTTTCCCCACAGAGGGTAAAGTGCTCTGTGAACCCTGACTCAGTTTGCTGCCCTCTTCCTTTTCTTTCAGTTCAGTTAAAATATCCGAGATAATCAGAGACTATTGTGATGTCGCTGAATATCCTCACTGCTTGGTAGCCATGATCAAATGCTAATTACTACACCAAAGAAATACAAAAGGTAAACGGTTGAATTAACATAAATGCATATTAGAGACCTAGATATCATGAAATATTCACACATCTGGGGGGGGGGGTTTAAAGACTTATTTGAGTATAGAGTAAGTGATCTAGTGATCTGCTGAAGATCATATTACTGGTCTGATTAGCTAGCACACAAATTTTGACTTACAATTTCAGAAGAGATACAGATTTTGATGAGTATCAATACAGCTGTGACAGGTTGAAAAATAATGCAGACCACTGATTATACCAAGATACTTTTCTACGAGTTATATCTGGATTTCTAAGAGGACCAAAGGTTTTCTCCATAATATCTGTCTCCAGCATATTTTTGAAGGGGGACGGAAGGCGGCCTATTATAATTCACAACATAAACTAGGCATTCCAGTTTGCGTTCTGCATGGATACTACTCATCTCAAGAGTCACGGATGCCAAAGAAAGAATGACTCTATACGAAACACCTTGTTCACACAAAAAATACCCCCTTAATGGGCAGATCACCACTCTCCTATTAAGTCCACACACACATTGACATTTTCAGTCCTCGAATTATGCATTCGATCGTCTCCTGCATCTCCCTCCTGTTAGCGGAGCACTCACAGAGCCTCTATGTCGCTCATCTCCAGTGCCACAGGGAGGATTCTCAGACACTGCCACTCGCCCACGATTGCGTTTCTCAATGCATGAACCGGGAGCTAACTTCCCTCCCTCCGTTAATGGCACCTCTGGCAAACTAGTTACTAACCAGACTACTCACTGGGTGGTCTTCCGATGGCTCAGGGTCCCAAGTTCTTACCCGTGATGGCGATGAACTGCTGGATTAACCCCTTCAGTGCCGAGGAGGCAACTGGACCACCGCGCGCCGCCATCTTACCGCTGCCGCCGAACAACAACAACCTCTGCCATCAGCTCGTCACCCCAACTTTACGCAGGCGCGCTGCTCTTCAGCCCGATAGATCCACGGTCAATCAGCGCCTGGCGCACGCGCTATGCAGAAAGTTGGGCTGCGGGTTAGCAGATATTCTGAGTTGCTCTTCGGCCATCTTTAATTAGGGCAGCAATATTGGGGAGGAGCGATGCACTTGCTGCTCCTCCGTCGGGTATCCTGCGCCTGGTACGTCAGCAAGCGATGATTGTGATATATCAGGCAGATTTGAATGACATAATTGTTTTCTTGTTTTATCTAAAGCACATGTCCTGAAGTCCCCACTAAAGTATCTCAATTCTGGAAGCTAGTAAAAGACATATTTATGTTTATATATATTGTTTATATTATATAAATACATGTATATAATGATGTTTTAATACATTTGTTCCCACGCGTTTTTTAAACCTTGCTGCTTCCCTTTTTAGTACATAAGTTGTTGCAGCGAAGTGCACGCAATGAATAAAACCAGGAGTCAGTTCGAAGATCCAAGTCAATTTATTGTGCACAAGTCTCAAGCAAATGTCACATTCAAAAAGGTCTGAGCAATGGAGTCCAGTAAACAACACCTTTTATACCTTTCTTCAGTTTAATACAGGCAAACTTTCTATTGGTCCTACTGACCCTTGCACCCATCCAATTGGGATCTCTCTCTGGGCCTAGCACTCTGTTCCCCCTGCTCAGAATTCTCTAACAAAGGCACAGTTCTTAGACTTTGATACATTTCTCCTACAAGGTCACTGCTAGCTTAGAAAATGTGTGAATATAGAGTACTGGAACATGTCTGTCATCAGCATAGAAGAATTCAACAAAGGATTTATACAACCTTATCAAAAAGCAGTTTAAAGCAGTTTTTCTAACTTTTACTGGTTTTGGTTTTTCTCAGCATTACTATTCTCAGGTGGGGGCTGGGACTCAGACCTAGCTTACAGGCCTCTCATACATGTACAGGCTATTCTAGGCCATAACCTGCCACAATCCCACCTTTGATTATTTTCACCCGCAAGTGAGAAAGGGTGAGAATCAAATCATACATTACACATGGTCATCAGCATCATGTTGGGGTACAAGGGAATATTGCCACATAGCGAATACTTTTGTAGCTGCTTAAAAGTTCAACAATACTATCAATGGTTGAGTTCAGCATGCACAAGCATAAGGGTAGGAAACATGGGAGAAACAAGCAGATAGCCAATATGAATAGGACAATGAACACAAGTGTTTTCAGGCCGCCCATTCCTGAAAACAGAGAACCAAACCATCCATCGAGTTGCAAGCCATGCCAGGTCTGGACTGGTACATAGGTTTGTTTTCTCAGGTGGTTGGCTATATCTTCTACAACTTGTCCTTCATTATCGATTTGCAAACAACAGTTAGTTAAATTCAGCTTTCCACATACCTCTCCTTCAGCAGCAAGTAAGTAATCTAATGCTAAGCGATTCTGATAAATGGCTGTGTAGCAGCAAAGCGCAGACAAACCAATGATACCAGGAGTCTGTTCAGAAGGTCCAAATCATTTATTTGTGCACAAGTCTCAAGCAAGGCAATTTCAAAATGGCTGAGCAAAGTTTTCAAGCATTACAACAACTTTTATAGACTTCTGTTCCATTCTAGGTATAGAAAAACATTTCATTGGTCCCGGTACTCTCCCGTACCTCCCGTAGCCCTTCTATTGGTCCCCCGGTACTGATAAGTTTCTCCAATTATGTTCCTTCTGTGGGCTTCTGTGGGCATGACACCTGCCTGCCCCCCTTCTAGTCCCAATTACAATGGTCAGTTCATCAACTTGTTACTTTCACACTTTCAAGGTTATGGGACCCATTTGTGCGTGCAGAAGAGCAAGGTTCTGTAACTCATCTGTCAGCACTCCTCAATATTTCTCTGCAAATGTACTTTCTCTTATCAGTAACTTTAAAACATGTCTTTTCTGTATTTTTCCATTTCTTAATTCTGCAGTTCTGCTTATCTAAGCTAATTCAATATTTCTACTGAGTTCTTTCTTACAATAGCAGCATATTGGGGGATGTGCAATCCTATATGCCTCTCCACAGGCCTCATTTACAGGTCAAGCTAGCCATGCTGGCCTGCCTATGTCAGACACCGTGGGTCACAGGCCTGCACCTGCCACATTCCCCCCTTTGATTAATCTCACCCTATTACTTAATAAGGTGTGAGAGTTAAATCACTTTCTAGAAGATTCACATCCTGATTAAAGGATTCTTACTAGTTCCATTAGGGCTAGCTTTGTATAAAGCCATTATTCTAGTTGCGGTCTTCCGCTCTACTGTATTATCAATAGCACTATGAAGGGATCGCATACAACATGGGATTAAACATGGTAAGCAGAGGACAACAGCAACAAGGATTAGTACTAAGATAACGAAAGTCTTAAATCCTCCCAGCCAAGAGAAAAGGTTAGCAAACCAATTAGGAAATTTCAATGCGTGCCAAGTCTGTACTGGCACATAAGCATGTCTTTGCATATCTTTAGCAATTTCTTCAACTACTTGACCTTTATCATCTATTTTCAAACAGCAATTAGTTAAATTCAGTTTACCACATACTCCTCCTTCAGCTGCTAGCAAATAATCAAGTGCTAAGCGATTCTGGTATATGGCAGTGCGCATCTGTGTACTTTGTCTAGCTAAGAGCGTGAGAGCATGACTAGTTTCATTGGTTATTATTTCAACTACTGCTTGTAAGCGAATAATACGATTGATCATATAAATTGGGGTACGATAACCATACATACCATCATCATTCCAAGTGGCAGGTCCATAATACTCAATAATTCTTTCTGGTGGCCAATCATCACCTCGCCACTTCTCCCACTTGCCTATCTGTAAGGCCTCTCTTTTCTGTCTTGATGCTCCTTTGTGCTTGTGGGTAGTGTATACAGGGTATCCTAATTGTTCTCCATGTTCAGTGTTTAACAGGAAGAAAGAAGGTCTGATGGTTCCTAAGACACATGCTCCTCCCCATTGTGGTGGGAGTTGCGCATATGCTCGGTTTCCACAGATCCAATATAGGCCAGGTGGGGCTTGCCAGGCTTGGACTTTGGCAAGGTTAGTCCATAGACCTGCAAGTTCAGGAAATCTGGCTAATGGGTTAGGAGGTTCAGGATGTCTGATTCCTGACCACCATGCTGTCTTCTTGGTTGTGGCATTGTAGTATTTCTGGCTAAGACAGACCAGCTGTCCTACCTTTTGGGTGAACTGGGGTCCAGTTCTGGCAAAGCAAAGACGTCCAACGATTGAGTGCGCTAACACCCATTCACTGGTTGTCTTGTGTAATTCAGTCTGATTGTAAATCATGGAATAATTCAATTCTTGGGCTTCCCAGGGCCATTGATCTCCCATTTGGGTTCCACCACAGAAATAACAATCTGTGATCTTAAGACTAGAAACTACTGCTCCGGCTAATTCTAGAAACAAATTCTGTGAAGGGTGAGGGATCTCAAACTTATTTACATGCATAGCTTCATAAAAGGTATTATGAATATGATATTTAGATGACTTGTGGGCTTGAGTATTCAATCTAATATACACAATGGTCCCTGGATCTGTTCCTCCTCCAGCAATACGTAAACCAAACTTATATCCTTGTTTCCATGCATGGGGATTATGTACACGCAAGTGTAAGGGGTTGCAAGCATCTTTCTGACATTTATCATTTGTGGTTGGCTTGGTTAGAGTAGCCATCCGCTTATCTATTTTTTCATCAGTTATACCAGTGTTCCAGGTAGCATAGAAAACACATTCCCAATATGGACAATAGTAATCTGCCGCTGTAGCAGTACTATACCCTGATCCTGTTTTACCTGTACACTTCCACCAATTTGTGGCACCTTCTGGACACATATACTTATGGTCATTTTGATACGCTTTCTCCCATGTACCACAGGTGGACTGACTATCTCTATTAATAGCATTACATGCATCAAAATTCAAAACAGCAGGTTTAGTAATGTCCTTAAGTGGTGGTGTAGCAGCTAATATAGGTCCATCTGCATCCTTCCATCTTATTTCCAACGTGTAATAGGATGGATTCTGATGCGGATTATAGCATGCTTTGATTTTGCCATGAGTGCAAACATTTAGTTCAGTGGTGTTATAGATACACCGAGTTATTGTTCCCTTGCAGGTATAGTAAGAATGGTAAAGCAAAGTCTGAGTTACTTTCAGTCCAGTTCTAGTAGACGTAATACAAGCGGTGCATGGAGGTAGAGCATAAGTCTGTTCAAAACCTCCAAAGAGGGCAACCAAAGCAAAGCAGAAGCAAAGATACATGTTGATGTTGATTGGAGTTCTTCTGAATCCTCAGCTTGCTGATCTTGATCACGACGGTCTATTATTCTTCGTCCCGTTTGCTAATGAAGCAATTTAACGGGTGCTGAGTGTTGATTGAAGATCCTCAAGATGTCCAGCACACATTAACCAACTTAGCAATTCAGTTGGCTTGTGAAGTCTGGCTTAGTCAATGTAGTCTCAAAGTAGTGTGTCAAATCACACACAAATTGGGTTCGTTGAAACAAAGCTGTTGCTGCATGGAAAACAGCAATCCTCTTCGAAAGACTTGGCTACTGCAAAGCACTTGTGATGAAGTGTCTATGCTGCTGGTTGCCGTCTCAGAGTAACTCGCAAGGGTACATCAGGGTGCTGCTCTGCTGTCCACCGCTCTGGTTCAGGATCGGCGGCGGGCTTGACTCCGGCTGTGGTGGATCCAGGCGTCGATCTCGGCTACCTTTACTGCAGTTGGGGTAGACAGGATGACGGTGTACGGTCCCTTCCAATGGGGTTCCAATGGTACCTTCTTCCAATCTTTGATCCACACCGAAGTTCCAGGCTGATAGGGATGCAAGGGTTCCGTCAAGTTGATAGGCAACTGGTCTTGGATCCACGTATGGAGAGTCTGCAGAACAAAACTAAGAGCTAGGAGTTCTTGTCTGGTTACTTCTGAACCAATCTGGGCTAGACTTCCTTTGATTCCCTGCACTATTGGTGGGGGTTTACCATACAAAACTTCAAAAGGGGAAAATCCTGTTGACTTTACAGGGGCTGAGCGTATTCTGAGTAAAGCTATGGGGAGCACTTGGGGCCATTTCAAGTGTGTCTCCTGACAAAGCTTAGACATTTGGGCTTTCAAAGTACGATTCATTCGCTCAACTTTCCCTGAACTCTGGGGTCTGTATGCAGTGTGGAGCTTCCACTGTATCTGCAAAGCTTTTGCTAACTGCTGAGTGACTTGGGAGACAAATGAGGGTCCATTGTCTGACCCTATTACTGCTGGGATTCCAAATCTGGGGACAATCTCTCTCATTAAGGCTTTGGTAACTTCTCGGGCTTTCTCAGTTCTGGTTGGGAAGGCTTCTACCCACCCAGAGAAAGTACAAACTAATACTAGTAAGTAATGGTATCCATTGGCTTTCGGCATTTCGGTGAAATCAACTTGGAGGTTATGCATGGGGGTCACACCTCTTGACTGAACTCGGGGTGCTGTAATAAGGCCTTGCTTGGCATTATTTTTGGCACAAGTTTGACATTGTCGGGCTACTGAGGCTGATATGGTTGTCATCAGAGAGATGTAGAAATGTGGTCTGAGTGCTTTCTCCATAGCACTCTTCCCATAGTGGGTGGCTTCGTGAAAAGCTTTGACAAAAGATGGTCCTAACAGTTCAGGAATTACTATTCTTCCTGGAGGTTGACTGCCCTCTTCTGGTGGCAGCTCAATCCATCCATCTTTCAATACTCCATTTTCGTTGGCACAATAGTAATCTAATTCTTTGGTGGTATATCGTGGGGTCCATAGATTCAAAGGTACTGGAAACAATGCCGCTTGCATTGGCATAGCTTGTGGGGCAATTTGTCCTGTCATAGCTGCTTGTCGTGCTGAGGCATCTGCAAATCTATTCCCTCGAGCAACTTCTCCTTTTCCTGCTTGATGTCCTCGACAATGCATGACAGCTACACGTGTTGGGGCCCAGACTGCATCAAGTAACATCAATATCTCGGGACCATATTTGACTGATTTTCCTCCTGATGTGATGAGTCCTCTTTCTTTATAGAGAGCTCCATGGGCATGCAAGGTAGTGAAGGCATATTTGGAATCTGTATATACATTTAGCACAAGTTTTTCTCCTAACAACAATGCTCTGGTGAGTGCTATCAATTCGGCTTTCTGGGCTGATGTGCCTGAGGCTAGAGCTGATGATTCAACTACTTCGTGTTGAGTGACGACTGCATATCCGGCACAGCGTCGTCCATCAAGGATGAGACTGCTCCCATCAACATAATAGATCTGGTCGGGATTATCTATGGGCACATCTGTTAAGTCGGGTCGACTGGAGAACACAGTCTCCATGACTTCGATACAGTCATGTTCTGGGAGTTCTTCACTGATGGGTATCAAGGTAGCTGGATTCAAGGCATGGCTCACTTCAAGTTGTATCTGTGGGTTTTCACATAACATGCTCTGGTACTTCAACATTCGGGAATTGGTGAGCCAATAATTTGCTTTTTGTTCCATAAGGGCAAGGACTGCATGTGGCACAGTGACTCGTATGTTCTGTCCTAGTGTGAGTTTGTCTGCTTCACTCACTAGTAGCGCTGTAGCTGCAACTGCTCTCAAGCAAGGTGGCCATCCCTTGGCCACAGGGTCCAATTGTTTCGATAGGTAGGCTACAGGTCGTTCCCAATTTCCTAATTTCTGAGTCAACATGCCTAGGGCATTTCCCTGTGTTTCATGTACAAACAAGTGGAAAGGTTTGTGGACATCTGGTAGTCCAAGTGCTGGTGACGACATCAATTCTTCTTTTAACTTCTGGAAGGCTGTATCCTGCTCGAGTCCCCACTCCAGTGGTGACTTCTCTTCTCCTTTTGTGGCTTCATACAGTGGTTTGGCAATTTGGGCAAAGTTGGGTATCCAGATTCGGCAATATCCTGCTGCTCCCAGAAAGGCTCTGACTTGCTTTCTGGTTGTTGGAGTTGGAATTCTGCATACGGCTTCCTTTCTTTCTCTGCCTAATCTTCTGCTTCCTTGGGTAATACGAAAACCCAAGTATTTCACTTCTGTTTGACATAGTTGTGCTTTGGCTCTGGAAACTTTATATCCAGCTTCATTTAGTAACTGCAAGAGATCTTTGGTGGCTAATATACATTCTCTTTCTGATACGGCAGCTATCAACAGATCATCCACATACTGGAGAAGTACTCTCTTCCCCGGGGCTACTGGATAGCTTGAAAGGTCTTGATTTAGTGCAGCACTAAAGATGGTAGGTGAATTCTTGAATCCTTGGGGTAATCTTGTCCAGGTGAGTTGGCCCCCTCTTCCAGAGATGGGGTCCTGCCATTCAAATGCAAACAATATTTGGCTTACAGGGGCTAATCTTATGCAAAAGAATGCATCTTTTAAATCCAGTACAGTGAAATGGGTAGCTTCAGCGGGTATCAATCCTAGTAGAGTGTAAGGATTGGGTACAACTGGGTATAGTTTCAACTGCATCATTTACTCTTCTCAAATCTTGCACTGGGCGATAATCATCCGTCCCAGGTTTCTTTACTGGCAAAAGCGGGGTGTTCCATGGGGATTGACATACTTTTAGTAGGCCATATTCGAGCAATCTCTGTAGGTGGCGATGAATGCCTTCAATTGCGGCTCTTGGGAGAGGGTACTGTTTGACGTGCACTGGGGTAGCACTAGGCTTGAGGGTTACAATCACTGGAGCTATATGTTTGGCTAGGCCTGGGGGACTGCCTTCTGCCCATACTTCAAGTGGTGCATGAATGTTCTTTAGAGTTTGTTCAAAATAGGTATCTTGAATCGAATCATCAATGTAGTATCTCCATTCTTCTTCTCGGGGAACTGTCAGCAGCATTACTCCTGCTGGTTTGGCTTGGGAATTTACTGTCATTTGCATTTCTCCTTGTTCAGAGAAAGATATTTGTGCTTGAAGCTTGGCTAACATATCTCGTCCCAGTAGTGGTACTGGACATTCGGGCATGTAAAGGAATTGATGAGTTACTTGCTGTCCTCCTAGACTGCACATCCGGTTTTGAAGAAAAGACTTTGTGGCTTTGGCACCTGTTGCTCCTACAATGGTGACTGCTCTTTTAGTGAATGGGGCTATCTTTTTGTCTATTACTGAATGTTCTGCTCCAGTATCAACCATAAAGTTCATAATTTGGTCTCCTATTTGTATTCCGACCATAGGCTCCTGGAGACCTAAAGCAAACTTGGAGCCCGGTCTGTCCTAATCCACGTCATCCTCATCATGGGCTTGTGTGGCCAATGCTTGGATGGCTCCTCCTCCCCTCTCTCTCTGGAATTGTTCTCGATTGGCTCCTCCTCGGCCTCGGGGACGGCCTCGTCTTTCTTCTCGCCACTGATGATTGTTGTCGTCATCTTGCTGGGCGTCTTCGAGTTGCGGGCACGTATCTCTCCAATGTCCTTCCTCTCTGCAATAGGCGCATTGGTTCACGCCTAGTCTCTGGGTCCGGCCTCCGCCTTGACCCCGCCCTCTTCCTCTGCTCCTTCGACTAGGGACACCTCCCCTTTTCTTTTCAACTATGGCCGCAGCCAAAAAATCAGCTTTCTTCTTCATCTTTCTATCACATTCTCTCTGTCTTTCAGTATCACGATTCACATACACTTTATGAGCGACTTCCAATAACTGTGTTGCATTCATGCCCGCAAACCCTTCTAATTTCTGTAATTTACGTCTAATGTCTGGTTGAGACTGGTTTACAAAAGCAGAATTCACCATGCATAAACTTCCTGGTGCCTCGGGATCATAGGGAGTATACATTCTGTATGCTTCAGTTAATCTTTCATAATAATCTGCTGGGCTCTCATCTATTCCTTGGATAACTCCTGCGACTTTGGAAAGGTTCATAGCTTTTTGGCCCCCCCTTTTCAGGCCTTGTAAAAAGCCTTGGCGAAAACGGGCTAGGGCTGTGGATCCTTCATCTGTATTTGGATCCCATTGGGGATCTTCATTCGGGAATTCTCTCTGAGCTGCTTCTCTACGATCTATTATATTCTGTCCCTGTGCCGGAGCTGCAGGGTTTTCTGCCATCCATTCAATAGCTGCTTTTCTAATTCTCGCTCGTTCTTCTGTAGTGAATAGGGTGGTCAGGAGCTGACGGCAATCTGGCCAAGTGGGTTGGTGAGTTTCCATAATACTAGTTACTAATTCTGTCAGCTCCTGGGGCTTGCTAGTATAGGAGGCATAATGCGACCTCCAATTTAATAAATCAGTTGTAGAGAAAGGGATATACACATAAGTTAGGGGTCCCGCTACCACTTCATCATTATCATTCTTTACGGGCACTCCCGGGACTTGCCTTAAGGGAAACAGTTTGGCTGTTCCAGGCGTCATTTGGGTTTGGGATCTGAGGGTTATTGTCGTTGCCTTTGCAGGAGCCGCTTTCTTTTTCTCAACTGGTTTTGCTTTGGGTTTCTCTTTTACTGGCGTGCTAGTGCTAGCGCTGGCTTTCTCAATTATTTGTACACTGTCCTCCTCCTCTTCTGGGGAATTTCCTTCTTCTCCTCCTTCTATCTCCGCTTCTGACTCACTTTTTACGTCCTCCACTTCTCTTTCCACTGATTCTTCCTCTTTCTCTTCCCTAGGAGGGGGACCGGGGGTTGGGTCCCGCCTCGGCTCTGGCCGTCTCTGGGGTTCTGGGGCAGGACGCCGCCGGCCTACTCTTACTGGACCTGGGGTTCTGGGCTGCCTGAGGACTACTTCTGGGGAATCAGGATCTGCCAGGATGGGTTTCTTCGTGGCTTTCTTATCCTGCTCTTTCATTCTAGGCTGTTCCGTTTTCTGTTTAGAATCTGTTTTAGCTAACATTATTCTGCACTGTTCCTCATAACAGCGCTGCGCCCAGGAGGGCGGATCTTCACAAATACTTAACCAGGAATCTATATAGGGTACTGATCTGGGTGCGCTACCCGCACTCTACGATGTATTGACTGAATAATCTCTACAGTGAACGTTCCCTCTCGGGGCCAGATGGGGTCTAGATCGGGCCACTCCCTAGTACACAAAATCTGCAAACGGGCTGCTGTCATTTTAATACCATAATCTCCTGAATATCCCTCTTTAAAATGTGCGATCATACATTCTAATGGAGTGTTTCTGGTAGACCCCGCCCCTCCCATTTCGATGTGTGCGCGCAACAACAGACAGAAGGGAAAAGGAGTGCGGACCGTGGGTAAGGGGTCCTCACGGCCCTGGAAACGTATAGGGAATACAAATAACAAGACAAGACGACAATCGCTTCCCCCTTTTCGCGACCTGAACGCGGTCGCCCGGTCAGGAAGTGCGCTACTCAGGGGTCCGCCTTCACTTGGTCCGTGCTGCCAGACCTCTCATTCACACTTCGTTCACACAATCATGCTAGCAACGTATCCCAGAATGCATTCGTTTCTATCTGTTCTGACTAGTCTTTTCCCAATTACAAAAAGGATGAGGGTTTCACCTAGCGAATTCCCATGCCAGGCTACTCGGCCCTTCCTTGAGAGTTGATCATGCTCTCTTACCAATTCCCAATATCTCGAGATTACAAATTCCAAATTCCAATGGCAGTACTGCTCTTTCTATTTCTGTCTAGACCCAAAATCAAAACTATACTCACCGGATCCGGTCCTCAAACTTCCCAAGCAGGCGCATGAGTTGGACCTCGGACTCCCCTCACTCGGGTTCGAGGCGTTGGCTCCAACCGGGCCCGGCACCCGCCGAGGTCCGACCAGCTCCCTCCGATACAAGGGACCGGTGGCGCCAGGGAGCGGCCCCCGTCGGAAGGGCGCGATCCCGGCAGGACCAAGCCTATAGAGGCGGAAAGTCGTGGTATATTGCCCTATATACACTTTGATTCCACAACTTCCCGGCCAACGCACCAAGGAATATGTAGCAGCAAAGCGCAGACAAACCAATGATACCAGGAGTCTGTTCAGAAGGTCCAAATCATTTATTTGTGCACAAGTCTCAAGCAAGGCAATTTCAAAATGGCTGAGCAAAGTTTTCAAGCATTACAACAACTTTTATAGACTTCTGTTCCATTCTAGGTATAGAAAAACATTTCATTGGTCCCGGTACTCTCCCGTACCTCCCGTAGCCCTTCTATTGGTCCCGGTACTGATAAGTTTCTCCAATTATGTTCCTTCTGTGGGCTTCTGTGGGCATGACACCTGCCTGCCCCCCTTCTAGTCCCAATTACAATGGTCAGTTCATCAACTTGTTACTTTCACACTTTCAAGGTTATGGGACCCATTTGTGCGTGCAGAAGAGCAAGGTTCTGTAACTCATCTGTCAGCACTCCTCAATATTTCTCTGCAAATGTACTTTCTCTTATCAGTAACTTTAAAACATGTCTTTTCTGTATTTTTCCATTTCTTAATTCTGCAGTTCTGCTTATCTAAGCTAATTCAATATTTCTACTGAGTTCTTTCTTACAATAGCAGCATATTGGGGGATGTGCAATCCTATATGCCTCTCCACAGGCCTCATTTACAGGTCAAGCTAGCCATGCTGGCCTGCCTATGTCAGACACCGTGGGTCACAGGCCTGCACCTGCCACAGCTGTACGCATCTGCGGGGCTTGTTTAGCTAACAGGGTCAGTGCTCTACTAGTTTCATTAGTTATTATTTCTACAACAGCTTGTAAACGTATAATACGATTTAACATATGCACAGGGGTGCGGTAACCCCAAGAGCCATCTTTTGCCCAGGTAGCAGGTCCATAGTAGGAAACAATTATCTCCGGTGGCCATTCTTCAGATGTCGCATCCCATTTGTCCCATTGGCCTATCTTCAGGACCTCTCGCTTCTGTCAACTCTTATATACGGGAAATCCCAGCCATTCTCCGTGGGAGATGGGCAAGAGGAAGAAAGAAGGTCTTATGGTCCCCAAAACACACGCACCTCCCCAGTTGGCAGGGAGTCTAGCATATGCTCGAGTTCCGCAGATCCAATATAGTCCAGGTGGAGCTTGCCAGTTATTGTGAGAAGCCAGATTTGTCCATAACCTGGCAAGGTTAGGAAAGATGATTGGAGGATTCCAGGGCATTGGTTCCTGACCACCAGGATGTCTTTTTGGTAGTAGCATTATAGTACTTCTGGTTCAAACAGACCAATTGTGTGGTCCAGCTCGAGCAAAACATAGGTTTCCAACAATGGGGTTAGATAGGACCCATTCGCTGGTAGCTTTATGTAGATCAGTTTGGTTATAGGGTACAGAATAGTTCAATTCTTGCGCCTCCCAAGGCCACTGGTCTCCCATCTGAGTTCCCCCACAGAAAAGACAGTCAGAGACATGGAGACTGGATGCTACAGCTCCAGCTAGTTCAATGAACAAATTTCGAGAAGCGTGGGGAATTACAAATTCTGCCTTCATGGCCTCATAAAAGGTATGATGTATTCGGTAAGGTGAAGAGACATGAGTTTTTGTGTTAAGCTGGATATATACAATAGTTCCAGGGTCAGTTCCACTTCCTGCAATATGTAGGCCAAATCGGAATCCCTGCTTCCACTGGCTCGGGTCGAGGATGAGAAGCCGTAGAGGATTACAGGCACCTTTCTTGCACTTCTTAGGTTCTAGTAGGGGTAATCTTTCTAAAGTAGCCTTGCGATTATCCCCAGTTTGTCCAGTAGGACTACCAGACCAGGTAGCATAGTACACACAACCCCATTTTGGGCAGAAATAGTCATCTTTTGATGGTTTACCATAAGTGGATGGGGAATGTATCCCGGTACATATTCCCCATCTGTATGCACCTTCGGGACACGATCTATCAGGCATTAATATTACCACATTTCGACTATGCCAACGTAATTCTACACGGTCTCCCTCAAGCAACACTGGCTCCTCTCCAGCTTGCAATGAACACTGCGGCAAGAGTACTAACAGGGGCTTCACGGAGAGAGCACTTAACGCCAGTACTGATGAACCTCCATTGGCTACCAGTTCAAGCAAGAATCCGCCACAAAGTTCTAACCTTAACTTTCAAAGCCGCAAACACCCTGACCCCCACAGCCCTCAGCAAGATGATACATAAAGTACCACAGAACAGAAACAGAAGACCCATGATGCAAAACACACTAGAGGTCCCAAAAGTAATAACAAAATGCACAAAAGCAACGACAAATAGGGCCTTTACGATTTACGCACCCAGAGCATGGAACGCTCTCCCCACCTCTATTCGAAACATCACTTACCTAATTGACTTCAGGAAGGCATTAAAGCAACACCTATTCACCACATACTACCCTGAATCCAGCACTAGTAATCATACATATGCCCCCTCAGACAATCACTCATTGCAATTAAACAATCAGACTCAGCATGAAAAAGGATAATCAACTGATCGCTCAGAAGATACCCACTGAAATGGAATCAGGACCCCCAGTGTAAATAAGATGTAGATATGTTATACAATGTACATAGTTCCCCCCAGTTACTGCCAAGTTGATCTCCTGTTTATTGTAAATACAACTCAGGGTTCCTGTGTTGTATGGTTGATGTTGAATGTAAACCGCTCTGATCTAAAATAGAGCGGTATAGAAGAACTGTTAAATAAATAAATAAATAAATATACTTGTCATCATAGTAGTAAGCTTGTTCCCGTGACCCGCACCTATAATAGTCATTTCTGTTTATTAGATCACAACCATCAAAATACAGGGGTGCAGGCCGGGTGGGATCAGAGAGTTGAGTGGTAGCATTTATGAGGGCTCCATCTTCATCATTCCATCGTAGTTCCAGGACATAATAAGAAGGATTCTGTCGAGGTCTAAAACAGGTACGAGTCTTTCCATTCGTGCAGACATTCAGTTCTGTACCATTATACATGCACTGACTGACTTTACTGGTGCAAGTGTAGTAAGAGTGATAGAGTAAAGTCTGGATGATTCTCATCCCAGTTCGGATAGTGGTTATACAAGCTGCACAAGGGGGCAGGGCAAAAGTTGTCCCAAGGGGTCCCAGGGTTACCGCAAAAATGAAACAGTAGTAGGTATTCATCATGATCATAGTCTCTGATGATGGATAAACTGAAATGTTGATAATTCAGAGCTTGAAAACTTCCTCCAACTTCTAGGAGCAGGTTTTCAAATCTTCACGAGGATGATTGTTTTCTTCGCAGTGTAAGTCACAATGGTAATGCAGGATCCGCGGTCGAAATCCAAGGACGACCTTCAGGAACTGCTGCTGGTTTCACTCGACTGTGGTGGATCTAGGAGTCGATTTCTGCCACTTTAACTGCTGTGGGTGTTGATAGCAGAACAACATATGGTCCCTTCCAATGAGGTGCCAACGGTGTCTTCTTCCACTCTTTGACCCACACCGAGGCTCCAGGCTTGAAAGGATGCAGTGGCTCTGTCAGATTGATAGGCAACTGGTCTTGCACCCAGGTATGGAGGTCCTGCAAGACAGAACTTAGAGCCAACAATTCTTGTCTAGTGATTTCTGATCCAATCTGATTTATATCCCCCCTTATTCCCTGAACTATGGGCGGGGGTCTCCCATACAAAACCTCAAATGGGGAAACTCCTAATGATTTAGTGGGGGCTGAACGTACTCTGAGAAGGGCTATGGGGAGAGCTTGGGGCCACTTCAGGCGAGCTTCCTGACAGAGCTTGGACAACTGGGACTTCAGGGTTCGGTTCATTCTCTCTACTTTCCCTGAACTCTGGGGTCTATAGGCTATATGTAACTTTCACTGTATTTGTAAAGCAAGGGCTAGCTGCTGAGCAGGGGCGGCCCAAGGGGGGTGCGGGGCCATGTGCGGAGACTCGGTGCGGGGCCTCATTTGCATAAATATTTGCATAATGTTACCATATACTAACTTTTAGTAAACATGCCTCTTAATGAGTGTATGAATAAAGAAAGACTAAAAGGTTTCTACATTACTATAATCCAGTGCCAACCGCCAGACACATTAGGAACTACTACAAACACTGCCCATTTAGAACCCATAGCAAACCCGCCGTATCCTAACAGCACTACCAGGACTCACAAAGCACCATACCCTACCTATCAAAAGGAAACATGCAAATATTAAACCAATACATTTCAGAGAATACCAATACATGACCTACTGGGGAAAGAGAACAAGTGGCAATGTCAAATAGGAATTATATAAACAGAATACCTCAGCTCAGTTACACATGAACAGAACATAAACCATCCCCAAACAAGGAATCACAATTTAGAAACAGGACGACAAAACTGGGAATCCCAAAAGCCAAACTTGGAATGTACAACACTGTAGAAATAAAACTATACATTAATTTGCTCTTGTACTAAACAAAGCGCAGACGTTAATGATGCACATTTACCAGAGCTGACATATTCCAATTCATAAATTCAAAATAAAGAGATATTTTTCTACCTTTTGTGCATTTTTTTCCAGCTGCAATTGCTACAGCCACTTTCTTCTGGTTTCTTCATGTCTTCTGCTAACTCTCCATCGTCTGCTGTCCATTTGTCCTTTCTTCTCTCCTAGTTTTTTTCCATTCTCTCTCTACATCTGCTTTAACATACTAATCTTTCTCCTTTTGCTCTTTCCTCATTCCTATTTCATCCACTCAAATTTTACCCCTCCATCCTCAATCCCCACTTTCCCAATACCCGGCCAATTGTAGATTTTTCATCCCTCCCACACAAAATATTTTTACCCTCTCCATTTTACTCTCCCAGCCCTATCCCATTCTAATCCTCCCCCAAAATCAGCTCCCTTCTAGTTCCAGCCTCACCCAGCATCCATTCCCTTCTAGTCCCTGCATCAGCCCATTTCCAGTCCTAGCCCCCCATCAGCCCATTTCCAGTCCTAGCAACCCCCCAACCCAATACCAGTCCTAGCCCCCCCCATCAACCCACTTCTAGTCCTAACCCCCATCACCCCATTTTCAGTTTAAGCCCCCCCCCTATAACCCATTACCAGTCCTAACCCCCCATCAGCCCATTTCCAGTCAGCCCCCCATAGCCCATTGCCAGTCCTAACCCCCCCCCATCAGCCCACAGCCCATTACCAGTCCTAACCCCATCAGCCCACCTCAAGTCCTAACCCCTCCCCATCAGCCCATTTCCTGTCCTAGCCCCCCATAGCCCATTATCAGTCCTAACCCCCCCATAGCCCATTACCAGACAGCCCCCATCAGTCCAAAGTCCATTACCAGTCTTAACCCCCCCATAGCCCATTACCAGTTCTAACCCCCCCAACAGCCCACAGCCCATTACCAGTCCTAACCCCATCAGCCCACCTCAAGTCCTAACCCCTCCCCATCAGCCCATTTCCTGTCCTAGCCCCCCCCCATAGCCCATTATCAGTCCTAACCCCCCCATAGCCCATTACCAGACAGCCCCCATCAGCCCACAGCCCATTACCAGTCCCAACCCCTCCCCATCAGCCCATTTCCTGTCCTAGCCCCCCCATAGCCCATTATCAGTCCTAACCCCCCCATAGCCCATTACCAGACAGCCCCCATCAGCCCACAGCCCATTACCAGTCCTAACCCCCCCAACAGCCCACAGCCCATTACCAGTCCTAACCCCATCAGCCCACCTCCAGTCTTAAACCCCCCAGCCCATTTCCAGTCCTAGCCCCCCCATAGCCCATTACCAGTCCTACCCCCCCCCCCATCAACCCACAGCCCACCTCAAGTCAAGTCTTAACCCCCTCCATAGCCCATTACCAGTCCTAACCCCCCCCCCCCCCCATCGGTTCAAGGAACATTAAAAAAAAAAAATAAAGCTGGCTGCTACCGCTGCCGCCGCAGCAGCAGCAGAATGGAGTGTCCCGCGGGGCCCCCTCTGCCCGGCTGAGTCCCTCCCGCCCACCCACTGCCACGGCGGAGCCCCTCTGTGCTGGTTTCAGATACGCGAAGGGAGAGTGTCTCCCTCACGTCTCTGTTAAGCCCGCAGGGGCTGATGGGAAATTTCTTAACTTAATTTTGAAAAAAAGCAGAATGTTCTTTGCACAGGGCCCCCTGAAACGCAGGGCCCTGTGCAAAAAACATTCTTGCTCAATGGACGGGCCAGCCCTGCTGCTGAGTTACTTGTGACACAAAGGAGGGCCCATTGTCTGACCCTATGGTCAAGGATATTCCAAACCGAGGAATGATTTCATGGAGCAGAGCCTTAGTGACTTCTCTGGCCTTTTCAATTCTGGTGGGGAAAGCCTCCACCCACCCAGAGAAGGTACAAACTAGAACCAGTAGGTAGTGATATCCATTTGCTTGTGGCATGTCTGCAAAGTCTATTTGGATATTTCCCATGGGGGTAACTCCTACTGATTGAACTTTTGGAGGTGGGACAGGACCCTGTCGGGCATTATTCTTTGCACAGATTACACATTTTGGGGCTATTGAGGCAGTTAAGGGTCCCAATAATGAGATACAGAAATACGGTTTCAGAGCTTTTTCCATTGCAGTTTTTCCATAGTGTGTAGCTTGATGAAAGGCGTAGACAAAGGCTGGACCCAGGGCTTCAGGGATCACAGTCATACCAGGGGGTGAGCCTCCCTCGGGTTGTGGTAACACTATCTATCCGGTCTCTGATTGCTGCCCCTCCTCATTCTGACAATAGTAGTCCAGCTCATTCGGGGTATATCGTGGTGTCCAAGCACTGAGAGGTACTGGAAATATGGCTGCTTGAACTGTAATACTGGGGGTAGAGATTTTTCCATCGATTGCTGCTTCTCAGGCTGAGGCATTGGCAAGTCTATTCCCTTGGGATACTTCTCCATCTCCAGTCTGGTGACCTCGGCAGTGCATTACAGCAACTTGTTTGGGGGCCCATACTACTTCCAATAAAGTCAATATTTCTGGGCCATACTTGATGGACTTGCCTCCCGAGGTTATCAATCCGCGTTCTTTGTACAAAGCTCCATGGGCATGTAATGTTGTAAAGGCATACTTGGAATCTGTATATACATTCAGATGGATCCCAGTACCTATTCTCAGTGCTCGAGTGAGGGCTATTAATTCGGCCTTCTGCGCAGAAGTTCCTGGGGCCAGAGCTGATGATTCTATTACCATGTCCAGGGTCACCACTGCATAACCGGCACATCGTTGTCCATTAATTACAAGACTGCTTCCATCCACGAAGAAAGTTCTTTCTGGGTTGTTCAAGGGGATATCCGTTAGGTCTGGGCGGCTTGAGTATACAGTGTCCATTACTTCTAGGCAATCATGGTCAGGAGGGCCTGGACTGGTCGGCAGTAGGGTAGCAGGGTTCAAGGTTTGACTGACACTCAATTTTAGTCGGGGATTTTCACACAGCATACTTTGATATTTCAACATTCGTGCGTTGGTGAACCAGTAGTTCCCTTTGTGTTCCATTAGGGTTAAAACAGAATGCGGTACAGTGACTTGAAGATTTTGTCCCAAAGTGAGCTTGTCAGCTTCGCTCACTAAGAGGGCTGTGGCTGCTATGGCTCTTAGGCAAGGTGGCCATCCTTTTGCAACAGGGTCCAATTGTTTTGATACATAGGCTACAGGTCGTTGCCAGGATCCGAGGGGCTGAGTCAGGATTCCCAGCGCGTTTCCACATGACTCATGGGCATAAAGACGAAATGGCTTCTGTACATCTGGTAGGTCCAAGGCTGGTGATGACATTAATGCTGCTTTCAGCGATTTGAACGCTTTATCCTGTTCTGGGCCCCATTCCATGGGTGATCATTCCACTCCCTTCGTGGCTTGGTACAAGGGTTTTGTCAAGAGTGCAAAATTGGGTATCCATATCCGGCAATAGCCTGCAGCTCCCAAGAAGGCCCGCACCTGCTTTCTGCTGGTGGGGGTTGGGATGCAGCATACTGCTTCCTTTCGCTCAAGTCCCAATTTCCGGATTCCTCTGGACAGATGGAACCCTAGGTATTTCACTTCTGTTTGGCACAACTGCGCTTTGGCTCTTGAGACCTTGTATCTGGCTTCATTCAGGAGGTGCAAGAGATCACTGGTAGCTTGCACACATTCAGTCTTGGAGTTGGTGGCTAAAGCAGATCATCTACATACTGAAGTAAGATTCTTCTTCCTGGAGTCACAGAATAGTTTGAAAGATCTTGGTTGAGAGCTGCACTGAAGATTGTGGGTGAATTCTTGAATCCTTGAGGCAAGCGAGTCCAAGTGAGTTTGCCCCATCTTCCTGTAGTAGGGTTCTCCCATTCAAACGCGAACAAGAGTTGGCTGGCAGATGCCAGGCGGATACAGAAAAAGGCATCTTTTAAATCCAGAACGGTGAAATGAGTAGCTTCTGATGGAATCAGTCCCAGGAGGGTATAGGGATTTGGTACTACTGGATGTATGGTTTCAACTGCATTGTTCACTCGTCGCAAATCCTGCACTGGGCGGTAGTCACCTGTCCCAGGCTACTTGACTGGGAGGAGGGGGGTGTTCCACGGCGATTGGCATTCTTTGAGGAGTCCATACTGTAGTAATTTCTTTAGGTGACCATGGATGCCTTCGATTGCTGATCGTGGGAGAGGATATTGTCGCACATGCACTGGTTCTGCTCCTGGTTTAAGGGTGACAAGCACAGGAGCTATATTCTTTGCTAGGCCAGGAGGATTATCCTCCGCCCACACTCCGGGCGGAGCTAAGATGTTGGTGGGTATACGGGGGCTAGCTGCCTTGGATGAAGATGGACTATAGAATCTTCTTGGGGGACAGTCAGCACCATCAGGCCAGCAGATTCCAAGTTCACAGTCATCTCCATTTTTCCTCCTTCGACAAAGGATATCTGCGCCTGGAGCTTAGCAAGCATGTCTCAGCCCAAAAGGGGAACTGGGCATTCAGGTATGTACAGGAACTGATGCGTTATTTTCCATCCCCCCAATTCGCAGGCACGGTTCTGCAGGAAAGGTCTTGTGGTTCTAGTTCCAGTGGCGCCAACAGATCGGGAAGACAAAGGAGCCACTGGCTTAGCCACTACTGAATGTTCGGTCCCTGTATCCACCATAAAGTCCATGTACTGGTCCCCAATCTTTAAGTTGACCATAGGCTCCTGGGGACCCAGGGAAAACTTGGAGCCCGGTCTGGCCTAGTCCTCATCCACATAGTCGTCTTCGGTGGTCGCCATTCCTTCCACGGCGGCGGCTTCTTCCTGCTGAAACTGTGCGCGCTGCATTCCCCCTCGCTGCTGTAATCGCCCCCCCCCCCCCGCTCTCCTGGTGCTCCCTCCTCCCCTCGAGGGGGTGGAGCTACTATTCGGGCATTCATTCTTCCAATGTCCTTCTTCCTTACAATAGGCGCACTGATTTGCACCTAAGGGGGACCGAGCGCTCCCTCGGCCCCTTCCCCATCCTCGAGTCCTTCTGTTTGGGTATCCTCCACGTCCTTCAACTAGAGCTGCAGCAAGCAGATCGGCTTTCTTCTTCATCTTTCTTTCACTTTCCCTTTTACATTCTTGATCACGATTCACAAATACCTTCTGGGCAACTTCCATTAGCTTTGCTGTATTCATGCCCGCAAATCCTTCCAACTTTTGCAGTTTCCGTTTTATGTCTCCCTGGGACTGACTCACAAAAGCAGGGTTCACCATACGCAAATTCTCCTGGGCTGCTGGATCATATGGGGTATAAAGTCTATAAGCTTCAGTTAATCGTTCATAGAAGGCAGCTGGACTTTCATCTGGGCGCTGAAGAACGTCTGCTACCTTCCCAACATTCATGGCTTTCTGGCCTCCCCTCCTCAGGCCTCGCAGTAGGGCCTGGCGGAAACGGGTGAGGGCCCTTTCTCCTTCTGCACTATTTGGATCCCATCTTGGATCTTCATTCGGGAAATCTACGGCCGCTGCCTGTCGGGGATCTAGGTCTCTCCTGTCTACAGGGTTCTCTTCCAGCCATCGGGTAGTTACTTGCACTATTCGTGCCCGCTCTTCAGTAGTAAAAAGGGTAGACAAGAGCTGGCGGCAATCAGATCAGGTAGGCTGGTGGGTCTGCATGATACTAGACATTAATTCTGTCAGATCTTGGGGTTTTTCAGTATAAGAGGCATAGTGCATTTTCCAGTTTAATAAATCCGTGGTAGAAAAGGGCACATAAACGAGACTAGTTGGCCCGGCCACAACCTGACCTTCGTCATTGAGAATGGGTAATCCAGGGACTTGGCGTAATGGCATCTGGTGAACCCCCTGCTTCGTCCCCCTGCTTCGGAGGGCGTAGCGCAAATTTGCACGCCCAGCGGTGGCTCTTCCGCTGGGGCCTGGACTAATGGGTGACCCTGGACTGGCAGTTGATCCCCCGCTGGCAGTTCCTTCAGGAGATGGTTGTCCTGCCGGGGAACTTTGTTCGGGACTGGGACTCCTACTTCGGGAAGGGGGTTGCTCTCCTCCGGGCGATGGAAGTGGCTGATGGGGTGGAGACACATCAGCTGGGGGAACTCTCTCTCCTCCTGGCTGTACTCGGGGTAAGGGTGGAGCTGACGGGACCGGTTTATACAGGAATAGGGGTGGATAATTTGGGATTTCTGTAGGTTCTGGGGCTGAGTAAATGGGAGGCTTTTTTCTTCCTTAATCCCGGGGACTCCCTTCGTGGTTGCTAACATTATCCTGCACTGCTCTTCACGACAACGCTTCATCCAAGAGGGCTGCCTTTCACAAATATCTAACCAGGAGTCTATATAGGGAAACTGGTCGGGGTAATTCCTACGTACTATTCCATGCACTCGGGACACAATTCTAACATCAAAAGTACCATCTGGTGGCCACACGGTGTCCAGCACCGGCCACTCCCTACCACATAATTTTTCTGATCGGGACAGCGACATTTTCGCCCCGTAGTTACCGCTAAATCCCTTCTTAAAATTTGTGATCATACAGTTCAGCGGAGTTTGCACAGACCCCGCCCCTCCCATTATGACATACAAGACAACAGACAAAGAGGGCGGATAGTATGGCTGCAGGTAAGGGGTCCGTACAGCCCACAGAACAACAAGGGAGACAAACGCCAAACGCTTCCTCCTTTTCGCGATCTGGGCGCGGTCGCCCGGCCAGGAACTGCGCTACTCAGGAGTCCACTCTCGCGTGGTCTGTGTTTCAAGACCTCTCATTCACTCAAACAGACAGGCATGCCACCGAGTTCCCAAAATTCCATAAAGGCCTACCTTACTTATCCATGAGGGGTGGGGTTTCGTCCTCGCGCATACTCATGCAAGGAGTACTCGGCCACATCCTGAGAGGTGATCAGGCTCTCGTTACCTTAAACCGTATTAGTCCCGTGCATGCGGGACTTCCCATAGCTAACTGACTAAGAACCAGACAAATTGCTACTCACCGGATCCGGCCACTAATGCGCTGCGCAACCAATCCCTCCTTGGGTTGAATCCTGGACTCCCCTCGGGTTCGGAGGTGTTGACCGGTCGGACCCGGCAGGCCGCCGAGGCAGGGCAGAACCCTCTCCGATACAATGGGACCGGCGGCGCCTGGGGTCCTCTCTGCTGTCGGTCGGCCGTGGTCCCGACCGGACCAAACCTGGAGGCAGTAATACGTGGTATATTCACTTGCGCACCATTCATGTACCCCACCTTCCCGGCCAACGCACCAGGAATATGTTGCAGCGAAGTGCACGCAATGAATAAAACCAGGAGTCAGTTCAAAGATCCAAGCCAATTTATTGTGCACAAGTCTCAGGCAAATGTCACATTCAAAATGGTCTGAGCAATGGAGTCCAGTAAACAACACCTTTTATACCTTTCTTCTTCAGTTTAATACAGGCAAACTTTCTATTGGTCCTACTGACCCTTGCACCCATCCAATTGGGATCTCTCTCTGGGCCTAGCACTCTGTTCCCCCTGCTCAGAATTCTCTAACAAAGGCACAGTTCTTAGACTTTGATACATTTCTCCTACAAGGTCACTGCTAGCTTAGAAAATGTGTGAATATAGAGTACTGGAACATGTCTGTCATCAGCATAGAAGAATTCAACAAAGGATTTATACAACCTTATCAAAAAGCAGTTTAAAGCAGTTTTTCTAACTTTTACTGGTTTTGGTTTTTCTCAGCATTACTATTCTCAGGTGGGGGCTGGGACTCAGGCCTAGCTTACAGGCCTCTCATACATTTACAGGCTATTCTAGGCCATAGCCTGCCACAAAGTCACTACGTTTGCATTCTTCCTGCACATTGTTATTTCTCTCTAGTCTAGGGGAATTAAAGTCCGTTTTGTACATGCCATGCCCTACACGGCCTCGAAATGTTAGTCTGAACTACCAATTAAGTTAAAACATTATTTTTCTGTCTTCCATTTTTGAAAAAAAAATCTTGGCTGTTTAATTCTAATCAATATATTTTAGCATTTTTGCTCTATTCCTTGAAAACCACTCTCATTGAACTGTAGCAGCGAAGTGCACGCAATGAATAAAACCAGGAGTCAATTGCAGGTTCCAAGCCAATTTATTGTGCACGGGCTCAGACAGGAGAATGTCCAAAAGTGATTGAGCAATGGAGTACAGAAGCAAATTCCTTATATACAATTTTCACAGTTTGATACAGGCAAACTTTCTATTGGTCCCAACGCCCCTTGCACCTGTCCAATCGGGGACCCTCTCTGGGCCTAGCTTCTTATTCCCCCTTTTCAGACTATTCTAACAAAGGCACAGTCTTAGATATAGGTTCATTTCTACTTCAAGGCCATTTCTAACTCAGAGAATGCAGGAACATTTCTATCATCAGCATAGAGGAATTAATAAAGGAATTATACAGACTTTTCAAAGAGCAGTAAAAAGCAGTCTAAAGCAGTTTAAAGCAGTTTCTCAGACTCTGGTTCTTCTCAGCACTAGTCTCAAGTGGGGGTTGGGGCCTAGGCCTAGTTTACAGGCCATAGCCTACCACATTCCCTCCTTTGATTATTCTCAACCCGACTAAAAGAGGGTGAGAAAATAATCACATACCAAACTAGGGTTGCCAACTGGCCGGTTTTCAGCCGGCCTGGCCGGTTTTTCCACGGCCAGGCCGGCTGCCGGCGCAAAGGCAAAACCGGCCCTTTAAAAGCCGGGTTTTTTGCTCTGGCCGCAAGATCGGGAGCGGCCAGAGCAAAAAAACCGGCTTTTCTCCGCTTCAGAGGGAGCCGGGGAAGCCCGCGCGAGGCCCCGGCTCCCTCTGAACAGCCACCAGCGTGAAGAGCCTTTACCTTCACGCTGGCGGCTGTTCCTGTGAAGCCGCGAATGCTGGGAAAGGTTAAAGGTTGCCTTTAACCTTTCCCAGCATTCGCGGCTTCACAGGAACAGCCGCCAGCGTGAAGGAAAAGGCTCTTCACGCTGGTGGCTGTACAGAGGGAGCCGGGGCCTCGCGCGGGCTTCCCCGGCTCCCTCTGAAGCCTCAGACAGCCGCGATGCTGGTCGGGGGGGGCAAGGACTGCATTGGCTGTGATGGGGGGACCTGGACTGGAAAAGGGCTAAGGGGGGGGGACTTGGACTGGATAAGGGCTAAGGGGGGGGGGGGGACTTGGACTGGATAAGGGCTAAGGGGGGGGGGGGCTTGGATTGGAAAAGGGCTAAGGGGGGGACTTGGACTGGAAAAGGGCTAAGGGGGGGGGGACGTGGACTGGAAAAGGGCTAAAGGGGGGGGGGACCTGGACTGGAAAAGGGCTAAAGGGGGGGGGGACCTGGACTGGAAAAGGGCTAAGGGGGGGAACTTGGACTGGAAAAGGGCTACGGGGGGGGGGACTTGGACTGGATAAGGGCTAAGGGGGGGGGACCTGGACTGGAAAAGGGCTAAGGGGGGGGGGACTTGGACTGGAAAAGGGCTAAGGGGGGGGACTTGGACTGGAAAAGGGCTAAGGGGGGGGGCCTTGGACTGGAAAAGGGCTAAGGGGGGGGACCTTGACTGGAAAAGGGCTAAAGGGGGGGGAATTGGACTGAAAAAGGGAAAAAGGGGGGGTCCTGGGACTGGAAAAGGGCTGGGGGGGGGACTTGGACTGGAAAAGGGCTAAGGGGGGGGACTGGGACTGGAAAATGTCTAAGGGGGGGAGGTGGACTGGAAAAGTGAGAAGGGGGGGAGTAGGACTGGAAAACGGCTAAGGGGGGGGACTTGGACTGGATAAGGGCTAAGGGGGGGGGACCTGGACTGGAAAAGGGCTAAGGGGTGGGGACTTGGATTGGAAAAGGGCTACGGGGGGGACTTGGCCTGGAAAAGGGCTACGGGGGGGGGGACTTGGACTGGATAAGGGCTAAGGGGGGGGACCTGGACTGGAAAAGGGCTAAGGGGGGGGGACTTGGACTGGAAAAGGGCTAAGGGGGGGGGACGTGGACTGGAAAAGGGCTAAGGGGGGGGGGGACTTGGACTGGAAAAGGGCTAAAGGGGGGGGGACCTGGACTGGAAAAGGGCTAAGGGGGGGACTTGGACTGGAAAAGGGCTAGGGGGGGGGGGACTTGGACTGGAAAAGGGCTAAGGGGGGGGACTTGGACTGGAAAAGGGCTAAGGGGGTGGGACTCGGACTGCAAATGGGCTGTGATGGTGCGGGGGGGACTCGGACTGCAAATGGGCTGTGATGGTGGGGGGGGGGGCTAGGACTGGAAATAGGCTGTGATGGGGGACTTGGACTGGAAATGGGCTGTGATTGGGGGGGGGGGAGCTAGGACTGGAAATGGCCTGTGATGTGAGGGCTAGCACTGGAAATGGGCTGATGAAGAGCTGGAATAGGACTGGAAATGGGCTGATGTGGGGCATGGGAGAATGGGACTAGAAGGGAGTGGATGCTGGGTGGGCCTAGAACTATAAGGGAATTGATTTGGGGGGAGGACTAGAATGGATGGGGAATGAGAATGGAGAGGGGAAAAAATATTTTGTGTGGAAGAAAAGTCTATGATGGGCCGGTATTGGGAGAGTAAGAGGGGCTTGAGAATGGAAGGGTGAAATTTAAACGGATGATAAAGGAATAAGGAAAGAATTGGGGGAAAGAGCAAAAGGGAAACAATCAGTATGTTAAAGCAGAAATAGAGAGAGAATGGAAAACATCTAAAAGAGAAGAAAGGACAAATGGATAGCTCGCAGAAGACACGAAGAAACCAGAAGAAAGTGACTGGAGCAATTGCAACTGAAAAATAAAACGCCCAAACAGAAGGTAGAAAAATACTTTTTATTTTGAATTTATTAACTGGAATATGTCTGGTCTGGGAAGTGTGTATTGCTAACATCTTTGTGTTTTTCTTTAGTGCAAGAGGAAATTACTTTATAGTTTTATTTCTCCAGTGTTGTACATTTCATGTTTGGATTTTGGGGTTCCCAGTTTAATTATTATCTGACCAAGGAAGTTAGCCTACACGTATCCTCGGAAATTTTTGTGGGTGGGGCTGTGGGCGGGGCAGGGGTGGGACTAGGGGCGGAGAATGGGTGGAGCATGGCAAGCCACAGGTGTCGGGTTTTTCTCGGTGAAAAAGTTGGCAACCCTATACCAAACATAGTTGAAGCTGAGGCTTCATCTCGGGGTATAGCCTGATATTGCCACATAGCCAGCACTCTAGTGGCTGTCTTACGTTCAACTGTACTGTCAATGATGGAGGTGAACATACGTAGTAAGCAGAGAGGCAGAAAACATGGAAGAAGTAAACACATAGTGATTATGACTAGAACTGCAAACATAAAAGTTTTCAATCCACCTAGGCCTGAAAATAGGGTGCCAGACCATCCACTGAGGTCTAGTCCATTCCAAGTCTGAGCTGGTACATATGCTTGCCTACGCATATTGTCAGCTATTTCTTCAACAACCTGACCTTGATCATCAATTTGCAAACAACAGTTAGTTAGATGAAATTTCCTACACACCCCACCCTCAGATGCTAGTAAATAATCAAGTGCTAAGCGATTCTGGTAAATAGCTGTACGCATTTGGGTACTTTGCTTGGCTAAAAGAATTAGTGCTTTACTGGTTTCATTAGTTATAATTTCTACAAGAGCTTGTAGGCGTATAATACGATTCAGCATATAAACAGGAGTGCGGTATCCCCAGGTCCCATCTTGCGTCCAGGTTGCTGGGGCATAATATGAGATAATTCTCTCAGGGGGCCACTCTTCACCATCCCACTTGTCCATTGACCGATCTTCAGAGTGCTTCGCTTCCGACGACCATTGTAGATGGGGAAGCCTAACTGCTCCCCTTGAGAGATGGGAAGGAGAAAGAAAGAAGGTCGTATTGTCCCCAAGACACATGCTCCTCCCCAGCTATTAGGGAGTTGTGCATATGCGCGAGAGCCACAAATCCAATAAAGCCCAGGAGGGGCTTCCCAAGTACTGGAGGAGGTGAGGTCAGTCCATATCTTGGCAAGATGAGGGAAAGCAATTAAAGGGTTGGAGGGTTCCGTTGCATTAACACCTGACCACCAGGATGTCTTCTTTGTGGTGGCATTATAAATCTGTTGGCTCAGACAGACCAGTTGTCCCACTTGTATGGTGAACTGCGGTCCCGTGTGGACAAGACAGAGACGGCCGACAATGGTGTTGGCCAATACCCATTCACTAGCGGTTTTATTCAAAGCAGTCTGGTTATATGGGACGGAGTAGTTCAATTCTCTTGCCTCCCAGGGCCACTGGTCACCCATCTTAGTACCTCCGCAGAAGAAACAATTAGAAATGTGGAGGCTGGAAGCTCCAGCTCCAGCTAGTTCAATGAATAGGTTCTGGGTAATCTGGGGAAGTTCAACTTCTGTCTCCATAGCTTCGTAGAAGGTGTGGTGGATTTGATAAGGTGAGGAAATGCGGGTATTGGTGTTAAGCTGTATGTACAGATAGGTTCCAGGGTCTACTCCCCTGCCTGCTATACGCAAGCCAAATCGATATCCTAGCTTCCACTGGCTAGGGTTAAACACAAGGAGCTTCAGAGGGTTTCACGTACCTTTCAGGCACTTGAGGGGTGTCAGCAATGGTAGTCTCTCTAAATTAACTGTTCGCTGATCCCCATCTTGTCCCCGAGGTCCGTCAGACCAGGTGGCATAGTATACACACTCCCACTTGGGGCAAAAATAGGCATCTGCAGATGCTTTGACATAGTTAGAGGTATGTGTCCTGGTGCATTTTCCCCATCTGTATGCTCCTTCGGGGCACATATATTTTTCATCATGGTAATAAATTTGCTCGTTGTCAACAGACCCACAGCTATAGTATCCATTTCTGTTGATGGCATCACAAGCATCAAAGTAAAGAGGGGCTGGTCTTGTGGGATCTGCGAGCTGTCGTGTAGCATTGAGGAGGGCCCCATCCTCGTTGTTCCATCGCAACTCTAGGACATGATATGAAGGGTTTTGTCGGGGGTTATAACAAGTTCTCACCTTCCCCTTAGTACAGATACTTAACTCCGTACCATTATATACACATCGGCTAATTACACCAGTAGTAGGAGTGATAGAGTAAAGTTTGGGTAATCTTTATCCCGACTCGGGTAATGGTGATACAGGCCGCACAGGGAGGCAAGGCAAAAGTCAATTCAAGGGGCCCCAGGGCTACTGCAAGTACAATATAAACACATAGATGCAACATGATCACAATGTCTCAATGAGTTTGTCTAGAAATTGCAAAGTCTTTACTGAAGTTCTCTTTTTCCACAGCTTCTGCCGTACGTAGACCTGCCAGCTTCCGGGTGGTGGCAGGAGTAGGGCTGTAGATTCTCACAGCAGCGGTTGTCGTCGCAGCGTGAGTCGCAATGGTGACGCTGGGTTGGTGGTTGAAGTCCAGGAACGAAGTTCGGTGGTCGCCGCTGGCTTTACTCGATTGTGATGGATCCAAGGTTCGAATTCCGCAACTTTGACTGCTGTAGGGGTCGATAGTATGACGACATAGGGTCCTTTCCAGTGAGGTGCTAGCGGTGTCTTTCTCCACTCCTTGATCCACACCGAAGTTCCAGGCTTATAGGGATGCAGTGGTTCGGTCAGGTTGATGGGCAGCTGATCTTGTACCCAAGTATGGAGACCCTGCAAAAAAGAACCTAGAGCAACTAGTTCTTGTCTGGTGATTTCGGACCCAATTTGACTCATATCCCCTTTTATCCCTTGGACAATGGGCGGAGGTCGCCCATACAAGACCTCAAAAGGGGAAACTCCTAATGACTTGGTGGGGGCTGAGCGTATCCTGAAGAGGGCTATAGGAAGAGCCTGGGGCCACTTCAGGCGAGCTTCCTGACAGAGTTTGGACAGCTGGGACTTTAGGGTCCGATTCATTCGTTCTACTTTCCATGAACTTTGGGGTCTGTAAACTGTATGTAACTTCCACTGCACCTGTAGGACTTGGGCCAACTGCTGAGTTACTTGGGATACGAATGAGGGCCCATTATCTGACCCTATAACTAATGGTATTCCAAACCGGGGAATGATCTCATGGAGCAGAATTTTGGTAACTTCCCTGGCTTTCTCAGTTCTGGTGGGGAAAACCTCCACCCACCCAGAGAACGTACAAACCAGGACTAACAGGTAATGGTATCCATTCGCCCGTGGCATTTCGGCAAAGTCCACCTGGATATTTCCCATGGGGGTAACTCCTACTGACTGAACTCTTGGGGGTAGGTTAGGACCCTGCCGGGCATTGTTCTTTGCACAGGTTAAGCATCTGCGGGCCACTGAGGCTGTCAGGGGTCCTAATAATGAGATACAAAAATTAGGTTTTAGAGCTTTCTCCATCGCAGTCTTCCTATAATGTTTGGCTTGGTGGAAAGTTTGAACAAAGGCTGGACCTAATGCTTCAGGGATCACAGTCGGGCCAGGAGGGGATCCACCTGCTGGCGGTGGTAGCACTATCCATCCAGTCTCTGATAACACTCCCCCTTCTTCTTGGCAATAATAGTCTGACTCTTTGGAAGTGTATCGGGGAGTCCATGCACTGAGGGGTACTGGAAATATGGCTGCCTGGACAGTTGTGCTAATGGCAGGGACTTGCCCTGTGGTGGCTGCTTCTCGAGCTGCAGTATCAGCAAATCTATTTCCTCGTGAAACTTCTCCTTTCCCTACCTGATGACCTCGGCAGTGCATTACTGCAACTTGTTTGGGGGCCCATACAGCATCTAACAATGTCAATATCTCCGGACCGTACTTGATGGACTTGCCTCCCGAGGTTATTAACCCTCGCTCTTTGTACAGGGCTCCATGTGCATGCAATGTTGTGAAGGCATACTTAGAGTCTGTGTACACATTTATACGGAGCCCTGTCTCTATTATCAGTGCCCTAGTGAGGGCTATCAATTCAGCTTTCTGTGCTGAAGTTCCCGGGGCCAAAGCTGAGGATTCTATTACCACGTCCAGGGTCACCACTGCATAGCCAGCACATCGTCGTCCGTTGATGACAAGGCTACTTCCATCCACGAAGAAAGTTCGTTCTGGGTCGTCTAATGGGACATCACTTAGATCAGGATGACTTGAGAATACAGTGTCCATAACTTCCAAGCAATTATGATCAGGTGGGCCTGGACCAATTGGTAACAGCGTAGCAGGGTTCAAAGCTTGACTGACAATCAACTGCAATCGGGGGTTCTCACATAACATACTCTGATACTTCAGCATCCGTGAATTTGTGAACCAGTAGTTTCCTTTGTGTTCCATAAGAGTTAGGACAGAGTGTGGTACTGTAACTTGGAGACTCTGACCCAGAGTGAGCTTGTCAGCCTCACCTGCCAGGAGGGCTGTAGCTGCAATGGCTCTCAGGCAAGGTGGCCATCCTTTTGCAACGGTGTCCAGTTGTTTTGATAGGTAAGCCACAGGTCGCTGCCAGGATCCGAGGGATTGAGTCAATACTTCCAAAGCATTTCCACTTGACTCATGGACATAGAGACGAAATGGTTTCTGTACATCTGGCAGGCCCAATGCTGGTGATTACATCAAGGCTGCTTTCAATGATCAGAATGCTGTATCCTGTTCTGGGCCCCATTCCAGGGGAGATCACTCCATTCCTTTGGTAGCCTGATACAATGGCTTTGCCAAGAGCGCAAAATTAGGTATCCATATCCGACAATAGCCTGTAGCTCCCAGGAAGGCCCTCACCTGCTTTCTGGTGGTGGGGGTAGGGATACGACACACTGCTTCCTTACGCTTCAGCCCCAATTTCCGAACTCCTTTGGACAGATGGAATCCCAAGTATTTAACCTCAACTTGGCACAACTGCTCCTTGGCTCTTGAGACCTTGTATCCGGCTTTGTTCAGGAGGTGCAAGAGATCACTGGTGGTATGCACGCATTCATTTTTGGAGTTGGTGGCTACTAGCAGGTCATCCACATACTGAAGGAGGACTCTCTTCCCTGGAGTCACAGGGTAGCTTGAAAGATCCTGATTGAGGGCAGCACTGAAGAGAGTAGGCGAGTTCTTGAATCCTTGGGGTAATCGAGTCCAGGTGAGTTGGCCTCGCCTTCCTGTGGTAGGGTCCTCTCATTCAAACACGAACAAGAGTTGACTGGTTGGTGCTAAACGTATACAGAAAAAGGCATCCTTCAAATCCAAGATGGTAAAGTGAGAAGCCTCAGCGGGGATCAGTCCCAGGAGAGTATATGGGTTTGGTACTACTGGATGTATGGTTTCAACTGCATTATTTACTCGTCTCAAGTCCTGCACTGGGCGGTAGTCACCTGTCCCAGGCTTCTTGACTGGGAGGAGGGGGGTATTCCAGGGTGATTGGCACTCTCTGAGAAGTCCGTACTTCAGTAATTTCATTAGATGACAGTGAATTCCTTCAATCGCCGGTCGCAGGAGAGGATATTGCTTCACGTGCCCTGGTTCCACTCCTGGTTTGAGGGTGACAAGCACAGGGGCTATATTCTTTGCTAGGCCAGGAGGATTATCCTCCGCCCATACCTCGGGCGGTGCTGAGATTCTGGTGGGGATACGGGGACTGGCTGCCTTGCTTGGGGATGCACTGTAGAACCGCCATTCTTCTTCCCGGGGGACAGTCAGCTCCATCAGTCCAGCAGATGTCGAGTTCACACTCATTTCCATTCATCCCTCAATAAAGGATATCTGCGCCTGGAGCTTAGCAAGCATGTCTCGGCCCAAGAGGGGGATTGGGCATTCAGGCATGTACAGGAACTGGTGTGTTATTTTCTGTCCCCCTAATTCACAGGTGCGGTTCTGCAGAAAGGGTTTTGTGGTTCTGGTTCCGGTAGCGCCGACAATGGTGACGGATCGTGAAGACAAAGGGGCCACTGGTTTGGCCACTACCGAATGTTTGGCCCCCGTATCCACCATAAAGTCCATATATTGGTCCCCAATCTTCAAGTTGACCATAGGCTCCTGGGGTTCTAGAGGAAACATGGAGCCCGGTCTGGCCTAGTCTTCATCCATGCTGTAGCCCTCTTCGGCTGCCAGTCCCTCTACAGCTGCTTCTCCCTGTTGGAACTGTGTGCGATTCATTCCTCCCCGACGCTGGAATCTTCCCCCCGCTCTCCACATGCTTCCTCCTCCCCTCCAGGAGGCGGAGTCAAGGTATGGGCATTCATTCTTCCAATGTCCTTCTTCCTTACAGTGGGCGCACTGATTTACACCCAATGTGGACCGACCATCTCCTCGGCCCCTTCCATGTCCTCGAGTCCTTCGGTTAGAGAAACTTCCTCCACGTCATTCAACTAAAGCTGCAGCAAGGAGATCAGCTTTCTTCTTCATTTTACGTTCACTTTCCTTCTGACGTTCTTGATCACGATTCACAAACACCTTCTGAGCAACTTCTAACTGGGCCGCATTCATGCCCGCAAATCCTTCCAACTTTTGCAGTTTCCGTTTTATGTCTCCCTGGGACTGACTCACAAAGGCTGCATTTACCATGAGCAAATTTTCCTGGGCCGCTGGATCATATGGGGTATAGAGTCTGTAAGCTTCAGATAAGCTTTCATAAAAGGCTGCTGGGCTCTCATCTGGATGCTGGATAACTTCTGCTACCTTTCCGATATTCATGGCCCTCTGGTCTCCTCTCTTCAGGCCTTGTAGTAGGGCCTGGCGGAACCGAGTGAGGGCCGTTGCTCTGGTTGCACTGTTTGGGTCACACTCGGGATCATCATTTGGGAAATCTGCGGCGGCCGCTTGTCGGGGATCTAGGCCTCTTTCTCCCACTGGATTTTCTTCTAACCATCGGGTGGATGCTTGCACGATCCGTGCTCGTTCTTCAGTAGTGAAGAGGGTAGATAGGAGCTGGCGGCAATCAGACCAGGTAGGTTGATGGGTTTGCATAATACTGGACATTAATTCTGTCAATTCTTGGGGCTTCTCAGTATAGGACGCATAATGCGTCTTCCAGTTCAATAAATCTGTGGTGGAGAATGGCACATAAACGAGACTAGTTGGCCTCATCACAACTTGGTCCTGTTCGTTAAGGATAGGCAGTCCTGGGACCTGGCGCAATGGCATCACATGACCATCTCTCTGGCTTGCTGTCGTACTTCTGAGGGTGTAATGCAGCCTGGCCTGCCGGAATTCAGCTCCCCTGCTCTGATCTTTAGCAGTAGGTGACCCCGAACTGGCAAATGAGTCCCTGCTTGTAGTGTCATTGGAGGACTGTGGTCCTTCCGAGGCACTCTGGACGGAGCTGGGCCTCCCGCTTGGGAGGGGGTGTGCCTCCTCTTGCTGCAGGGGTGGCTGGTGGGTTGGGGCAAATTGGCGGGAGGGGGTTCTCCTGTGCCGGGCTCGGCCTGGGGTCGTGGCAGAGCTGAGGGAACTGGCCTATAGAGAAACTGGGACGGATGGGTTAGGATATCTGGCGATTCCGGGGCAGAATAAACAGGCAGCTTCTCTTCTCCAGACTTCCGGGCCCCCCTTGTGGTTGCTACCATTATCCTACACTGTTCCTTGTGGCAACGCTTCATCCAGGAGGGCTCTTTCTCACAAATATTTAACCAGGCATCTATATAGGGGAACTGGTCGGGGTGTTCTCTACGTACAATCCGATGTACTCGGGATATAATTCTAACATCAAAGGTACCACCAGGGGGCCACGCGGTGACCAGCACCGGCCACTCCCTGGCACAAAGTATTCCTAATTGGGACGGAGACATCTTTACTCCATAGTCTCCGTCAAATCCCTTCTTGAAATTCTTGATCATACATTTCAGCGGAGTTTGCGTGGACTCCGACCCTCCCATAATGACGTACACAACAACAGACAGTAGGGTCGGGTGGTCGGGCTGCAGGTAAGGGGTCCGTACAGCCCTAGAGACAAATAGGTAGACAAACACCGAACGCTTCCTCCTTTTCACGACCTGGGTGAGGTCGCCCAGCCAGGAACTGCGCTACTCAGGAGTCCACTCTCACTTGGTCTGTGTTTCAAGACCTCTCATTCATACACACAATCAAACATGCTAGCAACATTTTTCCCAAATTCCCAGGCCTACCTTACTAACCAAGAGCAGCCGGTCTCGCGCACTCATGCAAGATGCTTCGGACTGCTGAACCAAGGGCAGTAGTTTCGGCCTCGCGCACTCATGCAAGGCGTACTCGGACTTGCCCTGAGAGGTGATCAGGCTCTTGGTACTGTACCCATTTAGTCTCGCGCACTCATGCAAGACGTTCCCCAAGCTAGCTGACTAGTTAGCAACAAAAGTTCTACTCACCGGATCCGGTACCCACTACAGAACCAGTTCTTGGGTTGAATCCTGGACTCCCCTCAGGTTCGGAGGTGTTGGCCGGCTGGACCCAGTAATCCGCCGAGGCAAGGCAGAACCCTCTCTGATTCAAGAGGACCGGTGGCGCCTGAGGTTTCTCCTGCGGTCGGGCAGACACGGTCCCAACCGGGCCAAACCTTGAGGTGATAATACGTGGTATATTCACTTGAATACCATACACTACTCGCACATTCCCGGCCAATGCACCAGGAATATATATCTATATGGATATATCTATATGGATTGAAATTCCATCTAAAAGGGGGAAGGCAATGGCAGTGGGGGTGTACTATCAAGCGCCTGGCCAGAATGACCAAATGGATGATGAAATGCTCAAAGAAATCAAGGAAGCTAACAAAAGTTACAGCGCAGTAATAATAATGGGTGATTTCAACTACCCCGGTATCAACTGGGTCAGTGTCATGTCAGGACATGCTAGGGAGATAAAGTTCCTAGATGAAAAAAATGACTGCTTCTTGGAGCAGCTGGTTCATGAACCGACTAGAGGGGAAGCCATATTAGACCTAGCCCTTAGTGAAACAACAGATCTAGTGCAAGAGATAAGGTTGTTGGGGCCACTTGGCAATAGTGATCATAGCATGATCGCCTTTGATTTAATTAGTGGAGGAGGGATAGTAAGAATTTCCACAGTACTACCTTTTAACTTTCGAAAGGAGCCTATGATAAAATGAGGAAAACAGTTAAGAAAAAAACTAAAAGGAGCAGTTGCAAAGGTTAAAGACGTACATCAGGCTTGGCTGTTGTTGAAAAATACTATCTTGGAAGCCCAGACCAGCTGTATTCCACGCTTTAAGAAAAGTAGAAGGAAGTCCAAAAAACTGCCAGCATGGTTTAAAGGTGAGGTCAGAGAGGATGTTGTTGCCAAAAAAGCATCTTTCAGGAAATGGAAAAAAAGAGCCAAACGATGAAACCTGGAAACAGCACAAGCACTGGCAAGTCAAATGCAAGGCATTGATAAGGCAGGCAAAGGGAGAATTTGAGAAGAAGCTTGCTGCGGAAGTTTTTTGCATCACTGTATATAGCCCATCTTGTACATAGCTCAAACCACTCTTGCGCACAACACAACACACATTGTACATAGCTCAAACCAATCTAGCACATAATACAACACACACTCAACTAAATTTCTCCCTCACTGCATGTTTAACACTCTCACTTTACCCGATTGTTTGCTGTGATACCACCTTGATTAATAAGATAAGGCGGTTTAGAAATACTGTTAAATAAATAAATAAATAAATAAATAAAAACGCGAAGTAAAGACCTTTTCAAGTACATTCGTAGCAAAAAACCTGTGAGAGAGTCAGTTGGTCCATTAGATGATAAAGGGGTTAAAGGAGCACTAAGAGGCGACAAGGCGATAGCGGAGAGACTGAATGAATTCTTTGCTTCAGTCTTTACTGAGGAAGATGTAGGGATGTTACCCATGACTGAAGTGGTATTTAAAGGTGCGGAAGAATTGAAGGAAATATCGATACATCGGGAAGATGTATTACAACTATTAGATAAACTGAAGAGTAGCAAATCACCTGGGCTGGATGGTATACATCCAAGGGTGTTGAAAGAACTGAAATATGAGATTGCATAACTCCTATCAGTAATCTGTGAACTATCATTAAAATCATCTCTAATACCTGAAGATTGGAGGATCGCCAATGTAACACCAATTTTTAAAAAGGGTTCCAGGGGTGATCTGGGAAACTACAGACCGGTGAGCCTGACATAAGTACCGGGAAAAATGGTAGAAACCATCATAAAGAATAAAATTACTCAGCATGTAGATAGTCATGACCTAATGGGAGACAGCCAACATGACTTTAGACAAGGAAGACCTTGTCTTACTAATCTGTTATGTTTTTTTGAAGGAGTGAATAATCAGGTGGACAAAGGTGAGTCAGTTGATATTGTGTATCTGGACTTTCAGAAAGCCTTTGACAAGGTCCCTCATCAGAGACTTTTGGCAAAACTAAAGAGTCATGGGATAGGAGGCAGTGTACTATTGTGGATCAGAAACTGGTTAAAAGATAGAAAGCAGAGGGTAGGGCTAAATGGCCAATTTTCCCAATGGAGAAAAGTGAATAGTGGTGTACCCCAGGGATCTGTGCTGGGTCCGCTGCTTTTTGACAAATTCATAAATGACCTGGAAAGTGGAATAACGAGTGAGGTTATCAAATTTGCAGATGACACAAAACTATTTAAAGTTGTTAAAACCCAAGAGGATTGTGGAAAATTGCAAGAGGATCTTGATAAATTGGAAGACTGGGCATCAAAATGGCAGATGAAATTTAATGTGGACAAGTGCAAGGTTATGCACCTAGGGAAGAACAACCCAAACTATGGTTACACGATGCAAGGTTCCACATTAGAAACCACCACCCAGGAAAAAGATTTAGCCGTTATTGTGGATACCATGTTAAAAAACCCTCGGCCCAGTGTGCAGCGGCGGCCAAGAGAGCAAATAGAATGCTAGGTACGATAAGGAAAGGAATGGAAAATAAAACAAAAGATATTATAATGCCTCTATATCGTTCCATGGTGAGACCGAACCTTGAATATTGTGTGCAATTCTGGTCGCCGTATCTTAAAAAGGAAATAGCGATTTTAGAAAAGGTTCAGAGAAGAGCCACCAAAATGGTAAAGGGGATGGAAGGATACTCCTATGAAGAAAGGCTAAAAAGATTAGGGCTCTTTAACCTGGAAAAGAGACGGCTGAGGGGAGATATGATAGAAGTCTATAAATTAATGAATGGAGTGGAACGGGTAAACGTAGATCGATTGTTTACCTTATCAGAATATAGAAAGACTAGGGGAAATGCAATGAAGCTACAGGGTAAACTATTTAAGACTAATAAAATAAAATATTTTTTCACTCAACGTGTAATCAAACTCTGGAATTTGTTACCGGAGGATGTAGTAAAGGCTGTTAGTGTAGCTGGGTTTAAAAAAGGTTTGGACAAGTTCCTGGAGGAAAGGTCCATAAACCATTAGTAAGAAGGGACCCAGGATATCAATGCTTGAACCAATACAAGCATTGTGGAACCTGTGTCCCTTGGGGAAACTGCTAGGTACATATGACCTAGATTGGCCACTGTTGGAAACAGAATACTGGGCTTGATGGACCTTGGTCTGACCCAGTATGGCATATCTTATGTTCTTATGTTCTTATGTAATATGTAGCAGCAAAGTGCACGCAATGAATAAAACCAGGAGTCAATTGCAGGTTCCAAGCCAATTTATTGTGCACAGGCTCAGACAGGAGAATGTCCAAAAGTGACTGAGCAATGGAGTACAGAAGCAAATTCCTTATATACAATTTTCACAGTTTGATACAGTCAAACTTTCTATTGGTCCCAACGCCCCTTGCACCTGTCCAATCGGGGACCCTCTCTAGGGTTGCCAACTTTTTCACCGAGAAAAACCCGACACCTGTGGCTCGCCATGCTCCACCCATTCTCCGCCCCTAGTCCCACCTCTGCCACGCCCCCAGCCCCACCCACAAAAATTACCGAGGATACGTATAGGCTAACTTCCTTGGTCAGATAATAATTAAACTGGGAACCCCAAAATCCAAACATGAAATGTACAACACTGGAGAAATAAAACTATAAAGTAATTTCCTCTTGCACTAAACAAAAACGCAAAGATGTTAGCAATACACACTTCCCAGACCAGACATATTCCAGTTAATAAATTAAAAATAAAAAGTATTTTTCTACCTTCTGTTTGGGCGTTTTATTTTTCAGTTGCAATTGCTCCAGTCACTTTCTTCTGGTTTCTTTGTATCTTCTGCGAGCTATCCATTTGTCCTTTCTTCTCTTTTAGATGTTTTTCCATTCTCTCTCTATTTCTGCTTTAACATACTGATTGTTTCCCTTTTGCTCTTTCCCCAATTCTTTCCTTATTCCTTTATCATCCATTTAAATTTCACCCTTCCATTCTCAAGCCCCTCTTACTCTCCCAATACCCGGCCCATCATAGACTTTTCTTCCACACAAAATATTTTTTCCCCTCTTCATTCTCATTCCCCATCCATTCTAGTCCTCCCCCAAAATCAGTTCCCTTATAGTTCTAGACCCACCCAGCATCCACTCCCTTCTAGTCCCATTCTCCCATGCCCCACATCAGCCCATTTCCAGTCCTATTCCAGCTCTTCATCAGTCCATTTCCAGTGCTAGCCCTCACATCACAGGCCATTTCCACTCCTAGCCCCCCCCTCAATCACAGCCCATTTCCAGTCCAAGTCCCCCATCACAGCCTATTTCCAGTCCTAGGCCCCCCCACCATCAAAGCCCATTTGCAGTCCGAGTCCACTCGCACCATCACAGCCCATTTGCAGTCCTAGCCCCCCTAATCACAGCCTATTTCCAGTCCAAGTCCCCCCCCCCCCCATAGCCCTTTTCCAGTCCAGGTCCCCTCCACCCCCATCACAACCCATTTCCAATCCATGTCCCCCCTCAGCCCTTTTCCGGTCCAGGCCCCCCCCCCCATCACAACCCATTTTCAGTCCAAGTCCCCCCCCCATAGCCCTTTTCCAGTCCAAGTCCCCCCCTCATCACAGCCCATTTCCAGTCCAAGTCCCCCATCACAGCCTATTTCCAGTCCTAGGCCCCCCCAACATCACAGCCCATTTGCAGTCCGAGTCCCCCCCCCCATCACAGCCCATTTGCAGTCCTAGCCCCCCTAATCACAGCCTATTTCCAGTCCAAGTTCCCCCTCCCTCCACCATAGCCCATTTCCAGTCCAAGTTCACCCCCCATAGCCCTTTTCCAGTCCAGGTTCACCCCCCATAGCTCATTTCCAGTCCAAGTTCACCCCCCCATAGCCCATTTCCAGTCCAAGTTCACCCCCCCCCATAGACCTTTTCCAGTCCAGGTCCCCTCCACCCCCTTCACAACCCATTTCGAGTCCATGTCCCCCCCCAACCCTTTTACAGTCCAGGTCCCCCCCCATCACAGCCTATTTCCAGTCCAAGTCCCCCCCCCCCCATAGCCCTTTTCCAGTCCAGGTCCCCCCCCCATCACAGCCCATTTGTAGTCCTAGCCTCCCCCCATCACAGCCCATGCCGTCCTTGGCCTCCCCCCCCCCCCGACCAGCACCGCGGCTGTCTGAGGGGCTTCAGAGGGAGCCAGGGAAGCCTGTGCAAGGCCCCGGCTCCCTCTGTACAGCCGCCAGCGTGAAGAGCCTTTTCCTTCACGCTGGCTGTTGTTTCTGTGAAGCCGCGAATGCTGGGAAAGGTTAAAGAGTATTGCCTTTAACCTTTCCCAGCAATCGCGGCTTCACAGAAACAGCCGCCAGCGTGAAGGAAAAGGCTCTTCACGCTGGCGGCTGTACAGAGGGAGCCGGGGCCTCGCGCAGGCTTCCCCGGCTCCCTCTGAAGCCCTCCGGTGTGTGAGCCGGCCCTGGGTGGGTTTTTTTTTTACTTCAGGTCAGAAGAAAAGCCGGTCTTTTGCTCTGGCCGCTCCCGATCTTGCGGCCAGAGCAAAAAAACGGCTTTTCAAGGGCCGGTTTTGCATCTGCTCCGGCAGCCGGCCTGGCCATGGAAAAACCGGCCAGGCCGGCTGAAAACCGGCCAGTTGGCAACCCTAACCTTCTATGGGCCTAGCTTCTTGTTCCCCCTTCTCAGTCTATTCTAACAAAGGCACAGTCTTAGATATAGATACATTTCTACTTCAAGGCCATTTCTGGCTCAGAGAATGCAGGAACATTTCTATCATCAGCATAGAGGAATTAATAAAGGAATTATACAGACTTTTCAAAGAGCAGTAAAAAGCAGTCTAAAGCAGTTTCTCAGACTCTGGTTCTTCTCAGCACTAGTCTCAAGTGGGGGTTGGGGCCTAGGCCTAGTTTACAGGCCATAGCCTACCACAGGACCATAGCGGTATATAAATCAACATTAGATTATGTTTATGTTTATTTAAAACTTTATATACCGCCCATTACATAGTGTCAGAATGGTTTATTTATTTATTTTATTTATTTATTTAACATTTCTTCTATACCGCGCTATTAAGATCAGTGCGGTGTACATTGAACAAAATATACAACAATGTATGCAAGTAACATTGAGTTTACATAGAACATGGGAATATATAACATGGATTAACAGGGAAAACTATGTACAGTCAACATCATATATGTATATGTTTTTACTATATAAATATGTTAGCTCAAGTGGAGATTATCTGCGTAATTTATGTAGGAGGCGCGAATCAACAGAGAGGATGTGGAGCTATCGTGGAGCTTAACCATTTTCTGGTTGAATTAAGGTAATATGGTGTTTAGTGCAAGTTGGAGGTCTGTTGTTTGAGTGAACATGCGAGGTCACTTCTGGGTAGAATTTTGTGAATAAGTGATGCTTCACGGCTTTCCTGAATTGTAAAAGGTTTTTGATACAACGAATTTCGTGAGGAAGTAAATTCCAGTTCAGGGGTGCAAATAAAGAGAAAGCTCTGTTCGATGTAGCTTTAGTACATGATGTCATCATCTTGGGAACTATTAAGGTATTCATAGCAGTGGTCCTTCTGTTTCTATTTTCGAGAGTGTTATGTATTAGTTTGCTAATTGGTGTCGGAGGGTAGTTATTCATGGCCTTGAAGGTCAGAACTAGTGACTTATATGTAAGTCTGGCTTGTAATGGTAACCAGTGTAGGTCCTTCATGATCGGCGTTATGTGAGCAGCTCTTGGTGACCCAGTGAGGACTCTTGCAGCTGCGTTCATAGCCAGACGAAGTGGATTTAAGGTTGATTGAGAGAGGCCATGGAGGATGATATTCGCAAAATCTAGGTGTGGGATGACTAGAGCCTGGAATATTGAACGATAATCAGTATAGTCAAGTAGTGGTCGGAGGTGGCGTAGCGTTCTGATCTTATGATATATCCTCTTTGTCACATTCTTCACATGCGTTGTCATATCTAGGTGTTGATCCAATGTGATGCCGAGGTATCGGATAGTGGGTTTTGACGTCAGTTCTATATTATTGATTAGCAGCGACGGAGGGGGTATGAACTTGCGATTTCTTGTGACAAATAATACATCAGTTTTGCTGTGATTTATTCTTAAGTTTTGTGTCAACAGCCATTCGGCTATTGCACCAAAACAATTAATTATTGGTGTGAACACTGGTTGGTCAGTATTAAACGGCATGTATATGAGGATGTCATCTGCGTATGCCAGGCATTGCACGTTGAAGGATCGGATCAACTCACATATCGGCTGCATATAAATGTTGAACATTAATGCTGATAATGAAGATCCTTGAGGTACACCTTGAGACTGTAGGAATGGCTCTGATGATTCCTGACCTGTTTTAACTTGTTGCCACCTATTGGAAAGGTAGGATCTACACCATTCAAGTGCTGTGCTTTGAATTCCCTTCTCACTCAGACGTTGCAGCAGTATGTTGTGGTTTACAGAATCAAAGGCAGCGGAGATGTCTAAAAATATGAGCACAAACCCCTGTTTAATGTTGTTTATTCCCGTGATAAGATCATTGAATAAGGTTGTAAGGATTGTGTCAACTCCATGCGCTTCTCTGAAACCATGTTGTGATTTGTCTAGAGGCGCTTCAGTGTCAATATGCTGCTGGAGCTGTTGTTGGGCAGCTTTCTCGATAAGTTTTGCAAGTTGGGGAATGCTCGAGATTGGCCTAAACGATTCAACTTTGGATGAGTCAAGCTTACTGTTTTTTAGTAAAGGCTTGATGGAGGTGTGTTTCAGACTTTTTGGGAATGAGCCTGTAAGGAAGGACTGGTTCAGTAACAGGCACAGAATTTGACTTAGCTCATGGCGTAACTCTTTGATCCAGCTGGCTGGACATGGGTCATTGGGAGCTGTGCTAGGATTGATGGAGGCGATAATTTTTACAATTTCACTAGTAGATATAGTGTTGAAGTTGCAAAAAGGTGTTATATGGGATTTCTTAGGTGATGCAGAAGGGTTGTTGGTATTTATGCTTGTGTTAGCTGTAATCATTTTTGATTGCAGGTAATTTGCGTAGTCCTGAGGCTGCGGCATTGCAGGTTGATCTGAGACTGGTTCTCTTGTTATGGATTTTACTAACTTGAATAATGCATGAGGTTTATTGATGGCACGTTTCAATAGGTTTGTGTGGTAGATCTTCTTACTCAATGTTATTTTCTCACGGTGTGTAGTTAAGTGTGAGTTATATGTTTTAAGTGCCTCTGGAGAGTGGGTTCGACGCCACTGTCTTTCAAGTTTGCGTAGATGAATGAGAGATGAACGCAAGTCAGTTGAGAACCATGGTGCATGTTCTCGTTTTCTTCTTCTTTTCTTATCTTTATGCAAAGGACATGAGGCGGCTCTGAGGTTCTCGTTCCATTTGGCTATTAGGTCATCTAAGTTGAGGGAGGTGTTAGTCATGAGAGGTTGAAGGTTCTCTAGGACCTTTTCACGGTTGAGAGGTTGATAACGGGCTGAGTTAAAAATTAAAATTAAAAATTAAAAAATTATACATAGAATGCTGCAGAAAAAGAAAGGTGAACGCCAATAAGTGAATCTCAAAGGGAAGGAAAGGACAGAGCCAGGAAAGAAGAAAGAACAGAAGGATAATGACAAAGACAAGACAAACAATAAAGGAAGGGGTAGGAGAGGGAACTAAGGAGTCGTTAATTTACTTTTATTGCTTGGGAGGTGAGGGAGGGAGGGGAAGGAAGATCAAAAGCTGTGCAGAAGAGGTGTGTTTTCAGTTGAGCTTTAAAAGATTTGAAAGAGGAATCCATTCGGAGGGCAGGGGGAGCAAGTTCCAAAGCCGAGGTCCAAGGAAGAAAAAAGCGGAGGATCGAGTGGACTCTAGGTGGGCCTGAGATGGGGAGGGAAGAAACATACGATTAATGTGAATGGAACGAAGGGAATGGTGAGGGGTGTGAAGACGTACCTGGTCAGCGAGATAGAGAGGGGTACCAGTGTGAATAGTTCTGTGTACAATTAGATTAGATTTATTTGTAGTTAGCTTACGCCTTTGATTAGTCTATTAAAAATCTACCCAACTTCTTTTTTGACACATATTTTTATTGTTTAGATTGTTAACCCAACCGGGTAGAAACTTATTTTTTTGTGTTTCCTTATAAAGAGGGTCCCTCACAATTCTACAGACGTTGGAAGTACCTTTCTGAGGGCTGGAATAGCAACAGCAACTGTCCAGTTTCCCTGTGGGAGGAGGTAGTGTGGTTCAATTCTGATGGCTGCCCTATCCTAAGGGGAAAAATTGCAGTACTGACGTCAGAGCCCCAAATTCTGTCGCTCACTTAGGATTCAAGCTTCAGTGGGGAAAATTATACAGAACACACTGATACAAGAATGTAAATTGTTATTGTTACAGAATGATCAGGAAAGTAGTATTATAGAGGCTTCTAGAAGTGCTTTGCAAAAACTGTCTGGTATAACTGCCTGTCATCTCATGTATATTCTTATCTCATTCCCTTGTTCTGCAGCTAGAGATAGTGGCTCTTAGGGGCTTGTTTACAAAGCCGCGGTAGCGGTTTGCGATCGTAATCGGAGCCGCGGCCCCATTGATTTCAATGGGGCCGCGGCTGCGATCGCGATCGCGAACCACTACCGCGGCTTTGTAAACAAGCCCCTTAGGCTTTGCTAAGCACATAACTCCCCTCTCCTCCTCCCCTCCTCTTTATCTTTGTAGTTCCTTATGATAAGGACTGACAGAAGGAACAGAAACCTAAAGCCAGAAGGCATACTGTGTGGACCATGAGAGCCCAAAATTGTTAAAAGAAGTCAGGGAGCTGACCCCATATAAAACATAAAGGATTATGTATTTAAAGTGTGTCTGTTATTCTGCGTGTAAGTCAATTATACTGCTTATAAGAAAGCTGCTTCTTTTAGTTGCCATATTGTAAGAGACAAAAGCTCTCAGCAGGAGATGTATGCAAGACAGAAAAACTAGTTTCGCAGAGGTCAGGGCTGGTCTTAGTTGTATAATGAAGCTATGTCAAATAAAAGAGGGATCCCTGCTCTGTTGACCTTTTTCAATGCAAAGGTCTTATGGAGCAAGCATAAACATAAATAAACTAGAAACTGTTATGTGGACTTTGAAAGGAAGGTTTGCAAATAAACCATCGACCACCTGTACATGCAAAAAAAAGATAAGGACTGATATCAGTATGTATTACCATAAAGGGGATAAAAGATGCCAGAAAAAAACAAGGCAAACTGTATACTTGCAAATGGTCTGTAATGTAAGAGGGAATTATGTTAAATAAGGTAAAAGAATAAATGAAGGGGATGGGGCTACAGTAAACAGAAGCAGAAACCCACGTGTGCTGCCTGAGAACAATAGATAGGTCAATAACACTGTATTAGTTAGCCAATAAGATACTGGGGGTAGGGGCTTGTTGATTTGACAAAGGTATAAATGTCACAGAGATACATCAAAGGGTTGTGCCTACGAGCTAGCCACCCATTCTTGCAAGATCAATAATAATAATAAACTCTTTTCATTGCTTCATGTCCACCATGTCTTATTCTAAAATAATCTAGGTGGTGTTATTTCCCACAACACCAATCTGTAAGAAAAATTTGAATTTATTCTTTGCTGCAGCAAAGAGTCACAAGTAATGAAACCATAAGAGACAAGGTCACTAGCAAAGTACAAACTTTTATATCTTTCTAGTACAAGGAAAATAGGTGGGCTATAATGCATCTTAGAATCTTCCCATGGACAAAGTAAATTATTTTACAGGTTGTTCCTTTAGGAACAAAAAGGCATGTTGAAGAGAGGTGAGATAAGAATGTGGAATATAAAAAAAGGTGTGAGAAAGGAGGGATGAATATCACTTGTTGAAGAATCCCAACTAATAAATCCTTCAGGAATATGCATGAGAACTACGTTTTTTGGACTTGAGTTCTGACCCCCAAACACAAGATAAGGAGATGAGAACTGGAGGTGACATCCTGAACATAATTGCAATTACTTCTAACTTGCTTTTACAGTAAGGGGGATCTGTGCTAAGAGACAGTTTGTCTGTCCTTAACTAGTTTCCCACTGTGAGTTGCTAACTGCTTCACAGCATGCAGCTATGTCCTTATCAGAGTCAAGCTTTTTTTTTTTAATTTCTTTATTTACATTTTCAAAACAAATTACAACAAAAGCAAAAATTACAATTAAAATGATAATCCTCTTTAAACATAAAAGCAAAAAACAAGGATTTAACAGACTACCCCAACCTTAACCCTCCCTTCACCTTGCGATCATCGAAAAACGTATGAAATGAGCACAAAAAAGGGGGACCTACAAGGGCTATGACTCCACACCAGCTCCTCACCATATGGTAACATGATGGCTTTACTACTTACCCCTTAATTTACACCATATCATGCTTTAGAAATGTATTTAGGGATTTCCACTTGAGGGGGGTGGAAGGCATGAGAGTTGTGCCATAATGTGGCATTTGTTCATATTTGCAGCATAAGCACAAACAGTTCCACCATTCGTGCCAGCTAAGCTCTGCAGTATGTTTCCAGTTTGCAATAACAAGATGCAGAGCCACTCCCATCATGAAGTCAAATAAAAAATGACAATCCCTCTGTAACGACGAGATGCAAATTGTTGACCGAAAAACGACCACAGACCAGGAGAGAGTGGCCCTGAATCCCAAGACCTCTTGGATTCGATTCCAAATCGAAATCCAATAGGACTGAATATTAGGGCAGTCATATACCACATGTCTTAAAGTGCCAACATCACTCTGACAAGACCAACATTCATTTCCAACCGTTTTATCTCACTTAGCAACCTTTATCGGGGTAAAATGAGCTCTGTGTGCAAAAAAATATAAAGCTTGTGAAATAGAGGCAGACTGAGATACTCTGTTTGTCTTGCTCCAGAATTTCACCCATGATTCCGGAGAAGGAGTCTCCCCTGTGTCATGTTCCCATATCCGCTGAACACCAATGGACTGTGGGGTGTGGTTCTGAATGACCAATTTATAATAGTAAGAAGCCACCCCAGGAGCCGTTTGGGCTGAACCTATAATGTTCAACAACCCCCATTCTTCAAGTAAAGATTTAATATCAATAGGGGATTTCTCTATACAATGTCTCAGCTGAATCCACTGGAAGTATAAGGATTTAGGCAAGTCAAACTCCCACTGTAGACAAGCAAAAGGCTTCCACTTGCCATCTAATACCAGTTGGCCTATGGCCCAAATACCCCTACTGAACCATTGCTGCCATGCAAATGGACTTTGATGAATTTTTAAGAAAGGACTGTACCAGATGGGGATTAGTTATTACAATGGGGGATAGAGATTTCCTTACTAGGATGGCTACACCGTTTTTTTTTCTGATTGGCAGCAGAAAAATCCACCAGTGAAAAGAGTTTTATATCTAATTTTAACAACTCCTTCACATTCAAATGTGCCTCTTGTAACAGTAGGATGTCAGCACTTTCCTTGCGCCCATATAAAAATATATTTTCCTCTTTATGGGATTGTTAATGCCCTTAACATTCAGTGAGACTATCTTAAAGGAAGACATATTGGCAATATAGTACAAAATGACAGTCAACTGTTGCAGAAATATACCAAGTTTTAACATATGATTTTACATTATTGGTCCACACCTGAAAAGCCCTCACAATGATAGCTGCACTTATAGCCCAAGAAAAAAAAAACACAAACAGAAAAGCTACTGCTTAGTCATTGCCCCTGTGGAAGATCGCTCAAAATAAAACCACGTAGTTCTAAATAACAAAGCCACTAAAACCCTGGGGGGCTCAAAACTTAGCTCAAAACTTAGCGGGTGAGCCCAAAGGGACAAGACAGTCATGGAGGGAAAAATTAACTAGTTTACTTCAACTCCTCTGCCGCTTAAATCAACTTAAACCACACACTACTCATTTCAGAAACAGGAAAATAGCGTCCCCAAACTCAGAGCGCCAAAAGTTATAGCAAAACTGCCCCCACCAAAACAATGTGTTCATAAAAGGCCGCATGTATGTAGGTAAGGGCCGTCCTGCTCCTTCAAGCCCCGCTGCCCTCCCAACCACAACAGACATCACAAACAACACAAAACACAAAAGAAGAGAGAAAGGAACAAAGTGTAAGACATTATTGACCAGGGTGATACCCTGGAGTTTCTCCAACACAGTCACATCGAATGTCAACTCTGCATGGATGAGTCGCTACTTCACGACCTCAGAACAGTCAAAACACCCAAATAAGAAAGCATTGAAGAACTTTTGCAAGCCACTGATTGCAAGGCAAGTTTTCATCGCATCAACACCAACTCCTTGTCATCCAAGAACGCATGCAACTCCCCTGGATCATCAAAAGTCCTAGTCTGGTTGTGCAGCTTGACTCTCATGCAAGCATAGTAGAGTAACCCGAAACGGGCCTGAAGCTGCAATAAGTGTGAACATAGCGTCAAAAAGCTCTTTCTCAGATCTACCATCACCTTCGAAAAGTCAGGGAAGAATAAGAGTTTGTGCCCCAAGGGAGAGTGTGCTCTGGCTGCTTCCATTATTTGTGTTACTTGTTGAAAGCGCAAAACTTTGAGGATGATTGGAAGTGGACGCTTGCCCGCAACCACGGACTGAGTAGGAACTCGATGGGCGCAGTCGATCTCAAAAGGCATGGAAAACTTCACCTTTAACACACCCGGGATCATTGACTGCAAAAAAGCTATCATGTCAGGACCCTCGATTCCCTCTGAAACTCCCAAAATTCTTATGTTGTTCCTTCGAGCGCGATTGTTACCATCTTCCAACTCTCTTTGCAGTGACCGTATCAACTTTGCTTGCTTCTCAACGGCCCTGAACCGCTCCCCATGTGTTGCCACCACGCTCTCCACCTTCTCCAATCTGACCGTAATTGACTCCAAAGTATTTTTCAAGGCACTGATATCCTCCTGCATTGCGCACAATGAGTCTCCATTAGCTTTGATCGTCCTTAACAGCGCAAATCTCAGCCAGAAGTTCTTGCAAGGCCCCAGGACAATCTCTGATGACTGCCATCTTGTGAGGTGAGAGAGGCTCCGTTTTGGTTCTTTTTGCGCTGGCGTTTTTTAGGTATTTGGTAATCCAGCCACGTCGGCTTGGGGCCAGACATATCCAAGATCGAATAATATCAGAGTAGGTAGGAACTACTTAGTTAAAGACTGCAGAAGTCAGGATTCTTGACCATTGCCCTCCGGAGCACAGCTCTTACACGACCATCTTGCCCGATGCTAGGCTCCGCCCCCTATCAGAGTCAAGCTTTGAGAAACAAAGGAATGTCTGGTAGCCTGTTCTTTAGACCAGCCAGGGGAAAAAGAAATAGGCATGTTAGGGAAATAAGAACCAGACAGACCATGATTACAAAAATGTCTCAAAATGGTGGCTAAGCTAGTGTATTAATAATATATATGTATATATATATATATATATATAATAAAATTCTTAGTGGCAGCTTAGAAGGACCTGTGTATATCCCATGTCATTCCCTCCTCTGAACACTTTCTGACCTGGCCAGCGTTCACAAAAGTGGGGGGACCAGAAGGAGAAATGAGGAGTCTGGGCCTGCAGTGCCCCACATCCCTGGGTTCTTCAGTGCCGCTTCCTAGGCTGGGGGGTCCTCAGGGAAGGGAGTACAAGTGGCCAGATCTGAGCATCATTTCCTTCTGTAAAGAGGCCTCAATCTCTGAGACTTTATAATTACCAAGAAGAAGCTGTTTCAGGGGAGGTTTAGGTATACAGGCCTTCATCATAGCTGCAAAATTTGGGATGCACTGAAAGCAGCAGCACAGCCCTAGTAATAGCACAGCAAAAAGAAAAATGGAATCTAAAAGTTGTTTCAGTCAACCCCAGATGCTAAACCAGTCAGATATGTTTCCTAAACCTGTCTTATCCCTAATAATATCTGTCAAAAGGAGTTATAAAGATTTTATCTTGTTAATATGAGCAGTTAAATTTAGGGTCTGATCTGAAACAAATGTACAACACCCGGTGCCTACCAAAGAACATACTTCTCCTTGAGATGCTAACAAACAGTCTAGGGCTCATCTATTCTGGAGAGCTAGGCTACGGAGCTGGCTCATCTCATCTCTGATATTTGGCCAATCGGGCCCGACGGACCCCTGCAGCTCCGGGCAACATAAAGGCAGCCTGATCGTAGCATCCCAGCCTCTTCAGCCGCGCTCCAGCCCTGATCGGCATCATTGAGAGAGAGCGGGAAGGTAAGCCCTGCCCCGCTCCCCTCTGACAAGGCCAATCGGGCCCAATGGACCCCTGCAGCTCCGGGCAACATAAAGGCAGCCTGATCGCAGCATCCCAGCCTCTTCAGCCGCGCTCCAGCCCCGATCGGCATCATCGAGGGAGAGCGGGAAGGTAAGCTCCGCCCCGCTCCCCTCCGATAAGGCCAATCGGGCCCGACAGACCCCTGCAGCTCAAGGCAACATAAAGGCAGCCTGATCGCAGCATCCCAGCCTCTTCAGCCGCGCTCCAGCCCCGATTGGCATCATCGAGGGAGAGCGGGAAGGTAAGCCCCGCCCCGCTCCCCTCCGACAAGACCAATCAGACCCTCTTCCAGGTTACTTCTTCTCGGAACACGAGTGGAACCACAGAACCAACGGCCAAACTACCAACATACGATACAACGCCTCCTTAAAACAAGAAGTTAAACGTGTAGAACTCAGCGACAAAGTAAGGACTCCATAGCTCTTATCAACACTGCATTGCTAATTTGCTATAAATTGTGCTATCTACCCAAGTTTGCATTGCTTTTATCAACATAGCATTTAATTGTGCTAGAAATTGTGCCATTTGCTCTTGAATTGTGCTAGAAATTGTGCCATTTGCTCAGGACGACATTGCTCTATCATCATTACATTGCTATGTGTTACAATTTGTGCTATACACCATACATTAGAACCACTTGCTAACCACTAGATCTAATGGCTTCTATATGCACCAATTGCTAGAACAATCCTCTTCTTTCCCACACCTGAACAAGTTATACCATCTACTAGAACATTCACACAGATTTCCTCACACACAAACCCCCCGCCCTCAGAAACCCAAAATGGCCCCCACAAAGCTTCAAGCCCTTTCTATCCCTCTCTTCCTAATAACTCTTCTAATACACAACATTTACACGTACAAATCAGACCAAACCCCCTATAATACCATTCCCATTATCCACAACCCATACAGAAACACATTACACTCTCCAACATATATCTACCCACACAACCAAAATCCGCACCAAAATATTCACAGACCCTATCCCAGACTAATCCAAATAAACCATCAACAACCTATTAATATGAATGACTCTTCCTACACACTCACCCTGAGAAAACCCATCCCCATAAACACACGTTCCATAAGAAACAAATTACCCAATCATCAATGTCATGATCAGAGATGAAAAACCCGACATACTCTTCATCACGGAGACATGGCTCTCGCCCACAGACACAATCCTACTAAACCAACTATGCACACAACAATATGACCTATTCAACTCCCACCGGGATGCCAAAAAAGGATGTGGAGCCCTCATCCTCACCAAAAAAGACCTGCAGTATACCCCAACAAGCATAAATATAGATGGCATGGACATCATCAAAATAGAGAATAAAACCCTTGCACTCTGCCTCATCTATAGACCCCCATCTGCTGACCACAAAAACCTCACCCCTATTCTTGAACTTGCATGCACAGCCTCACTGAGAAAACCACTTATCATACTGGGCGACTTGAACCTCCCATCACTCAACCCCTCTCACACAACAAACTTCATGGACACAATGACAGAAATGGGATACGAACAGATCATACATGCCCCCACACACATAAAGGGAAACACCCTCGATCTCGTCTTCCTTCCCACCCCTTTCAATAACCACCAACTCTGCACCGCCCCCCAACCATAACAGAGGTACCCTGGTCCATCCATCACTTAATAACCTTCTATCTCCACACACAAACACCCAGTAATAACACATCAAGCACTACGCCATATAACTCACGCTTTACCCATTTCGATAAAGATACCTTCCTAGACAATGTACTACCCAATCTCTCAACAAACACATCTAACATCAATATAGCCAAAAACAAATGGAACTTAGCAATCCAAAAGGCAGCCGCCCCTACACAAGTTACACAAAAACAAACACTGAAAAGATCAGAAGAATGGTTTACCCAAGAACTCGCCAAGCTAAAAAAACAACTGAGAAAACAAGAAAAAAGATGGAGAATAACAAAATCGAACGAAAACAAATCCCAATACATAAGCCTACTCAACACATATAAAGATGCAATCACCAAATCAAAACGAGACTACCATTGTAAAGTAATAAACATGGCCATCAATCGTCCAAGAGAATTATTTGCAATTGTAAAAGCACTAACAAAAACCCAAAACCCAAAAGCCAGAACCAGAACACTCCACAATAAGCGTTGTGGTGATGAAAGCCCTTTGGTAAACATGGAACTGGATGAAGATCCTGAATTCCCCATGGAAGTGGATGGCAGTGCACAGGTGCAGGGGAATTACAGCCCAGGTCAGAAGCAAAGTCAGCTCCCTGCAAGAGTCAGACCACGCCCTAGCTCAGGGGTGGAGACAGGATTCCCTGCTGATTGGTCACATGGGGGCAGAGAGCAGGGAAGGCCCAGCAGGCAGCAGTGGTTAAAAACACGTGCTAAGCAAAGCAAGGCAGAAGCACCCGGGGAAGGACACAGAGAAGCATCCAGAGTCAGCTGGAGAGAACCACCCAGGGGAGCATGGAAAGAACCATCCAGGGGAGCGTGGAGAGAACCGCCCAAGGAACCGCCCAGAGAAGCATCCAGAGTCAGCTGGAGAGAAGCGCGCAGGGAAGCACATGGAGAGGCAGAGGCAGTGGCAGTCTCAGGCTGGAGCCCGGACACAGATACAGACCGGGAGGAGGAAGAGACAGAGCCAGCAACTGAAGGCAGAGGCACGAGTGAATGGAGGAGAGCTGGATGTCAGGCAAGGAACAGGAACAGCTGTGAGAGCTGGAACAGTGCGAGAGAAAGGAAAGAGGCTGGAGCAGTGCTAGGCTGGAAGAGAAGGCCAGAGAAAATCTCTCCAGAAAGCAGCTACCTCAGAGGGACTGGAGTAGGAGAGAAGGAGCCTGCATTTCAAAGCCTGGAGAGACCCAGGAGGAAAGAAAGCAGTGCTTATGTGAAGAAACAGCCTCAAGGTAAAGCCAACACTTTCATTTCTGATAATATAGCAGAAAGACAATTTGCTAGTTTTAAAGGGCAGGAAGTTGAGCCCTCACCTCCCACGATTAAGAAGTGGATAGAAAGCTTATCTGATGTTAAAGGCCATAGCTCTGATAACAGTGAAGCCTGTGAGACCTCTAAGCTAGAGGCATTAAGGAAGCTATTCTCTGAAGAGAAGTTTCACTCCCCTAAGTTAAAAGTGCCAACAAGGGCTGAGTTGCTGTGGAGCCAATTTCTGGAGTTCCTAAAAGAAAGGAAGTTTGAGGAAGCTCCTAATTGTGAGAGAGACTCTATTTACCCTAATGATAGTGAGGGAATGCAAATAGATGCATGTGTGCCTAGCTCTGAAAATTTACCTATGCCCATGGATTGTTCTTTGGCACAAAGAAAGAATTCTACAGTTGTGAACAAGAACAGAGAGTCTGAAAACCCTATAGGAAAATAGGGGCAGTTCTTACCTTTATTGAAGAAAGCTAATTCTGTGTATTGTATCACTGGCTGAAGTAAAGAAGCAGTGAGGAACTGTGTGTTTGAAAAGGAAACCCAGCTGTGACAAAGTTTATTGGAATTCTGCTAATTGACCACACGGGGCAGTCCCGGTGTGAATGTGTAAGAAAGCAGAACAGCTGAGAAGTGAAAAGGTTTTTGTTTGTTATTCTCCCTCAGGTTTAAATCCTGATTTCATCTTTTTCTGTTGGAGATGTATCCTACTGCCTTAGTTGTGTATGAGCCCTAGCGTATTTTGGAAATCCCCATAAATAAATTTTCTTGCATGCCTTACCACCGACTCAACTACATTATTTCCCTCGAGGAGTAAAGAGTACTACAAGACCCAGAATCCTCTGGTGTCTTTAAAAGAACTTTATTCCAAAAGGACATACAAGGCCGTCCTCCATGCTGTAAGCCCCTGGGCCCAGCTGGAGGCGTCGCAGCGTACAAACATTAGCTACACATTTTGCTGAGAAACTAAAAAGTAAATCCTCTAACACTATCACAGCAATGCATATAGATCCAAAAACCTCAAATAAATGGGTAACCTTTCACATAGTTGATCAAAAACACCTCCTCAAGGTCATAACAACGATTAATACCACAAGCTCCCCCCTTGACCCATGCCCAGTATCATGGATCAAGTCCACCAAAGCTGAACTTGCTACAAGCATCCAAAACATAATTAATCAATCACTCTCACAAGGCATCATGCCAGATGCTCTTAAGCTCACCTCCATACGTCCCATCCTAAAAAAATAATAAATTAGATCCAAAAGACCCAAGCTCATACAGACCCATAGCCAGTATACCGTTCATTGCTAAAGTAGTAGAAAAAAATCATACAACTCCAACTACAAGACTACATTGACATACACGCACCCCTTGACTCTCACCAATTCGGATTTCGCCCCTTCCATGGCGTTGAAACCTTACTAATAACACTGATGGACAACCTCATTAGAGGAACAGACGATAACAAACAAGGCTTCATCCTCCTTTTCATAGATATAGCTGCCGCATTTGACATCAACCATAACACACTAATTGCTAGGCTAGAAAACCTGGGAATAGGAGGCACGGTCCCCAAATGGTTCATGTCATACATATCTCACCGATTGATACGTGTCCAACTAGGCCAAAACACCTCAGAAACGTTCTCACAAGGACAGGGAACTCGGCCCTCCTTTTTAATCTATACCTACAGCCCATCACGAACATATTTAAAAAATACAAAATTAACCATTACATTTATGCCAACGACATCATGCTCGCTATCCCCATAAACCACAGCCCTTCATACCATAGTCTATCTGAATGTATCAGAGTGGCTGAATCCTGGCTAGACACCAACTACCCCAGCATTAACCTTAAAAAAACAGAAGCTATGTTTGTATCAAGAAAACCCGATGCTACCTACCTAGAAACTATCATAATCAACAACACCACTATCTCTGTCAAACAAGAGGTAAAATACCTAGGGATAATAGATCACATACTCAGTATGCTCCCCCACATAAAACAAACTGTAAAAACTATATTCTATAAACTAAAGACCATACAGCACCAAAGACCCCTCCGACACCCATGATTTTAGATCTGTAATCAGCTCACTAATTACCCCCCACTTCGACTATTGTAATAGTCTACTAAATGGCCTACCACTTAAAAATACAAATATACTCCAAAGAGCCCAGAACATCTGCGCCAGGGTAATAGCAAAAGCACGTCTAACCGACCACATAACCCACATTCTACTTGAACTACACTGGCTCCCTATAAATAGCCGGATAAAATATAAAATAATCTTAACAACATTCAAACTCCTCAATGATATCTCCCCCTCACACCTAACCACCCTCCTACACTTCCCATCAGAATCCAGAACACGCAGACAAAATGCAACCCATTCACTTGACATACACAAAACCATCTGCAAGAGAAAGAAAGCTACAAGCTCCAGATGCTTTTCATTTCCTGCCCCTACCCTCTGGAATGAACTTCCACTGACCCTCCACATGACAAAAGACCTCCAACTATTCAGAAAAGGACTTAAAGCACACCTTTTCACTGAACACTTCGAAAACCCAACTGGAATCCCTTACCTCCCACGAGCTACCTCCCTACAAACGCAGAAACAACCAACTAACCTCCAGAACCCACAGCCTACTAACCCCCCCACACCTTACCTAAACAACCCCAGAGCCTCGCCCCACCCTAACCAAATGAAGAAGATAACTTAAGAAGAGACAGACTTCTGTTTTTAACTATATAATTACAAAGATTGACACAGGGTTGTTTGTACAATATGTTCATTGTAAATAGTTAATACCACAGTTTCATGCAAAAGTTGCTTGTAAATAGTTATAACTGCTGTTCCATGTAAAAGTTGTTCATTTGTTCTCTGCAAACCGCCCTTGATCTCTGGAAGGGGCGGTATAGAAGAAAAGTATAAAAAAATAATAATTAATTAATTTGTTAGAGACCCTGCTGTCTCATAAAATTGTCAACAGCAGGTAATGCTCTGACAAATATCCACATTGACCACCAGATATGGTCTCTGAACCTGTGACCACAGGATCTGAAATGCACAATTGAGATATCACTGCCATGTAGACTGCAGGAGAACATGAGTGACCTACCGTGGTGGTTCATCAATGAATGCCATCCTGGAATTTGGGGTGATAGTGACCTGCAGCTGTGACAGTGTAATACTTACCAACAGTGTCCATGGTCAGTAACGTGTCCCATGGGTGCCTGCCATCCCCACTAATCAATACACGCTTTGCATATCACACATGAACGCCAGGTGAAAGCCATGTCTCCCAATGCGTCATTACGTATGAATGTGACTACCTGTACTATCCCTACATGGCTGAGGCCAGCCCTGCTGGTACCTATACCAAGCTGTTTCTGAGTCTGACAGACACATACCACAGTGAGGAGCGCATCCATCATGCAGTTATCCACACAGACATGGTAGCTCTGTGGCACAGAGCCCACAGAAACGGTCTCTGAAAGAACAAGGCCAGTGGTTCAAGACCTGCAAGCAGCCAAGGTGCAAAAAAGTGTGTGAGCCAGTGCAGGACTTTAAATGTTACCTTGTGAATGCTGGAATCTACAGCATCATGGAATCATACATGATCCATCTACCATGTATTTATGTTACAGCATGATACCAATGTGCGCTGATGTAACGCGCATAAGCAAGAAGCGGTGATGAGCATGTGTTACATGCACTCACAGGACTGATGCCCCTGATGTATTGTATTGCTCAAGAATATTAATGTATATGGTGTATGCCCTAACCTGCACCTTGTGCTACCAATATTGGCATGCCCTGATTATGCCTCATCCACCAGGGGACATAGCAGTTAGCTGTGATGTGTGACAGTGTTGTGGACAGCTGATGGAGATGCCATGTTATATCTGTGGGTCTCATAGCAGTCCACCTGGGACCATCATATCAGTCAAGTCAGCAGTATATGTGCAATGAATATGCCAGAGAAAGAGTTCCATACAAAGGATGCATTGCATGATGATCTGAAAAATGCTTGGTCAGCACACACACTGTGGAAACAGATTGCTACACTGGACCAAGGTAAATGGCATGGGAGCCACTGCTGCACAGAATGCTTTGTGACCCATGGCCCACAAGGTGGCACAGTGAGACACAAGTGATGTGCTGCGAACAGCCCTGAATGATGCCACTGATGTCAGCCCAGTTTATGGCTATTGTGCCAATGGGCTCACATGGGAAAAGCCTGTCTAGAAGACCAGAAGCACACAGAGATAGTGAACTGATTGGGACATGGCACATCATGCAAGGGTGAATGTATGAGGCCCCAGAGAGGTGTGTGTTGATGAACAATGGTAACACAAGGGATCATGTGCCCCCATTGCTGACATCTGAGGGCAGGGGCACATGTAGCACATCAACAACACACATGTACACATTGATGGCACACATATGCAGTCCCTGGTCAGTGGTGGCAGAACATTGATGTGAAGCACATGGAAGGACACAGACACACATGTGCCAATATACCCCCCAGTTATGGTGCACAACCCATGACAAATGCCTCATGTGACACATACACCCCAGGACCCACAGCCAGTTCACATCATCATCTGCAAGGATGTCCCTATCCACTCTGCCCTGCCCCACCTACACCCCCAGCAGACCCTCTGGAGCTGGCTGAGGGTGGTAGGTCCGCCACCAGCTCTCCCATTGTTGCTTTCAGCTGGTCAATGGCTGCTGTCATAGCGCTCATTCCCTCTGCCATTGTGGTGACAATGGCCGTCTGAAACTCATGCATGTCTGCATGGAACCCCTGCAGATCCCAATGGATACCTGTGCAATGACTGAGGAAACAGAAGAGCAGACATGGTTTCCATAAGCAGAGGGCAAACTGAAGGTATGGAGGCTATGAGACTCCAGAAATCTGCCACCACATGTCCCATGAACATGGGGGAAAGGTCAGGAAAGCTGCCCCTGGACACACCCCAAGGTAGGTGTGGTCATGTGGGGACCAATGGAGGTGACTTGCCTGATGCTGTGGCTCACCCATCACAGTGGTCTGTGGCTCTGGATGCATCCAAATGCACTCACTGGGCACAGACAAGCTGACCTGTGCAATACCTGTGCACACACAGGCACGATGGGGAACATGCATGCCAGCCATGCCCAGAATGGGTGACACACACTGCCATAGGCCAGCTGCTGATGGCTCTGATGGTATGTGCGTAACTGCAGCAGCTACTTCCTGGGGGGAAAAGTGGCAATGTATACTGATTGGGTCCCATTTGGGTGGTTCCCAATGTTGTGGGGAATCTATTGGTGAAAAACAATCCAGTGGGTGCACACCTGACATAGACTCCAAGAGGGTCACACCCAACTGTATGCATGTGGCCACTGAGGATTGCCCCACATTAGGAGAGCCACATAATGATCCTGATATGACCCAAGGTATGACCAAGCAGGGAGGGAACAGACATACATGGACCAAGGTGCTGCTATCATGGGGCTCACAATAATTGCAGGTCAACAGTGCCCCCCAAGTGTTGTGCAATGCTGTGGGGGATACTGCAGGGCACAGTGACCCCCAACTGTCCCAAACTGCACAACAGACTATCATGTGCATGCCTGCACAGGCCATACATGTAGAAATACATGCAACATGGTATGTACAGACAGCACAATGCAGGGAAACACAATGAAGCAAGAAACGAAGGTATGGATGTTTGTTGAGCCTTTAATGATGAAGGTTAGAGACCCCGACGCGTTTCGGCATGGGACGCCTTCTTCAGGGGGTACAAATCTTAAAAGCGGGGAAATAATACATGATATTTAATTAAAATAATAAATATATATGCAAAAATAATAATAATAATCAATACATGGAAAACATATTGATAAACAATCAGATTAATACCATAAATACATTAAAACACCTAAATATATCACTACGATTAATGAAGTGATGCACCCTTATAACTGTGTAAACTAATATAGAATTGTGTGCATGAACCATAAACTCTATATATAAGTTATGGGGATCACATGAATATACAATAAAACTTCAAAGGAGTACTAGGGAAACGCAGGACATGAGGAGTTAAACCATATTAACAGACAGACAACCTAATTGAATAATTGATGTATATAATAAACGTACTAAAAATAAGTGTATAAAAGGGATGATGCTACAATGAAAATCAAAATCATTATGAAACAGATGAGTAAGAAATAAACTATGAGTGTGTTAAATAACTATGATAGTGATATACATCTATGAAGTAAAATCTGTTATAAAGTTAAAATTAAAAATGAAACCTTGACTTACTGCTGCTGATGAATCAAATAAGAACTGTGCCATTGAACATTCAGAAGATATCATTGATCTTACTGATATAATTAAAATTTAAGAAACATCTAAAGGGGCACTAACCTGGTAGTTCTACTAAGTCGTTTGCATCATATTCTTAAATTCTTTAATAAACTGTTAAACGAAGGTACAAAAACGGAGACGAGATCAAACAAACACCGTAGGAAGAAAAAAAGGGGTTAGATAAAATCAGCCAACTAAAAAACCAAACTGGTTTATGGAAAGATTAATATGTTCATGAAGACATATAATTTATGCGTATTCTAGTGTAGCCAATGTAGAATTGTCAAGAGAAAATTGAAGGTAAAATAATGTAATCAGTCTATTCTTATGATGCACATAACTATTACTGTGCTGCTCACATAAAATTGATGATACCGGGAAACAATCTCGAACGGGAACGGCAAAAGATCTAGTAATTGACTATTGAAGCACTAGTTTATCTGCTTCTAACTGGAAGTCAGATAAATTACGATGAAAAAATTGTGGTGAAAAGAATACAGTGGGAAAAATGTGCCTTGCGGTGTAGCTGTTTAAATAGCCAGATAAATAAAATAAACCAAGCTATTCACTCAACTAATACAACCGTCACAATATTATACCTTAAAAATCGTACTAGAGAATCGATTTGGAGCGATGGCTATCTAAGACAACATACTGAAATACGGTGAATTTAATCGAGGATGTTAACAATGTGTGCAACAGCTACTAAAAACACGTCTGTAAAACTGGCGGTCCCTGTTAGTAGCGCTAAAAACTTAAATAGTTAAAAAAATCAAATTGGTTAAGACAATTGAATGCTAATAACAATAAAAATAAATGAAACTCTCTTAAAACATGTGAGGCAGACAGACGCATGATGTCTAGTATTTTCAGTTGCCTATCCATGACTTGTGTCTCCATCAGCTTTACGCCGTAACGATGGGTATTGAGGACAAAACAATGTAACATTATAAACCAAACTGCTTGTAAGACATTTAGAGAGATCATGGTGCTGTAAAGTTAAATACATAATAGTCATGTTGTATAAAGAAATGATGGATAAATATATTTATAAACTGACCCAACTTCAAAAGCCGTGTTGATTATGTCGTCCTAATACAGGGCGAGAGGAGCCGCCGTTCTAAATGTAAAAGAAAGTACGGTATATGTTATATTAAAATGAACTATTAGTGCGACTAAAATCACGCATGGTAAAAGAAGGGGGAAATAATTATGCTGTCCCTGATAAATAGTGATAGTTACTGTTACATAAAATTATTTGTATTAGAGATGTATAATAGAAAGTGCTTATTCGAACTGTGGAGCCACATGAGCCCCGTGTATTCACTATGTTGAAAGTAACACCAAGTTTCTTGGCTTGAACACTCAAAGCCCAAAGGAGAACTAACTACAATGTAAAATAGGTGAAGAAGATGATATTCCTCGATAAGGATATGAGCAAAAGTCTATCATCATACCTGAACAGCTGAAAGTCTTGCCTGCAGCAGTTTAAAGAGAATTTTGTGAGGCGCTCGCAAGAGGCCAGGCTATAAACCGTTAAATTTCCCGCCAAAGGGGGAGGAGTTTCTAAGTGGGGAGGAGCTTGTTGACAAGACTCGTCAGCAGAGTTATGGTGCCAACTATAGCTTTGTATATTAGAAAGGCCGACATACCAGAGTAAACGAGTAACAGTTATAAGTGTAATAACTGTGAATATAGACAATTAAAGATTAAAAATTAAAAAACATGAGAACCATACTAATAAAAGCTATTGTTCAGGCTAGTCAACAAGCTTGTATGATAAACCTTCTTAGTGAATGCTGCCACGTTGTAACAGTTATATTTGTAATGGCTGTCAATATGAACATTTGAAAATTAATAATCCAAATTTAAAAGATAAGAACATCAAAATTGTATATACCTTGCTGATAAGCGTAAACCAAAGTCACTGATAGGATAAAAGGGTATCTATAAGAATACAGAGAGGTCTATTTCTTGGTTAAGGCCGTTAGGTTCCAAACTGTTAAATTCATAAATAAACCTTTGTTCAAGTTTTAAAAGGGCCTTATTGATGTCTCCACCCCTCCAGTGTAGTGTAACCTTTTTCAGGACCAAGAACTTTAAATCGCTAATTTTATGACCTATTGTGATCCAATGCATAACTAGAGGTTTGTCTGTAATTTTTCTTAGAATACTGCTTCTATGCTCAATGATGCGTGTGCGCACTTCTCTTGTAGTCTTACCAATATATATCAAATTACAGGGACACAGCACCAGGTATATAACGTTGGACGTTTTGCAATTTGTGTAATTGTGTAAATATACTTTATGTGATGTAATAGGATGAATAAAGCTGTTTTTAACTGTAATGGTGTGAAGGCAAACTGAACAGTTGCCGCAACTGAAGTGTCCCTTGATCTTAGGCAGAGGGTTGCTCCTTGTAAGGGCTGACATAACTAATAAGTTGGAAAGGTTAGGATTCCTCTTGTACGCTATCATCAATCGTTTATTAGAAAACTGAGGCAGTGAGGTAAGTAAATGCCATTCTTCTCTAAGAATATTGACTATTGGTTTAGAAAGTTGTGTATATGTAAGGGCGCAAACTATTTTGTCTGCATCTTTTTGTCGGTCTTTCTTCTGCAATAGAGTGGAGCGGTCTGTATTGCATACTCTAGCGTATGCCTTCTTCATGCATTTAGATGAATAGCCACGTTCTTTAAACCTATTATGCATCTTGACAGCTTGATGTTCAAAATCTGCATCTAATGTGCATAATCTCTTGATCCGAAGAAATTGGCTGATAGGCAGATTGTGTTTAAGTGACGGGTTGTGGTAACTATCAAATTTTAATAAAGTATTGCGGTCCGTTGGTTTTTGGAAAAGATCTGTAGAAAATCCATTAGTATCTTTTTTAATCATAATATCTAGATATGAGATTTTATCTGCACTGAAGTTCCCCTCAAACTGTAGGTTAGGGTCTAGGTTGTTCAACCATGCGAGAAACTGTTGTAACAGTTGTTCTGTGCCTTCCCAAATGATAAGAATATCATCGATATACCGCTTCCATAGTTTAATGTTAGATTGATATGGGTGTCGTGTCAAAAACTGTTTTTCAAATTCGGCAACGTACAGGTTGGCAACGTCTGGTGCCATGGACGAGCCCATGGCAACTCCTTTTATCTGTTTATAGTAAATGCCCCTAAAGTTGAAATAATTTTCAGTCATGGCCAGTGTGGCTAATTGTATAAGAAAAAAGGTGGGAATACGGACAGGTTTGGGCCTTAAAAGAAGGGTATTGGTTAACACTTCTAGAGCTGCTTGTTGTGATATATTTGTGTATAATGAATTGATGTCTAATGTAACTAACAGGAGATCGTTGTTGTACCCTTCGAAATCTTGCAGAATATTGATAATGTGTGTAGAATCGTGTACATATGACGGAATAATTGGAACAAAAGGTCTTAGTAATACGTCCTAAATCTTCGAAAGAGGTTCGAGCAAGGATCCTATGGCGGATACTATTGGACGTCCTGGCGGATTCTCGAGCGATTTGTGAATTTTCGATACCATGTAAATTGTTGGTGTAATCGGGTGATGCACTTTAAGAAAAGAGATCTCATGAGTGGTAAGGTAACCGGCTTCTTTACCAATGTATAGTAAGGTGTCAATTTTCTGCTGTAAGACTGATGTTGGGTCATCAAAGATTTTCTCATAAAATGCCGCATTATTTAATTGTCGCATTGTTTCTTTGATATAGCTGTCTCTATCTTGGACAACTATTGCTCCGCCTTTGTCGGCCGGTTTTATAATAATATTGTTGTTAGACTGTACATTTTTTAGAGCCATTTTTTGTGGACCTGTAAGATTATAATAATTATGGGTGCTTTTCTGTTGATATAATTTAGCCACCTTAGACATTACTATATGTTCATATGCAGTGATTATGGCATTGTTGTTAGGAGGGACCCATGTAGACGGGTTCTTGACTATTGATGGGTCAGATACATCTTTTTCAGATCCTTTGAAAAAATCTGTTATTTTAATCTTTCTAAAAAATTTGTATAACTCTACACGTGTAGTGAACTTATCGTGTTGTCTAGTGGGGACATAAGACAGTCCTTTTTCCAACACTTGAAATTCATAGTCCGTGAGTTGGTAACTGGACAAATTAACGACATTGCTCACAAGTCCCAATCCAACTGTCTCTTGGCTGCAAGTTCCCGTGGATGGCCTTTCTCTGGGGCCAAAGTTTGTGCCTGTGGGGGTTCTCTGGGTCTGGCCTGCCAATTGTTTGGAGACTTGTGAAATGTGTCCCTTCCACCTCCTTTCCAAAGGGTCTCCTTGTGAAAATCCTTCTTAGGACTACGTTGCTGTCTAGAGGGTTGTGGGGGAACTGACGAGAACAAGGACCCTGAGGGGTCTAAACGATCATTTGAATGATGGCGAGACCTTTTGTGTAATCTAGCTTCTTCATGTTGTGGAGATGGAGATCTAGATTGGTGTCTATTGTAATTTTTCTGGTTGTATCTATTTTTATATTGTGGTCTAGGGGATCTAAACGGTCTTTTATTGGAAAAGCTTCTATGTCTATCTTTTTGTTCTGTTTTGTTGTATGTCCAATAATAGACCATATTTAATTTGTAGTCTTCTTCATCCCTTATATACTTTTTGATTTTCTTGTTCTTGGTTGCCTGTTTAAACTCTAAACTATTCTTATCAAAATCTTTTCTTTCTTTGTCGTAATGCTTGTCTTGTTTTTTCAGTTGTTCTATTTTAGAGTCTATTTTAGGTTTAAGAGCCTCAGTCCTGCGTTTGGAGGTATTAATCAACAAGATCATTAGATCTAATGAGCATTTGTTAAGTATTTTCACCCAATCTGCCATAAAACTACTGTCATCCCTGAACATGCCAGGGGCTTTTACTATAAACAGATAAAAGGAGTTGCCATGGGCTCGTCCATGGCACCAGACGTTGCCAACCTGTACGTTGCCGAATTTGAAAAACAGTTTTTGACACGACACCCATATCAATCTAACATTAAACTATGGAAGCGGTATATCGATGATATTCTTATCATTTGGGAAGGCACAGAACAACTGTTACAACAGTTTTTCGCATGGTTGAACAACCTAGACCCTAACCTACAGTTTGAGGGGAACTTCAGTGCAGATAAAATCTCATATCTAGATATTATGATTAAAAAAGATACTAATGGATTTTCTACAGATCTTTTCCAAAAACCAACGGACCGCAATACTTTATTAAAATTTGATAGTTACCACAACCTGTCACTTAAACACAATCTGCCTATCAGCCAATTTCTTCGGATCAAGAGATTATGCACATTAGATGCAGATTTTGAACATCAAGCTGTCAAGATGCATAATAGGTTTAAAGAACGTGGCTATTCATCTAAATGCATTAAGAAAGCATACGCTAGAGCATGCAATACAGAACGCTCCACTCTATTGCAGAAGAAAGACCGACAAAAAGATGCAGACAAAATAGTTTGCACCCTTACATATACACAACTTTCTAAACCAATAGTCAATATTCTTAGAGAAGAATGGCATTTACTTACCTCACTGCCTCAGTTTTCTAATAAACGATTGATGATAGCGTACAAGAGGAATCCTAACCTTTCCAACTTATTAGTTACGTCAGCCCTTACAAGGAGCAACCCTCTGCCTAAGATCAAGGGACACTTCAGTTGCGGCAACTGTTCAGTTTGCCTTCACACCATTACAGTTAAAAACAGCTTTATTCATCCTATTACATCACATAAAGTATATTTACACAATTACACAAATTGCAAAACGTCCAACGTTATATACCTGGTGCTGTGTCCCTGTAATTTGATATATATTGGTAAGACTACAAGAGAAGTGCGCACACGCATCATTGAGCATAGAAGCAGTATTCTACGAAAAATTACAGACAAACCTCTAGTTATGCATTGGATCACAACAGATCATAAAATTAGCAATTTAAAGTTCTTGGTCCTGAAAAAAGTTACACTACACTGGAGGGGTGGAGACATCAATAAGGCCCTTTTAAAACTTGAACAAAGGTTTATTAATGAATTTAACAGTTTGGAACCTAACGGCCTTAACCAAGAAATAGACCTCTCTGTATTCTTATAGATACCCTTTTATCCTATCAGTGACTTTGGTTTACGCTTATCAGCAAGGTATATACAATTTTAATGTTCTTATCTTTTAAATTTGGATTATTAATTTTCAAATGTTCATATTGACAGCCATTACAAATATAACTGTTACAACGTGGCAGCATTCTCTAAGAAGGTTTATCATACAAGCTTGTTGACTAGCCTGAACAATAGCTTTTATTAGTATGGTTCTCATGTTTTTTAATTTTTAATCTTTAATTGTCTATATTCACAGTTATTACACTTATAACTGCTACTCGTTTACTCTGGTATGTCGGCCTTTCTAATATACAAAGCTATAGTTGGCACCATAACTCTGCTGACGAGTCTTGTCAACAAGCTCCTCCCCACTTAGAAACTCCTCCCCCTTTGGCGGGAAATTTAACGGTTTATAGCCTGGCCTCTTGCGAGCGCCTCACAAAATTCTCTTTAAACTGCTGCAGGCAAGACTTTCAGCTGTTCAGGTATGATGATAGACTTTTGCTCATATCCTTATCGAGGAATATCATCTTCTTCACCTATTTTACATTGTAGTTAGTTCTCCTTTGGGCTTTGAGTGTTCAAGCCAAGAAACGTGGTGTTACTTTCAACATAGTGAATACACGGGGCTCATGTGGCTCCACAGTTCGAATAAGCACTTTCTATTATACATCTCTAATACAAATAATTTTATGTAACAGTAACTATCACTATTTATCAGGGACAGCATAATTATTTCCCCCTTCTTTTACCATGCGTGATTTTAGTCGCACTAATAGTTCATTTTAATATAACATATACCGTACTTTCTTTTAAATTTAGAACGGCGGCTCCTCTCGCCCTGTATTAGGACGACATAATCAACACGGCTTTTGAAGTTGGGTCAGTTTATAAATATATTTATCCATCATTTCTTTATACAACATGACTATTATGTATTTAACTTTACAGCACCATGATCTCTCTAAATGTCTTACAAGCAGTTTGGTTTATAATGTTACATTGTTTTGTCCTCAATACCCATCGTTACGGCGTAAAGCTGATGGAGACACAAGTCATGGATAGGCAACTGAAAATACTAGACATCATGCGTCTGTCTGCCTCACATGTTTTAAGAGAGTTTTATTTATTTTTATTGTTATTAGCATTCAATTGTCTTAACCAATTTGATTTCTTTTAACTATTTAAGTTTTAGCGCTACTAGCAGGGACCGCCAGTTTTACAGACGTGTTTAGTAGCTGTTGCACACATTGTTAACATCCTCGATTAAATTCACCGTATTTCAGTATGTTGTCTTAGATAGCCATCGCTCCAAATCGATTCTCTAGTACGATTTTTTAAGGTATAATATTGTGACGGTTGTATTAGTTGAGTGAATAGCTTGGTTTATTTTATTTATCTGGCTATTTAAACATCTACACCGCAAGGCACATTTTTCCCACCGTATTCTTTTCACCACAATTTTTTCATCGTAATTTATCTGACTTCCAGTTAGAAGCAGATAAACTAGTACTTCAATAGTCAATTACTAGATCTTTTGCCGTTCCCGTTCGAGATTGTTTCCCGGTATCATCAATTTTATGTTAGCAGCACAGTAATAGTTATGTGCATCATAAGAATAGACTGATTACATTATTTTACCTTCAATTTTCTCTTGACAATTCTACATTGGCTACACTAGAATACGCATAAATTATATGTCTTCATGAACATATTAATCTTTCCATAAACCAGTTTGGTTTTTTAGTTGGCTGATTTTATCTAACCCCTTTTTTTCTTCCTACGGTGTTTGTTTGATCTCGTCTCCGTTTTTGTACCTTCGTTTAACAGTTTATTAAAGAATTTAAGAATATGATGCAAACGACTTAGTAGAACTACCAGGTTAGTGCCCCTTTAGATGTTTCTTAAATTTTAATTATATCAGTAAGATCAATGATATCTTCTGAATGTTCAATGGCACAGTTCTTATTTGATTCATCAGCAGCAGTAATTCAAGGTTTCATTTTTAATTTTAACTTTATAACAGATTTTACTTCATAGATGTATATCACTATCATAGTTATTTAACACACTCATAGTTTATTTATTATGCTCATCTGTTTCATACTGATTTTGATTTTCATTGTAGCATCATCCCTTTTATACACTTATTTTTAGTATGTTTATTATATACATCAATTATTCAATTAGGTTGTCTGTCTGTTAATATGGTTTAACTCCTCATGTCCTGCGTTTCCCTAGTACTCCTTTGAAGTTTTATTGTATATTCATGTGATCCCCATAACTTATATATAGAGTTTATGGTTCATGCACACAATTCTATATTAGTTTACACAGTTATAAGGGTGCATCACTTCATTAATCGTAGTGATATATTTAGGTGTTTTAATGTATTTATGGTATTAATCTGATTGTTTATCAATATGTTTTCCATGTATTGATTATTATTATTATTTTTGCATATATATTTATTATTTTAATTAAATATCATGTATTATTTCCCCGCTTTTAAGATTTGTACCCCCTGAAGAAGGCGTCCCACGCCGAAATGCGTCGGGGTCTCTAACCTTCATCATTAAAGGCTCAACAAACATCCATACCTTCGTTTCTTGCTTCATTGTGTTTCCCGGCTGGTAGTGCAAGACACACTGCTCCTTTTTGTGTTTTTCCTGGCAGACAGCACAATGCATACATACTCCAGTCAGCACCATCATGGATGGGCAGGATGCCACTGTCATTTAGCCACATGGTACCCCTCTCACCCTGCCATGGAACCATCTGTCTGCATCAACTGATACCTACATACTGAGGGGATCCTGGAACTAGAGGACTGGACCTGACATGAATGACAGGGGCAGTGCTGTGTTGCCTGCCGTCCCACCCACGTCTGATGGCAGTTTGCAAAGATGATGCCGTGAGGTTGAGGAGGGGTGTGGAGGGGGCACCTCATAGCCCCTTGGCAGGTGTCTGCAATGACCTTCGGATACAGTCATGACATGGTAGCATCTCAGATGTGTGCATGGTAGGTGCTGCCAGCAGCTCTGTGAGTTTGCCTGATGCTGCAGAGGCCATGTAGTGATGTCAAATGTGCAAAAATAGGTAGAGGCAAATGTGACCTGCTGAATGTGCATTCAGCATTGTACAGCAGTGGGGGAGCAATGCTGGTGCACATCACTGGGTGGCCCATAATAGGGCCCTGGAAGAACATGTGTCGAGCTCTCAGATGAGTCATGTGGAGATGGGGAATAAGTACGGCTGCCTTCATGCATACAGGCATATCTGGCAGTAAGCCAACAATGTCAGTGAAACCAATAGATGGTGGTGAGAGCTGCTACAACAGAAATGTATAAGCAAGATAGCACAGTGACATGTCTGTGCCATGTCCATCATGCACACCATATCCACATGAGCCTCCTCAGTTCATGCATGGTAAAACCCACCTTTCAGGTGTGTATCGGTGTTTGCGGAGTGCTTGTCCAAATTCTGCAGGAGACTATGCATGATCTCCCAGCGACTTGTGCCAGCATTTCCAGAGACATGCCCCCTGGCCCTCAGGCACCACAGGTACATCCCTGCCACCATTGGCACCGTATGGCCTGCCCGGATCACTGGTGGCCTGTGCCCCTCCTTCATCAGTGTCTGTGCTGGTGGTGAGATGGAGGCTGATATCTTCAGTGGCTGCCTGCCTGTCAGAGGCTGAGGTGCTGTCAGACAGCTCCTCTGACAAGTACCCCTCCTCTGCTGATGTGCTTGCCTGTGACGAGGGACTGGGCTCTGGCACATCACCACAACCCAGTACGGTCCCCTCCTCGCTGGTACCTGATGTCAGTAACAGTGTCCCCTCATTCCCTCCAATATCTCTTCCTGCCATCTCCACTGTGGCTGATAGGGTACCTGGGAAGAGAGGCACCATCAGACAGCTAGCGCAATGGCCACATATCCCCCCTCCCCACAGTCAGATATGCACATGTTTGTCTGATCCCACATATCTGCATCCACATGGGAGGTGTCCAGCTCTGGCGGCAGAACATGGATCTAGATAGGTCCCAGGCATTGGGCCAGGTGCTCCTCCATAGGAGTCAGGCTTGTCTGCATGGGCTGTCTGCTGTCGGTGCGCAGTGTGTGCTGGAGCTCTGCAGCGAGGCATGCATGGACAGACCTCTTGATATCATTTTATTGTTTACGCATTCCCTTGCAATCATGTGCCGGTCCTCCCACAGCGGCAACAGCCTGCCGCATGCATTCCCACATAGCATTGTGCATGCTGGTGATGATTTGTGAGCTCAGCTGGCCAAAAAGGTGCTCGTGGCTGTCCAGGACATATTCCAGGAGCACCTCCTTCTCTGCTGGGGAGAACCTGTGCGCCCTTTTCCTTGCTGCCTCCTGGACACGCTTCTTCTTGCGCTTTCTGGGTGTCCCCTCCAGGGATACAGGTGCTGACCTTGCACCATGTTGGCCAGGATATCCCTCAGAGGATGGGCCTGGCTGTCCATCATCAGGACCCTGTCCACCACACACCACCCGTGATTTCTGGCCCTGTGGCTCTGGTTCTACTGCCTGATTCTATGGTTGCTGCCCTATGTTGACTGGGCATGCCTCAACATTGCCATCCTCCTCTCCACCTACAGGCCATGGATCAATATCTCTGCGCTCTCTCAGGTGTCTGGACAAGCTGTGCTACTGATGTCAGACGCTGTTTGCATCAGTAATGTGCATTTTGTGCAATGCACGTTGCGGCATCGTAACATGCCATGTTGCTTCGTAATGCATCCAAATTACGCATGTTGCAGGAAATGTACATTAGTGACGCACACAACGTCTGACATCAGCAGCATACCGGCAGAGAGCACAGGAACACGATGACTGCAAGGTCCAGGAAACCATGCTTCTCGGATGCAAACCTGCATCTCCTTGCGAAGTTGATCTGTAGGAAATAGCAAAAGCTGTTCCACAGCTCTTGAGTGCACCACGGCATGGCTTGGCTGCAGCGCTCCTGGGGCAAGGTCTCAGAGCATTTCAACGTGGATTGTGACTACCCACCGACAGTACATACATGGGCATAGGGATATAACCAACATGTAGCACAATGCAACACCTATGCTGAATAACACGGCAATTCACACATACACAGAACAGAAGGTCCCTGCTCAGAGAGCTTACAGTCTCATCAGGGCAGCCAGTTTGGTCCCAGAGAAACGCAGGGTTCCATTGAAATGCCAAAGCCAATGTCCAGGGGCAGCTGTGGTGCGATAGGCCACCCCTTCTCACATGGAGATGTGGTAGAGAGGTGTGTTGGTTCTATGTGCTAGTGCAAGGGGCCTGCTAGAGGCATGGGGCGAGCAGGGCAGAGACCCTATTGATGTTACTAATTCACTGTACGGTTTTATCTATCGCCTTATAATGTAGTCTAATAAAAGATGATGGTAAATGCCATACTGTGTCAGACAAAGATCCATCAGGCCCACTATCTTGTTTCCAACAGTTTCAAATCCAGGTCACAGGTACCTGACAGTTTCCCAAACAGACACACAAGTTTCCACAATGCTAATATTCGGGCAAGCAGTGGCTTTTCCGGGTCCTCTTTAATAATGGTATATGGACCTTTCCTCCACAAATTTGTACAGATCTCATTTAGACCCAGCTACACTATCATCTTTTCCAACATCCTCCAGTTACATATGTCAGTGTGGGCTTACCCGTTGAGGGAAAATATCATTTCTCTCATTAGTCTTAAAGGGGTTACACTGTTGCATCATTGCATGTCCCCTAGTCTTACTACTTTTGATGGCATAAACAAACAAACTCTGGAAAGTAAGTTATAATGACCACCGCACTGTACTAGATAAAGATAGTAGTTCAATCAAACAATTGTAACATCTTTGCCTACCATGATATGTTAGAAAATAACTACAGCATCATTCAAATGTGCTTGTAATTGCTCCTCCTAAACCACTCAGTTCCCCTCGCCAGTAAACACCACCCAATCTCACAACCTCGCACATAAGAAACCCTTAGCTCAACTCTTCACACAGAATACACGTACACACCACACACCTAAAAAGGTAGACTGGAACTCCTCAAGCCCCTACAATGGATTATTACAAATTATTCCAATGCCTAACCTACATACTACTATTATCCTACCAGATAATAAGCACCCTTTCCCTCCCCCAAAATACCACCTTCAGCCCCACCCCAATTAGATACACAACATCCTGGAATAATATCTACCTCCTGCCGACACATGCCATATATTTATATAGCCCTCACCCAAGGCATAACAAACAGTGCACCAGACTGATAAGTATCAACCCAACACAGGCATATCAAACCATATACCCCTCACACACACACACACCCCACTCAAATGCATCCTTCTCAGTGCATGATCAGTGAGGAATAAACTTCCAATAATCACAGACCTAATAGAAGATGAGAAGCTAGATATTCTCTGCATCGCAGAGACCTGGCTTTCCCCCACAGACAATGTCCTAATAAACCTTTTACAAATACAAGGATTCAGGACCGTACCGAGCCCTGTGCGAGCGGTGCGGCCACACAGGGCGCAAAGACTTCAGGGGTGCATTTCGTCTCTCTGCCATTGCCTGTTGCCGGTGGTGGCAGGTAACGGCAGAGAGCCAAAAGGCGCCCCTGAAGTCTTCCCGCTGGCACACTAAGCAGGTCTGGTCTCTCTGGGAGGAACCAGACCTGCTTAGCGTGCCGGCGGCAGGTGGCTTGCACATCGGGTGCGCGCCTCTTCTCTCCCGCCCCCATAAAGTGGCTAAATGGGGGTGCGGGGGAGGGGGGGGGGTGCGCGCCTGATGTGCAAGTTGCAGAGGGCGCATTTTGCCATCGGTATGGCCCTGCAAAGATTTGATCTGTTTATCTACTCTAGGGACTCCAACAGAGGAGGGGGCGTCCTCATCTTATGCAAAAAGAGCTCAAAGCCACCCCCTCGTCATCCATCAACCTAGATGGTATGAACATTCTTACAATTGAAAATAAAACCTTTTCTCTTTGCCTCATATATGGCTACCTTCTTAGCTACCGCTGCACACTGGGCTGAGGGTGTAAATGTGTTATCCACGATGATGCCTGATTCATATTTCATGGGTGGTGGTTTCTAATGTGGAACCTTACATCGTGTAACCATAGTTTGGGTTGTTCTTTCCTAAGTGCAGCACTTTGCACTTGTCCACATTAACAGTCATTTGCCATTAAAACATCCAGTCTTCCAATTTATGAAGGTCCTCTTTCCATATTTCACAATCTTCTTATGTTTTCAGACCTTTGAAAATGTTTGTGTCATCTTCAAATCTGATTACCTCACTCGTTCTTCCCATTTCAGGGTCCAATAGCAGTGGACCCAGCACAGATCCCTGCAGTACTCCACTATTTACCTTTCTTCATTGGGAAACATGTCCATTTTACCCTAACCTCAACATCCTATCTTATCAACAGTTTCTGATGCATATTAGTATACTGCCTCATTTACCATGATCTTTTAATTTTGCCAATAGCCTCTTTAGAGGGACCTTGTCAATGGCTATCAGAGTATCCAGTTATACGTTATCGCCAGGCTCACCTTTTTTCTATGCTGTTTACACTACAACACAGTCTCAGGGCTTAACATCAAACAGGGTTCCCTATCTTGGAGAACACCACTCATCTTGGGGAGAATACCTGGGGAGATGGATGTTTATTGCTGATATCTGGTGGTGGCTGTGGAGGCCATAGGCATGTAGAGGCAGGCCACTGGGGGTACTGCATGTCAGTGGGAGGGGTGTGGTGTGATGGCATGGGCGACAGTGTCTGAGGGGCAGAGGTGTGCATGCATGTCTCTGTTTGGTGCCATTGCGGGCGCCATGACCCTTCTCACCCTCTCATGTGGATGGCATATGTGCAAGAGGTGGTTTTGGTTCATGAACCCAGTCAGGGCAGTGGTGTCCTTGTCACCATTATGGATAGATCTGTGGGTCAGTGATTCGGTTGTGGTGTTATGTCTCTGCCCTAGCAACTCCCTTTGTGAAGTTTGCTTGTAGTTAATGTCTGTGATGAGTGACATATCTGGCCACATCTGTGTCCTGTTGATGTTGAAATGACCTGACACTGCATACCTGTGGATCTGGTGGTATAAAGGTTGTCTTCCATCTTGGCTACATTGGTCCTTGCACACACATGGTGTGTGACATGTTGTTCCTCTGCTGCTACAGAACAGTGCGACTTGCTGTGCTCCGATCCTGTGGGGAGCATGACAGTTGGACCCAGACTCCTTTTTCCAGACATGTGGAGCTGCATAGTGGCAGGGTCAATGTGGGTTGTTAGCTAGTGCACTGGGTGCACCATGAGTCCCGTTGGGGCAGCCATGCAGTGCTCTAAGGGTATTGTGTTGGTGGAGGACAGCAGCATTAGCCCATGGCCATTACACATGTGCAGTGTAGCACTTATGCATGGTGCACACCATGGGCCTGGGGACAGCATATTTTGGTCTATTGATGTGGGATGGGGTCTGCTGTCATATGGCAGGCAGGACCGACAGACCTCATTTTGCAAACATGGCACTGTGACAGTGCACGTTGTCGTACACCCCCCGTGTGGCCAGGCGGTTGCCTAGTGGTATGGGGAGCGCCCGATCGTCCTTTGTTTGAATCAGCCCAATAGCGTGTAGTTGCGTCCCCGAAAGGATTGGAGCCAAGTGCCAAAGGTCACAGGAATATTTCTTTATTTTAGAAATAAGGAGTTCCTAACCGGATTCAATTCTTTGGCAAGAATTGATGGAAGCATACAAAATTAAAGTTCAGGATACTTCTCCATAGAATGCAACACAAGCCTATTGTACAGTCCTTGGCTTGGTACAGCTTTAAATCTTTCTTTCACATAAAACTCTATTTACATCGGTATTCTGTTCCTGGTCTCCAGGAGGCGCTATAAACCCCTGTTACTTTCACAGCAGGTCTAAGTAGGCTTCCTGGTCTACCCAGATACTTTTTCACAGCAATAGAATCTCCTTCAAGTTATATTACAAGCTTTTAGCTTCTACCCAGCTTTCCTTCCAAGCAGCTTTAATCAGGCCAGCTACTTTTAAAAGCACAGCTAAAAGAAATGGGCTTTTTGAAATGTCCTTGTAAAAGAACTTCTGGTTTCTTCCAGGTAAAAAACTTCATACAGTTCTTTTACTCCAGCACAAGGTAACACAGACACATTCACTGATTAGGAGCAGCTGAGATTCCTTCAGCTCTACAAACGCTATTTGGTTCCTTTACTCCTCTTTAGCACAAATTGCACAGTCTATCTCCATGTCTGAAACACTGCATGAATCCACACTGTTCCCCAAGTCCATCTCCTCCACACTAGACTCTCTCTGGTAACTGCTTTCTCTGGTATCCTCCTGAGAAGCCTTTCTGTCTTGTACAGCCTTCAAGAGCTTCTCCCAGGTACCCTTAGCATTATGTGAGCTTGTGGGGGAAGGGCAGGAAAAACCTTCTTTGTTTAGTAGCTCTTTTAAGAGTTGTAAATGGCCCACCTTGCTTGTAGTGTTTTTCCTCCCTGTAGACTCCTTACTAGGAGAAGAGTTAAGCCAAGAACTTCGGGAGAATATTTCCTCCTCTGAGGACTCCTCCCCTGAGTTCTCCACTGGCCTTGTCAGCTCTCTGCTCCTACTTCTCAATTGCCTCTGTGCAAGGGGCTTCCATGTTTCCTTTCAATTCTGTTTCTCTGCCCGAGACTGTTTCTCTCTTGTGCTTCCTTGCTTGTTCCCTCGTGTCTGTTCGTGAATCTCACCCTCCGTCCCCATCTGAATCTGTTTGTGAGTGCAACTTCCCTGCCTAAATGTTTGGGGCCGTCCTATGGGTCTTGAATCCGCCTCCAAACCACTCCCTTCTCCTCCCCCTATCTCCATGGGAACAGGGTGTGTTCTTAGGTCTGCACTTCTCTGTAGGGAATCTCTGTCCTTAGTTTGAGAGTTAACCCTTCCTTTGCCTGCAGTTTCTTTGTGGAAAGGAAAAAAAATCTGTTTTTTCTTTCTCTCACTGCTTTCTGAGCCTGCTTCTCCACCACATAACCTCCCCCTTAAGATATTCCGGGCTGGCGTTCCTAGCGCACAGCACGGAATCCATCCTTGGGTCTGTGGGCCTGCAGGATACCGCTCTAACCTGTCCTCTCTTGCAGCCAGCCTGGCAATTGCTTCTCTTTCATGCCATGGCTGCAATACGTTAATGTGGAAAATTTGTTCCTTCCCTCTCCCAGTCTCTGCGGCATAGGAAACTGGTCCTACCCGTCTGAGAACTTTATAGGGACCTTTCCACCTGCTCTCGAATTTGGACGTAGGTCCTGTCACAGTTACCAGCACCTTTCCACCCACCTCCAACTGACGTGGTCGGGTGCGTCGGTCATAGTAACCCTTCTGGCGGACTTGGCTCGCCGTCATATTGTCTACCATCACCTGGGATGTCCGCTCCAAGCGCCCCTTTAAATCCCTTAAAAAGTTGGGGACTTCTATCTCCTCTAGCTCGGGTTCCACCCACTGCTCTCTTAAGATATCCAGTACCCCTCTGGGAGCTCTCCCGTACATCAGTTCGTACGGAGAGACACCCATTGATGTCTGCCGGCGCTCTCTACAGGCATACAGGGTGAATGGCAACATTACATCCCACTTCGCCATATTGCCTTCCAGACTCCTCCTCAACATACGTTTGATGGTCTGGTTCTGCCTTTCCACCAAACCATTAGTTTGCGGGTGATAGGCAGCTGTTTTTATGTGTCTGATGCCAAAGGCATCCCAGACTTGGGCAAGGTAACGTGAGAGAAAGTTACTGCCCCTGTCTGTTAAAACCTCTCTTGGAAACCCAATTTCACAAAAGAGCTTTATAATTTCCGTGGCCATGGTCCGCGCAGACACATTGCGTAGGGGAATGGCCCACGGAAAACGCGTCGCCTGGTCCACAATGACCAGTATATACTGATATCCCCTAGGGGTCTTAATTAGGGGCCCCACTATGTCCATGGCCAATCTGTCCACTGGTTTGGTTACCAGGGGCAAGGGAATTAATGGCACCTTTTTGGGATGAACCATGGAATCCCTCTGGCACGCTGGGCAGGCTTCGCAAAACTTTGCAGTCTCTTTGAACACACCCGGCCAATAGAAGCGGCCCATGATCTGATCTAGGGTGCTATGGAAACCCTTATGCCCCCCTACCGGGTGGTCGTGTGCTAACCTTAGGACCAAATTTTTAAAAGTAGTAGGGACTACTAATTGCTTCCTCATGGTACCTAAATGAGGGTCTATACTTTCACGGTAAAGTATTTCCCTGTCTAGCACAAATCGTGGCAATGTCTCTGAGCCCGTGTTGGCATACTCAAACGCTCGCTTGAGGGCAGGATCCTCCCTTTGCTCATTGGGGAAAGAAGGGAACTTTCCTACCAGCTCTGCAGGAGCCCATGGTAATCTCTCTCCATTGGCTAAGTCCGCCCTATTCTGAGCCCTGGCCTGCCTCCCCCGGCGTTTATCTGCCTTACTCTTTCTTTTCCTCTCCCTAGAGGGTGTTATCAATTCTTCGTGTGTGGGTAAACTACAGCTGGGATCTCCACTCGAGTCCTCCTCTTCCTCCCTAGCCCCGGTTTTGGCCCTCGTAGACACTAGCCCTGTCTTGGACTCTAAACCCTTGGCTAGCTCACGTTTGAACTGTGGCCAGTCCCTCCCCATAACTATAGGAAATGGAAGTTTTGGGACTATGGCTACAGTGATAGTTCTTTTTAAACCTAGGCCCTTCACTTTTACTGTCTGTAAGGGGTAAACTGATGCTGCGCCATGCACACATCGAATCTTTATGTTCCCTTCTGAGTGTTTTTCTGTGTGCCCCCCTCTCCTGGCTTGTATCTCTGCCCATAGCTGCTGGGAGACCATTGACTGGTCGGCGCCTGAATCCAGGAGCGCCTGCACTGGGATGTCCTCCACCTCCACTGATAGCAGAAAGCCCTCACCTCTTTCCTTAGAGGGGTTTGTCATTAACACTGTCCTACTGTGACAGTTTCTTTTGATATGGCCCTTATTTCCGCAACTGTAACATTTGCGCTGCTCATACCCTGACCTTCCTAGGGGTTTTCCTTGGGTAACCTCTCCTAGCATGGTCCTGCTTATTCTTTCTGGTTCCCTTACATTTGCTTGGCTCAACCCTGCACCCTTCATTTGGCCTACTACCCAAGCTTCCAGGAACCGCTCTGCCAAAGAAGTTGCTTCTTTTGTGCTCTTGCAATCTTGTAAGACCAAGAAAGATCGCATTTCCTGTGGCACAGCCTCAATAAACTGTTCTAGAGCCATTATATCTACAATAGCATCAACAGTTTTCCCTTCTGGCAATAACCACTTGTGCAATGGTGCTTTGAGACGCTGACATAAAGCACGAGGCGTCTCATCTGGCCTCAGTTTACAAGCCCTGAAAAGACGGCGGTAGACCATTGGAGTTAGTCCCAATCGGTCTCTCACGGCCTTTTTTACCTCATCATAAGTGGAGGCTAGCTCAGCAGGCACGGCCCTATATGCTGCGAGAGCTTCCCCTGTAAGGGAGGCTGCTATTCATATGGCCCACTGCTCTGCTGGCCATCCACTTAGGACTGCCACACACTCGAAAACCTCAAAATAATCATCTACATCATCTCCTGGGGTCAAAGGCCCAAATGAAAAAGGTCCTTTGCTATTATGTCCCAGTCCCAATAATGTTCCTGAGGAACTAGACACAGTCCTTATCTCATCTGAAGTCTTCTTCTGTTGAGCCATCCACCCAGCCATCATGTCCAGGAGCGGCTGTTGCTGTTCCTTTATCATGGCAGCCATCTTTTCCTGCGACTTCACTGCTAGCTCCTGTTGCTGCCGGAAGCAGTCTGCCATCCAGTTAAGCAGCTCAGTGCGCTCCATACTGCGACGCTGGAAAGAAACAGAAAAAAGACACACCAAGTGCGGCTCTTATCAAAGCACCCCCTCTCTCCTCCACCTGCAGAACCTCCCCCTTACAGCAATCCTGGCTCAACCCTCTTAAATACGGGTTTACCTGCTGTAAGTGGTGAATCAGGCTTCTCAGCACTGTCGGTACCAGCTGGGCTCTCCAACTCCTGGTCCGCTCTGCTGAGTCTCCGGTCCGGTTCTCTTTGCAGAAATTCTGAGGAAGGCTTTCAGGATGTCACTCTGGCCACCTTGTATATCCTGATGTTTTCAGTAGCTTCAATTGGTAGGTTTTTTCCTCAATCCAATAACTACGCCACCTGTCGGACACCCCCCGTGTGGCCAGGCGGTTGCCTAGTGGTATGGGGAGCGCCCGATCGTCCTTTGTTTGAATCAGCCCAATAGCGTGTAGTTGCGTCCCTGAAAGGATTGGAGCCAAGTGCCAAAGGTCACAGGAATATTTCTTTATTTTAGAAATAAGGAGTTCCTAACCGGATTCAATTCTTTGGCAAGAATTGATGGAAGCATACAAAATTAAAGTTCAGGATACTTCTCCATAGAATGCAACACAAGCCTATTGTACAGTCCATGGCTTGGTACAGCTTTAAATCTTTCTTTCACATAAAACTCTATTTACATCGGTATTCTGTTCCTGGTCTCCAGGAGGCGCTATAAACCCCTGTTACTTTCACAGCAGGTCTAAGCAGGCTTCCTGGTCTACCCAGATACTTTTTCACAGCAATAGAATCTCCTTCAAGTTATATTACAAGCTTTTAGCTTCTACCCAGCTTTCCTTCCAAGCAGCTTTAATCAGGCCAGCTACTTTTAAAAGCACAGCTAAAAGAAATGGGCTTTTTGAAATGTCCTTGTAAAAGAACTTCTGGTTTCTTCCAGGTAAAAAACTTCATACAGTTCTTTTACTCCAGCACAAGGTAACACAGACACATTCACTGATTAGGAGCAGCTGAGATTCCTTCAGCTCTTCAAACGCTATTTGGTTCCTTTACTCCTCTTTAGCACAAATTGCACAGTCTATCTCCATGTCTGAAACACTGCATGAATCCACACTGTTCCCCAAGTCCATCTCCTCCACACTAGACTCTCTCTGGTAACTGCTTTCTCTGGTATCCTCCTGAGAAGCCTTTCTGTCTTGTACAGCCTTCAAGAGCTTCTCCCAGGTACCCTTAGCATTATGTGAGCTTGTGGGGGAAGGGCAGGAAAAACCTTCATTGTTTAGTAGCTCTTTTAAGAGTTGTAAAGGGCCCACCTTGCTTGTAGTGTTTTTCCTCCCTGTAGACTCCTTACTAGGAGAAGAGTTAAGCCAAGAACTTCGGGAGAATATTTCCTCCTCTGAGGACTCCTCCCCTGAGTTCTCCACTGGCCTTGTCAGCTCTCTTCTCCTACTTCTCAATTGCCTCTGTGCAAGGGGCTTCCATGTTTCCTTTCAATTCTGTTTCTCTGCCCGAGACTGTTTCTCTCTTGTGCTTCCTTGCTTGTTCCCTCGTGTCTGTTCGTGAATCTCACCCTCCGTCCTCATCTGAATCTGTTTGTGAGTGCAACTTCCCTGCCTAAATGTTTGGGGCCGTCCTATGGGTCTTGACTCCGCCTCCAAACCACTCCCTTCTCCTCCCCCTATCTCCATGGGAACAGGGTGTGTTCTTAGGTCTGCACTTCTCTGTAGGGAATCTCTGTCCTTAGTTTGAGAGTTAACCCTTCCTTTGCCTGGAGTTTCTTTGTGGAAAGGAAAAAAAGTCTGTTTTTTCTTTCTCTCACTGCTTTCTGAGCCTGCTTCTCCACCACAACGTACATGTGTCCATCATGGGGTTGTGTCATCACATCTGCCTTGCCTGTTGTTCCCACATGTTAATGGTGATGGTGATGTTTATGTCTTTGTCCACCAGTGCATGCCTGATCGTCCCTCTGGTGCTACAGCAGGGCGGTTCTCAGATTCATGCTTCAATGTATGGGTCACCGGTGCGAGTGACCACCATTGCTATGTGATAGCTGTCAGTACATTGCACTTAGGGAATATCTCTGTCCTTCACAGGTGGATGACCTTTGCAAGAAGGGGCAGGAGCTGAGACAGAAGTGGCCAGAATATTTGTGGCAGGTATGGGAGGAGCTGCGCACTGCAGCAGATGGCGAGTAACTGTCAGATACACGTCGTTTCTGGTGATGGCGCCATCTGTGTGCTCAGCATGTGAGCTGCCCATGTCCTCTACTTGTACCCCCTCCCCATGCCTACTCCATCTGGTGTTCTTCCTTTTTATTCAGTTGACACATCTCTTGCCATACCCCCTAGTGGCATCTTTCTTGCCCAGCCCATAGGCCTGTACTCAGTTCCCCTTCCTTTCACCATTTCTGATGGGCTAGATGTGTTGGCTGCCTCCTCCTACACAACACCTCTGGTGGTTGTAGGGAGTCAGTGCTATCCTTGTCTGCCCCCTGCCTCCCCACTTGGTCTAGCAGTAGCTGGTCTAGTACTTCTCTTCTACTGCCTTCCATTTCTGTGTGTGTGTGTCGCAAGGGTCTGTTCTTGGCCCTCCCCTGAAGTCTCCCTCAACCCTGTGCCTTGATGCCCTTTCACATTCCCATGGCTTTCTGTGTCTCTGTTCTGCTGTTGCCTCCAGAGCTATCTAGCCATGCCAGACAACTGTCCTTCCCTCCAGGACAGTGTCTATGCCTGCTTAGCTGATATCATTCCCTGTATCTCTCGCCACCTGCTCAATGTAAACATACATTTCTGTAGTCATAGAAACATAGAAAAATGATGACAGAAAAAGACCACATGGCCTGTCTAGGGAGGAGTGGCTCAGTGGTTGGGACAGATTACCTCGGGCCAGGGGTTCAATTCCCGCATGGGGACAAGCAACCTCAGGCCGGAGGGACTGGGGCCTCTAGTCCCATGGCCATTCCTTGTGACCTTGGACAAGCCACTTAACCCTCCATTGCCTAAGGTACACTTAGATTGTGAGCCTTTTGGGGACAAGGGAATAAAAAGTACCTGTTAGTATACATGTAAACTACACTGATTCTAAAGAGCGCGGTATAAAAAAGAAATATATATATTGTGGTGACGAAACTGCTCCAGAGCCCATGGAAATAGAGAAAACACAAACATTTACGTCCAAGCTGAAGGGAAGTACAGGGAGCTGTGACTTTAAAACTTCAGCTAAAGAGAAGAAAAACATACCCAAAGCTGCTGTCTTCAGGCCATATCCAAGCTCCATAGCAACTAGGGGAGGTAACGAGAGACAGCTGGGGGAGGAGTGGAAAGTTGTAGGGCAGCCCCACTCATTTAAGCCCCAGAGAACAGGAAGTAGAGAGACCAGCAGGGAAACAGAAGCCGAGGAGATCCCGAGAGATACAGAAAGAAAGGATTCTTTCAGAGAGACCGGGAGAGAGAGGTGCTCCAGGGACAGCCTAAGGAAGGATTCCTCTCATAGCCAGCACCACAGTCCTGAACAAAGCCAATGCTGTAGAGAGACTACAGCTGGCCCTGGAAACAGGAGGTTTTATCCTAAGGAGGCTGCTGCCTATAAGCCAGGTACGGGGACAGTCCAGGGAGAGCCGTGTCGAAAAGCTTTATCTCAGGGAAGGCCATTAAGAAGAACTGTTAATAGAAGGGAGGTGAACCCTTTAGAAGCTTTAAACAGTCTGCTGCAAGATAAGGATCTCCAAAGCTCTCCTAACACCCCTGAGTCAAGAGGGAGGTCTCGCTGGGAAAGGGTTTTTAAGTTATTGGAAGAAATCAAGCCTACGCTATCCCAAGCTGTTGCCAGTCAGGAGACTGCAGAGCCTGACTCTGAAAGCATGCAAGTAGATAATTATGATACTGAAAATGACTCCATAGAATGTGAAATGGATTGTTCTCTCTCTATGAGGGTAGAATGAAAAGCTATAGATTTTAAGCCTGAAGAAAACCCAGGAGTTATTATACCTGAATCTCTGCAGTTAAGAATGCTAAGAATGTTTGAAAATGAAGTTGCTGCTGTTTTAAAAAGCACATGAAACATTCAAAGGCTTGATTTGAATGTGTCTGGAGCAACTATCTGAAACATATAATAACTGAAGTAAAAAGGAAGCTTTAATGTGCATGTTGTGCAGTTAAAAAAGCCGCTGTTTATACCTAAAGTCAGCAAGGGACTGTTAAGTGATATTTTTGTCTGCTGAAGAAAGAAATTGCATTGCTGAAGGAAGCAAGTGTAACTAGTGACACTATGAAAGTTGTTGTATAGAAGTTTTTTTCTTTGAGGGGAGAAGTATCCCAGTTTATGCGTTGTGCTGAGCTTCTACGGAGGTTCCTTTGAGCAAAGGAAGAAAATAAAATTCCTGTGTTGCCTTCAAAAACCCTCGGCTCAATCATTCATTTGTTCACAACTACAACTCATTGGTCATCAACTACAACTCCCAGAAGCCCCGGCTCTGGGAACTCATATAAAGGGACATTATAAGGCATACCCCCACCTATAGGCAATCGCCTAGGCAGCTGGGAGATATACTACAATATAAATATAAATATACCAACAACTACAACAGTCCCCTTTTTTCTGTTGTTCTGATGCCACTTTATGTGGTAAGCAAGGCAGTTTATGGGTGACATCCACTTACCAGGTTGACATTGGAGTCACAAACAGGCATTGCATGGCCTGACTCCGAAGCTAACCATCATCTATCATCTCTAACGTGTTGATAGACACTCCCTCTGTACAAAGCGGTGTATGGTTGGGAGCAGGAGAGGGTGTTGGGGGTAGGGGCCGGGGGGGGGGGATACTGGAGGTGTATATCAGCCTAATCATTTGTAGCATATGTGTCCACATATTTACTGTTGTGTGGGGGACCATTGTTTATAGGTTGTTCAGTTTATGGATGAGTAGTAGTTTGTGATCCCTACATACATTTCTGGGTTCCTGGGTTTCCAGGGGTTTGCTATGGAGTTCATTCTATCTGTCTGGTGCGTTGGTAGGATAGGCCCTGTTGCCAGTGTTGTGCTTCTTCCGTGTTGTTTCAGTCATTATGTCGGCATGGCCCATGTTGCATATTTCCCTCAATATGTTGCTTGTGCATGTGTGGATGTGGGATTGCCTGTCTGTGGATGATCAATGTTGTGCAGTTATCAATTGGTTCATACTTGTTCATCTGTGACTCTGTTGTATGTAGGTAGCCAATGCGGATAGTTTCATATCAGTGTGGTGTGGTCACTTATGATGTTTTTTAGTATGGTCCATGCAGTGGTCTTTCAGGAGATATTTGATGTGTGATTGGCATGTCAATGGGTTCCTTCCACATGGTCCTACAGGGATTACGTAGGAGGGCAACAGCTGTTTGCAGTACAGACCAGAGATTGTGGCTTGTTAGTAGGGGTTGATGGGTACAGTATATCGGTATATGTTAGTACATTGCTTTTGTGGTACTGGTTTTGTGGTGGGAGAGGCAGGACTGTTGTTCAGCTCTTCTAGCTAGGTACATGCACTCTTGCTTGTATCCCAGTTCCATGTGCTGTATTCTGATGGTTCTGTGGAGTGAGAGCTATATGTTTCTGGGATTATGAAGCATGTCCATGCCTTGGTTATATATCACTAGCCTGTGCTCATGTGGTCAATCCGCGATGTCTGGGATGCCTGTGTTTATGCACCTCTTCAGTCCCCCAATGCATCATCCTCCTCCCTTCCTCCATTCTCAGTCACTGTTGGCATCACTCATTTCCTCCCTCTTTCTGCTGGCCATACCCACAGAGACATCCGCAATACACATCTGTCCTTCACCTCTCATATACACTGGCTAGTTCAGACCAGTCACTTCATCTTCTCCAGCATTGGCCAGTTCCTCCCCAATCTCTCTCTCTGATCACAACAGTGATTCTCTTGTCCATTATTTGGTCAACTCCCATCTGGACTATTGTAGCCTCATCCTTTCTAGGTTGCCTCAGTGTGTGGTTTCCCTTCTTTTGCATTGTCCCTTCTGCTGTGTGGATCCATTCCCCACAGCCAGGGTACACTCATATTACCCCATCTGTGGAATCCACTCAATGTCTCCATTGACACTTATGTATTGCATCCACACCTGTTCTTCTAAACATGACATGCATTCAATCCTGTGCCACTCAGTGGCTGTCCTATCTCCTCTCTCACAGCTCTCCCCCTCATGAACTCTGCACCCTGGCCACCTGTCTTATCTGGTTGGCTGTCAGCTACAGATGACTCCACACATCGTACCTTTCATCTTGTTGCTCCCTCTGCCTGGCATGAGCCCCTGTCTCTTCAAGTAACATCTCAGCTCTCCCCCTCATGAGATCAGGGCTGACAAAGCCGCCTTGGATTCTCATCCCCTGTGCTCTTTTTGTCTCCCTCCCCTCTTGCCACCTGTTTATTTGGTCCTGTATTGTCCATTCCGACTGGTTTGTACACTATTTTTGTAGGGACTTTATTCTTCATGTGTTTGCGGATCCCTGCAAACTCTTTGTAAGGCAATGTCATTGCCCACCAGTAAATGTGGTAATATGTGTCAGGCTGTGCATCTTGCAGCTATAGCGGACATGTCTGCAAATAGTCAAGATGCACATCCATGTCATGGCTGAACAGGTTGGCAATAGTGGGTGCTTGACTTTGTCATGTATGGACCATGGCAGGGTGGTGTCTGATTGGCTAATGCTTTGGTGTGTGTTATTTGCTACTGTCTTATGGGCTTTTCTGTGATGCTGTCAAAGTCACATGAGGGGGACAGTAGATATGTGTAATTGCTGTCATTCATCTGCTAGAGTGTCTTAGCCAGTATATGTATCAGCCAGTGATGTGTGTTAATGTACCCACATGCGTCCTTCTTTGCCAACAATAGGTATGTGTCCCCATTGCTCAGTGATGTACACTGACAGATCATTGGACCCCATCATCCAGACATGTCTTTCCAAACAGCTAGTTACTGGATACATGTTGCTAGGTGGTACTAGCACAAAGCATGGGTGTTTACTGCACTTTTCCTTTATATGGGGTGCATGGGTGTGTTACAAGACTATGGCATGTGGCAATATTGTTGTGAATGGCACATACCTGCAGCACAGGGGATCATCTCATGTGACTCTGGGGCCCTGCATAAGACAACCATAGCCTTACCGAGGGTATCCATGAGGCTCGTCCTTCCAGACTAGTTGTGATCTGCCAATGTGATAGTGTACCTATATACATGTAACACTGTCAGATCACAATAGGAGATAATGCCAGATGAATGCATCATATGTCCTGCTGCTCACGCTATCTTGTATGTTCCTTTTCCACAGAGCCATGTCCATCCACATCCCATGGAGGCCCAGTCTGTGCATGGTATTCAAAGGTCCTTTATTAAAGTTTTATTCACCAGGGGTACAAAGACACCACAAAGGGGAATTACCAGCCAAAACCCGACATGGCCGTGTTTCGGCTATGCCTTCTTCAGGAGTTCTCTTGGCGAACTAAAACCACAACCAATAACAAAAACAGAAGTATAAATAAATAAATAAACTGATTAAAAACATATTAAAATAGAATAAATAAAACCAACCCAAATGTAAATAAAAAAACAAAAAAGCTATCATGAACAAATATAAAAGGCCATATAAAAACAGATAAAAACATCTTTAAAAAGTATAGCTGAAAATAAATAATTAAAACTCAACTACATAAACATCCAAAAATAAAAATCATAAGCTGAAAGCAAAACAATAAATAAATAAATGTATATTTGAAATCAAGGGATGTGACATACATGGCTGAATGGACAAAACCTCTTCACAAACCATGAGCAGTTCTCACCTCGGTAAAGCGTAGTTACTCACCTGTAACAGGTGTTCTCCGGGAACAGCAGGAATTTAGTCTTCACATATGGGTATTGTCGGTATTACAGAAAGATATTACAGAAAGGCTTATCTCCAGGAGCAAGCAGGAATGTAGTCTTCACATATGGGTATCGGTACTGACGGAGCCTGTGCGGGAACCTCCCCAGCGTCCAATAGGAAAGCTTTTGGGAGCATCCCACAGCGCCTGCGTGCTGCCTTCCCGCCTTTCCAACTGTCCCTCTCCAGTTGAGTTTATAGCTGAGACAATAGAGAGAGGGAGAGAGAGATATACAACTCCTAGGGGAGGTGGGCATGTTGTGAAGACTAAATTCCTGCTGTTCCCGGAGATCACCTGTTACAGGTGAGTAACTATGCTTCTCCAGGAACAAGCAGGAATGTAGTCTTCACATATGGGGACTCCCTAGCTGCAGATGCCAGGAAGATGGCCCCAGGAAGTTGTTAGCCCTTGTGAAAGGGCCATACTTCCCCCCATGGATCTCTGGCATCCTACCAGGGACGGTGGGTAGGAGTTGATTAAGTCTGAAAAAGGTGTTAAAGAACAGCCTGGCCAAACAAGGCATCCCGGCGGGAGTCCTTGTCTAAGCAGTAGTGGGCTGTGAAGGTATGTACCGAAGCACAAGTAGCTGCTCGACAGATGTCGTGGATAGACACAGAGTGAAGATAAGCCATTGAGGCTGCCATGGCTCCCACATTGTGAGCTGTGACATGGCCTTCAAGAGGAAGGTTCTTACTCTCATAGGCAAAGGACATGCACTGAGCAATCCAGTTAGATAGAGTTCTTTCGGAAACTGGAAGTCCCAAATGACTAGGATCAAAAGCAACAAAGAGTTGAGAAGATTTTCTAAGTTTCTGTGTCCTTTGTAAGTAAAAAGCAAAGCTCTTTTACAGTTTAGGGTATGAAGGTTCCTTTCTGCACTGAAGGCATGAGGCCTTGGAAAGAATACAGGAAGGTAAACCGCTTGGTTTAAATGGGAAGGCAAAACCACCTTTGGCATAAAGTGTGGATGAGTCCTAAGAACTACCTTATGGTGGAACCTCGCAAAAGGAGGATCAGCCACTAACACTTGCAATTCACTGATGCGACGTGCTGGTGTGATTGCAATGAGGAAGATGACTTTCCAGGAAAGGAATTTCAAAGATGTACTGGCTAATGGTTCAAAGGGCAGTTTCATGAGCTGCCCGAGCACCAGATTTAAGTCCCATGCCACCGGTGATGGCTTAAAGGGAGGCTTTGTTAAAAGAAGGCCTCTCATAAATCTCGCTATGAGAGGAAATAGGTTGCCCAATTAGAGGCTTGTAAGAAGCTGCAATAGCACTAAGATGGACTCTTACTGAATTTGTCTTGAGATCCGCATTTGACAAATGAAGGAGATACTCCAGTATCAATTCCAGAGGTATCGCAAGAGGGTTAAGACCCTTCTGCGAGCACCATATGGTAAACCTTTTCCACTTAAAGGCATACGAACATCTTGTGGAGGGTTTCCTAGAAGCATGAAGGATATCCTTTGCCTGTTGGGAAAGATTAAGATCCTGAAGTTCTAGGCTTTCAGCAACCAGGCCCTGAGATGCAGAGACTGGGGATTCGGATGCCAGAGCATCCCGTCCTCTTGGGAGAGCAGATCTGGAGCGGATCCCAATTCCAGAGGCGGAGCTTGAGAGAGATGTAGGAGCAGAGGGTACCACGTTTGCCGTGGCCAACATGGAGCTATGAGGATCATATGACCTCTGTCTCTCTGAAGCTTGAATAGGATTTTGGGGATGAGGGAAATGGGTGGGAAGGCATATGGGAAGTCCTGACCCCAGTGAAGGAGGAAGGCGTCCCTTGCCTGACAACATTGAGCTGGAATCCTGTAACAGAATCGGGGAAGTTTGGCATTCAGCGGACTCGCAAAGAGGTCTATGTCCGGGGTTCCCCAAATCTGAAATATTTGGGCAACCTGGTCTGCATGGAGAGACTATTCGTGTGGAAGCAGAACTCGACTGAGTTTGTCTGCCCAAGAGTTTTGAATGCCTGGAAGATACACCGCAAGGAGATGAAGCATAGATGATGCTCTCTGGTGAAGGCCCATAGTCGCAAAGCTTCGTTGCATAGCGACAGAGAGCCTGTTCCACCCTGCTTGTTCACATAGAACATGGCTACCTGATTGTCCGTTTGAACTAGGACTGTCTTGTAGCTGAGGTGGGCATGAAATACTCGAAGAGCAAAGAAGATTGCTCTGAGCTCCAGGAGGTTGATGTGAAGACAGGCCTCCTGTGGAGTCCAGGTACCCTGGGTAGAGAGATCGTGCAGGTGGGCTCCCCATCCCACCTGTGATGCATCTGTTGCTAGGGTGGCTTAGGATAGGGGTTGCTGGAAAGGAGACCCCACCAGAAGGTTTCTGGGTGATTGCCACCATTGGAGGGACGAAATAAAATGGTTTGAGTTTGTTATTTTGTCCGACAGGCAGCCTGAGGCCTGTGTCCACTGAGTGGATAAAGTCCACTGGGCCGCTCGCATATGGAGGCGAGCATAAGGAACCACATGCACGGTGGATGCCATGTGGCCTAGTAATTGTAGCATTTCCCAAGCAGTGAGACAAGGTTTGAGCACTGCTTGGGAAGCTAGTTGTACTATGCGAAGACAGCGGGGCTGCAAAAGGAAAGCCCTTGTCTGTCTAGTATCCAGATGAGCTCCTATGAACTCTAGGGACTGAGTGGGAGCAAGATTGGATTTTGGGAGGTTTATGACCCAAATACTGAAGGATTCGCATGGTGCAAAACAGAGCAGAGCTGGCTTCTGGCACTGTAGGGACTCGAATGAGCCAGTTGTCTAAGTAAGGGAAGACGAATATTCCCAGAATGTGGAGAAATGCTGCTACCACAGCCATGCATTTTGTGAACACTTTTGGCGCAGAAGCCAGGCCAAAGGGAAGAACCTTGTATTGGTAGTGCTTTCCTTGAAACAGGAAATGGAGGAATCTCCTGTGATTTGGATGGATGAGAATATGAGTATACGCATCCTTGAGATCTAGAGAACAATGCCAATCCTGACTTTGAAGTTATGGCAGCAGAGTTCCTAGAGAGACCATTTTGAATTTCTCTCGGAACAAATATTTGTTCAATTCTCTGAGGTCTAAAATGGGTCTGTGTCCTCCTGTTTTCTTTGGAATAAGGAAATAGGGGGAGTAGAACCCTGTAACCTGATGGGGAATGGGTACTTCCTCTTTTGCTCCTTGAGCAAGGAGCATTGTGACTTCTTGACCTAAGAGACTGTTGAGAAAGGTCTGAGAATTGAACTGTTTTACAACTGTAGGAGGGGGCATGCTGTGAAAATTAAGCTTGTACCCCTCCCGTACAATGGACAAAGTCCAATTTTCTGCTGTTATTTGGTACCATCTATGGGCAAAATGACATAACCTTCCTGGGATGGTCGAGGGTTCTGAACCGTTCAGGGGCAGGAAGGCAAAGTTCTCTAGGAAGGAGTCAAGGCCCCTGAGGAGGGTGAGCCTGCTGAGTTGACTGAGGTTTTGCAGCTTTTGGCTTCTTTTTTTGTCTAGGTTGTTGCTTTGTCTCTTTTGGGCAGTCTGACCTGGACGGTGTCCCTGTTGGGTATAGGAAGGATAAAACGTCTTTTTCTTATTGAAAAATGGTTTCTTAGAGGATTTTTTCCTTGCAGGATCAGCTGTAGATTTGGACAATCTATTCAAAGTGATATTGTCAGCCTCTATCTCATTAGCCTTCTCCTGCCAAGTCTTGCCAAAGAGATTTTCTCCTGTGCAAGGAATGTTTCCTAATTTATCCTGTACCCAAATTTCCAAGTCCGATGCCTGAAGCCAGGCAATCCGACGTGCACCAATGGCAATAGCAAAGGTTCTGCTTATGCACTCAAAACAGTCAAAGGCTGCACGATTTACAAACTTGGAAACATCCTGAGCATGTTTGAGTAAGATAGTCTTGCCTTTTATCATCAGGAAGGAGGGGGCTCAAAAGTTCCAAGTCTCCTGTGACCTCTTTAAGGAACACTCCCATATACAAGATATAGGAACTGATCCTAGCTGCGAGCATGGAAGCATCGACGCCCAAAGGCATCGAGAGACCTACATTCATGACCCGGAGGATTAGATGCATGTCTCTTTGCACTTTTCATCCTTCTCATGGCTGATTCCACCACCATTGAATGGTGTGGTAATTGAGTTTTTTGAAAGCCAGGACAAGGTGGAACTCGATACATAGTATCAAGTCTTCGAGAATGAGGAGATGTGGTTAAAGGTGTTTCCTACATCCTTAGCATAAGATCTTGTAAGATCTCATGAATAGGCAGAGTAGCTGCCTCTTTGGGAGCCTTAGGGTATTGGAGAATTTCCAACTCCTTTGCCCTAGGCTCTTTTTCAGGAGCTACTGTGATGGAAAGGCCTCGGGCCATATCACGGATAAAGTCCTGAAAGGACATATCCTCTGGCGGAGACAATCTGCGCTGAGGAGAAGAGGAATCCTCGGAGAGAAGTACTCTTGTATTGGCAGAGTCTTCGGAGTCTTCATACTCATCAGAGGATTCAAAATACCTCCGATCCCGGTGATCGTGCAAAGCACAGTACCGGTATCGATCGAAGTTGTCATCGGGTTGTTCCGGTACCGATCTGTCGATGCTGGAGACAAACGCATGACTCAGTATGGGTGGTGTACCCGCCGATGTTAATGTAGTCGGTACCGGTTCTGGTACCGGTGTCGGTACTGGTATCAGTGTCTGAAGCAGTTTCAATGGTACCGAAGCCATGAGAAGAGCCGCTAGACTGCGTTCGATAGCAAGGAATCTCTGGTATATCGACGCTGCCGATGCTTGGGTGTCAGTACCGGTAGAACCGGCCGCAACCCCAGAGCATGGCGCCAGTAGTTCTGCCGAGGTTGAGGCCTCGAGAACATCCTGGAACCCCGTTAGTGCTTTGGAAGCTGAAGCCTCCATCGGGGTAGTTTTGCCAGTGAAAATTCCTCAAGGGCAACGCCAGGGGCATCTCGATACTTAGAAGGAGATCTACCCATTGAGGACCGGCTAGATTTGTGTTTAATTACCTGAGATCCATGGGAGGAAGATGAAGCTCTGGAAGACGTCGTGTCTGAGGGAAAAAGGGTGCTAAGTTTAACAGCTCGGTTCTGCTGGGCTCTTTTTGACATCATTCCACAGGAGAGGTACTCTGAAATAGAGTGGTCAGGATCTAAACATTTGAGACACCAATCATGGGTGTCGGTGACGGAAATGGTACCGCCACATTTAGAACATTTCTTAAAACCTGAAGTAGGGTTTTCCATTTTTAAGGAAAAAATTGGGCCTAGTGCCCAAAATGGCACCTAGCACCAAGGAAAAAAAGTTTCTAAAGTAAAACACCTCAGAAACTATAATTTTTTTTTAAAGAAAGAAGAAAGAACCAGCGGTACCGGTATAGCATTGAAGGAAGGCAGACGCGACCACAAAAACAAAAAATTAAAGATGAAATTTTTCTGCGGTGACAGGGTATGTGACCTGTTGGCTCCACGGAAAACGAAGAAATGGAGAGGGACAGTTGGAAAGGCAGGAAGGCAGCACGCAGGTGCTGTGGATGCTCCCTAAAACTTTCCTATTGGACGCTGGGGAGGTTCCCGCGCAGGCTCCGTCAGTACCGATACCCATATGTGAAGACTACATTCCTGCTTGTTCCTGGAGATAAGCCTTTTTGTAATATCTTAAAAACTGAAGGGAGAGGAAAGAAAAAAGTTTCAACCCTATTGTTAATGCGGGCTAAACCTGGGCAGCAGCAGAATGGGATAGTGTTGACGGCGGAGGATCACATTTCTGTGACAACGGCAACAACACCAAACTTAAACTGCGCAGAAAGAAGGCCCGGCAATCTACTTCTGTATCTTGCCATGAAAACCCAATGGATAGTTACAACAAAACAAATTGTGCTATGGTGCTGGAAGATGAGACTCCCAGGTCGGAAGGCACTCAACTAGCTACTGGGGAAGAGCTGAAGACTTTTCAGAGTAAAGCCAGCATTTATGATGTGGTTGGATCAAAGCCCTCGGGAAGTCTGACTGCTGATGTAGCTGCGCATGAAATGAGAGTCAGAAGCTGTAAAGATGTCTTACACATTGGAACATGGAACGTACGAAGCATGAACCAAGGGAAGTTGGAGGTGGTCAAGAATGAAATGGAACGTGTACAACTTGATCTGTTGGGTGTCAGCGAACTGAAATGGACTGGCATCGGGCACTTTGCATCAGATGATCACATGGTCTACTATGCTGGAAATGAAAGACAAAGAAGAAATGGTGTTGCATTTTTAATAAAGAAGAAACTTGCAAGAACTGTAATGAAATACAATGCAGTCAGCGAACGCTTAATCTCTATTCGTCTACGAGGATTGCCTATCAACACAACTATAATTCAAGTATATGCCCCAACAACAGCTGCAGAAGAGAATGAAATTGAAGAGTTCTATGAACAAGTACAAGCTGAAATTGACAGAACATGCAAACAGGATATCCTGATAGTCATGGGTGAATGGAACGCAAAAGTTGGCAACAAAGAAGAAGGCAAAGTAGTTGGAAAATATGGGCTTGGCAACAGAAATGAAGCTGGAGAAAGATTGATAGAATTCTGCAAGACCAATGATCTATTCATCTCAAACACCTTCTTCCAGCAACACAAGCGACGACTGTACACATGGACTTCACCCAATGGATTGTATAAAAATCAAATTGACTACATCTGTGGAAGTCAACGATGGAAAAGCTCTGTAACATCAACAAAGACAAAACCTGGAACTGACTGTGGTACAGATCATCAACTACTAGTATGCAAACTGAAGCTAAAGTTGAAAAAGAGCAAACCACTCATGAATGCACCAAAATATGACCTTGAGAATATACCACTGGAATTTAAAGACTGCCTGCAAAATCGATTTGCTGCTTTAGATACAAATGACAGAGCTCCAGAAGAGTTATGGAATGACATCAAGAAGGTTGTGCTGGAAGAAAGCGAGAAGTCTCTACAAAAGGTGAAAAAGCAAAAACGGCCAAAATGGATGACGGAAGAAACTCTGAAAATTGCCCAGAAACGCAGAGAAGCTAAAGCCAAAGGAGAAAGAAAGACAATCGCAGAACTCAACAGAGATTTCCAACGTGCAGCAAGACAGGACAAGGAAAAATACTACAATGACACTTGCAAGGAAATAGAAGCAGAAACTATTAGAGGAAGAACAAGATCGGCTTTCCTAAAGCTGCGAGAGTTAAAGAAAAAGTTCCAGCCTCGAATTGGAATGTTACAAGATGCTCAAGGTTCTATGTTGAATGATGCTGAGAAGATCAAGAAAAGGTGGAAGGAATATACAGAGTTTTTATATGATAAAGATCAAGTGGACCAACAGCCGTTTCCACCTATACCTTATGATCAGGAACCATTGGTGATGAAAGAAGAAGTTGAAGCAGCATTGAAAGCCTTATCAAAGAACAAAGCACCAGGCATTGATAGCATTCCCATAGAAGTATTGCAGCAATCTGATGCAGCTGTTACCGTACTTACAAGGCTCTGCCAAGAAATATGGAAGACAACATCATGGCCAACTGACTGGAAAAGATCTGTGTTTATACCAATACTAAAGAAAGGTGATCCAACTGACTGTGGAAATTATCGCACAATCGCTCTGATCCCACATGCCAGCAAGATTCTACTGAAGATTATTCAAAAGAGACTACAGCCATACCTAGAACAAGAACTACCTGAAGTGCAAGCAGGGTTCAGGAAAGGGCGAGGAACGAGAGACATCATTGCGGATGTGAGATGGATCCTTGAAAAGACTAAAGAATACCAAAAGGATATCTATTTGTGCTTTATCGACTATAGCAAGGCTTTTGACTGTGTAAACCATGAGAAACTCTGGGCCACGTTAAGAAGCATGGGTATACCAGAACACCTGATCGTTCTCTTGCGTAATCTGTACATTGATCAAGAAGCAACAGTTCGAACGGAACAAGGAGAAACAGAATGGTTTAAAATAAGCAAAGGTGTAAGACAAGGCTGCATACTTTCGCCCTACCTGTTTAATTTATATGCAGAACAAATCATCAGAGAAGCAGGACTGTATGAAGACAACAGAGGTGTGAAGATTGGTGGAAGACTCATCAACAACCTTCGCTATGCTGATGATACCACATTACTGGCTGAAAGCGAAGATGATCTGAAACATTTGCTTCTCACAATCAAAGAACATAGTCTCAAAATGGGCCTGCACCTTAATGTAAAGAAGACAAAGATCATGACAACTGGCATAATCAACAGGTTCATCGTTGAAGGAGAAGAAATTGAAATCGTGAACAACTTTAACCTACTTGGATCAACTATCAATAAAGAAGCAACAAGCAGTCAAGAAATCAGACGACGCATTGCTCTTGGCAGAATGGCTATGAAAGACCTAGATAAGATTCTCAAGAGCAGAGATGTCTCTCTCCATACAAAGATTCGACTTGTTCAAGCCATGGTATTTTCAATAACATCATATGGATGTGAAAGCTGGACAGTGAAAAAGACAGACAGGAAGAAAATTGATGCCTTTGAATTATGGTGCTGGCGGCGAATACTGTGTATACCATGGACTGCCCGAAGAACAAACCAGTCGGTACTAGAGAAGATCAAACCTAAGCTTTCTTTAGAAGCTCAGATGACAAGACTTTGACTTTCATACTTCGGACACATCATGCGAAGAGAGAGATCATTAGAGAAAGATATCATGCTTGGCAAGATAGAAGGTCAACGCAAAAGAGGAAGGCCAGCAATGAGATGGATCGCTACAATAACAGCAGCTACGGGTACCAGTCTGTCGTCAATGAGCCGCCTGACTGAAGATCGAACACAATTTAGGATAGCTATCCAGAGGGTCGCCATGAGTCGACTCCGACTCGACGGCACATAACAACAACAAACCTGGAATTATAAAACACAAGGAGTCATATGAGGAAGCACATGTAAGGAAAGAAGTAGGAGTGACAGTTTGATTAAAGCTAAACAAGTGATCATAAGAACCCCTTCTAAACCTTTCGCTGACTGAGCAATATTATACAGGAAAGAGTATAATCACTAAAACAAAAGGGGGCTAAACTTATGTAGATTTACAAACCATAGCTACCATTATATTGATAAGAACTCAATCATAAGTTTGATTAAAAATGCTGTTGGATCCCAAATCAGGGCGGGTTTGTAACACCTAATTGAGGCGCCCAAATAAAACTGATTAAAAATGTATTTAAAACAGAACATAGTCCAAATTAAAACTAATATTAAAACTATCCATAATAGTACTCATAATGAACAGAAGCCAAAGAATTATACGTTACCTTACGTTTATCGGGTCTTTTGCAACACGGAAAAACGCACGCATTTGCGCACTGCGGAAACATTTATTCCAGGGCAAAACTGTCATCAGCTGAACAATTTACATATTTATTTATTTACATTCTCTTATATACTGCGCTATTCTGCATCAGTGCGGTTTACATTGAACAAACTGAAATTACATTGAACAGGGCATTATAACTTGGAGAAAACTATTTTACAGGGAACATGGGCTATGGAGGGTTAAGTGGCTTGCCCAAGACCACAAGGAGCACCTGTGGGACTAGAAACCCCAGTCCTTCCGGCCCAAGGTTGCTGTCCTCTAGTGGGATTTGAACCCCGACCTTCCGGCCTGAAGTACCTTGCCCCAACCACTAGGCCACTCCTCCACTCCATAGAACATAGGATTGTGATGGACTCTCTCTTTTGAATTACTACTGCGTGTGCTGCTCTTTACTATATTACAAAAATCCAAAGAATCACATATCCTTCTTCCATTTAAAACTGCAGAGGATTTGCACACAAATTGTCTTGTTTTAAACGGAAGTAGAGGAGCCGTTAGATGATCCATATGCCCTTTCCGATATCGATTAGAATGCAATGCTATCAAATTGTCCATTTTGTACACTCGATGAATGGAAATGGAATACAAGAATCGGCCATTGGTCACGTTGACCCTAGGAAATATTACATTCTTAAAAAAGAGTTTTATGTGAACAAACAGTATTCAAACACTATACAGTGACCTCTTCTCTGCAGAATGAGAAAACTGTGTATAAATAAAAATGAAAAATGTGTGCTGTCCCTATGGGTACGTTGCTGGATCATTAAAAACTGCATTAACTACAAACTTCAAAGATAAAAGTATAAGAGAATACCAGTGAAAAACATGTGCTTCCCCTATGGGTATGTCGCTGGATCATTAAAAATCACATTAGCTACAACCTTCAAGGATTAATAAAAGCAAAAAAGAATACCAGTAACAAGTGATTAAAAACCATGGGGATAATTAAATAAATTAAAACCGACTCATATTAGTAATAAAATCACCCCAGTATAAATGAATGACTATAACCATAAATAAATAAATAAGTGAATAAATAAACAAGTAACTAGAAGCAAATAAAAGAGCTGGACGCCCCTGTGGAGAGCATGGTTCATACCTGGGAGGGGGAAGGACCCACAGAAGGTGGCCATGAGCAGGAGTCCATGCCAGAATCTGCCATGGAGGTGGGGTGACCTGCTGTGGAGTCAGCAGAGAGCCATGGCACCCACACCCACACACAGCGGATGCATCATTCAACCCCATCTACCTGCCCCCTGGAGGTGAGGGACCCCTGGCTGCTGCGGCAACAGGGGATCCTGTTCAGCTCCTCCACAGAGCACCAGGGTTTGGCAGGCCGCGAACTCCGCCGGCAGCCACTGGCACAACCATGACACTCTGTGACGCTGTATTCCTAGGCTGTCATCATGGGGGACCCCCAGAGTGTTGTGGCTATGGCACTGGCAGCCATTGTTCAGACACAGCATGACCTGACCATATCTGTGGAGGAGCTGAATGCAAATGTGGTGCGGCTGTCTAATCAACTGGACAGGCTGGAGGGTAGCAGCTTGGCCTCCCCAGTCGGCAAGATACCCCCACATGGGGAGCCATCACCCCAGCAGAGAGGCATATGCGCACACCTTTCCTTGTCTCTGTTGCAGCCAGGGGTCCTCAGCCATGCGAGGTGCCATCCATAACTATCAGTACATGTGTTATCAGCTACTGGTGTGTGCACCCTCATGGTGCTCATCCATGACTGCTGGACAATATGAGGGGGCGAAGTTCGAACAGGAGCAGGCGGTCACCATTCCATCACCACTACAGCCTTCCTACTGGGTGATCTCATCAGTGGTACATGTCCACGTTCGAAACAGATAACAAATATGGACAGATATGCCTTTGCACACATACCGATATGGTCAACTCTTCATGACAGTCGCACATGATTCTGCGCTCACATGCCTTGTAAGCATTGCCCACCTATAAGCAGCAATTGGAACACTGTTTGGTCCTCTGTCTTCTGTCTGATGGTCCAGTCACACACTCTCTTTGGCTTGTTGGCCTTTGCAGCACGTCCACCTACCATGGCATGATATGTGAGGTCCCTGAAGGTCTGCATTTGGATGGACATCAACTGCTTTCCTGCACATACTGTACGCTCATGGTATGCAAGCAAGCCATCATCTTGTGATTTGTACCTGAATCTGGACAGCGACTCTGCAGAGACACATCTCATCCCCAACAGGGCACAGTGACTTACCTTGGACTTGCAGAACTTTATGTACATACTGTCCAGGTGTACATTTGGCTGCCCATGGTGCTCCATGTATGTCATCATTCCGGCTCATGTCTGGCCATCGTGGATGGATGTCAATGTGCATACACTGCCAAACATCTGGCTTACCTTCTGAGCAGTCACACATTGGGACAGCACTCTGGCATCCATTCCCAATCATTGGACATACATTCTATGGCTGTCATCTCTGCAACACACACAGCTTTTGCTTTCAATTTATTTATTTATTTATTTAACAATTTTTCTATACCGCTTTATCCACTGGTCAAAGTGGTTTACATTGTAACAGAACATATTACATAGAACAAGGAAAACAAACTTGGAAATAACAACATAATCAATTGGCGATACACCTGTTCCCTGTTATGCCTGAGGTCACCGACTGCTTTGACAGAGTTACTGACATCATCTCCTGAAAGACACATGATGTTATGCTGCATGCATGCAACATCAGGGTATGACAGAGTGCACACTGCCATCAGTGCACACCTGATGGCTTCAGCATGCCACATATGCATTGGTAAGTCAACAGCACACATGCTGATAGTTGTGGATGACACCTCGTATGGCCTGCCCCACATCTGACTACCCTATAGACACACACACAGCACTGCATCAGTGCATGTCTTGCATGTGTATGTGCACACTTTGTGTAATGTGATAGCTGCTACACACTGAGGATGAATTGTTGTACAGAGACTGGTACACAGAACTGTATATAGCTGTAAATATATGTTGTTACACACGTTGACATAGTTTATTAGTAAATATATTATTTTTTGCTATGTTCCAATCTAGCGTGTGTTTTTCACTGCCTCCAAGTGTATTCACTGGTTCACACACAGGGCAGGTGGCCCGTGTTGCTAATTTTGGATATGAACAGTGGCACACGTTGCAGTACAATAATGTGAAATGGTGAGTACCACACCAGTTGTTCATGCCTTAGGGGACATACTACAACAGTTGTGTTGCCACAATCCAGTCCTACAGAGTGACAGCTATGCTAGATAGCCCACACGTGTACTAGCACACCTGCATCCGGTTTACACACCATGACTCACATGTGGTTTCACCTACCCCTGACACATTGATTGTGAACAGACCCATAACTTGCATTTTCTCCATGCCAGTCATAGCCATGTTGGCCTGATGCCATACGTCTCACAGATGTTGACATCTTTATCTCTTTCTCTATTTTGATATACCACACGTCTGGAACAGCATTTGGGCAATCGATAGGCCATAAAGCAGGTAGTGGATATATTCCCTCATCCACCAGGGACTATAACCAGTACCAGGGTATGTAGTGTATGCACATATGTTTCTATAGGCCTTGTATTAGATGGGGCCAGTATGGTATCAAACACAGGAATCCCTAGCCTGCAGGTTCAACGGAATGAATAGTTTATTTGGGAACAGGAAATCAGAGCAATGCCTTGGCCCTCCTTGGATTTAGACACTCGTAGACATTCATACACTGTTGTCCTGGGGTTATTCCTCCCAGCTGTCACACATTCTTAATTGCTCTCAGCAGGGCTATACTGCTGAGGCACTGAACAGTGTTCCAGCACAGGCAGCACTTCCCAGACCAATAAACAACTGGCTCCTCACAATTCTTTCACTACATGCAGCAGAGCCCTACAACTTTTATTTAATGAAGTTTTTTTATAATACTTTAGCAGTTCACATTGTAAATTAAACTTTGTAATGTACATTAAACAGGAACACTGATAACTTGGATTTGTCTGAGGCAATGGGGGGTTAAGTGATTTACCCAAGGCCATAAAGAGTGCTAGTGGGAATTGAACTCTGGTTGCTTGTTTTTTAAGCCAATAGCTCTTACCATTAGGCTACTCCTCCATTTCAGCTGGTTTATCCACTACGGTGGACCTTCAGCACAAACAGAACTTTTACAGCCGGTTCACAGGTTCGTCCCTCCTGAGTCCATTCCTTCTGTGCAGCACAAATCAGTATTCATCTTCCATTCCTTTGCAGCAGCATAGGGACAGCACAGCAGGTCCTTGCAGCACAGGTGTCCCTCAGCTGGGCAGGACTTCTACAGCACGGCAGAGCTGTAGATTCAGTAAAACATCCTGCCTTCTCAGCAGACTGTGTTTCATGGATACATGGTTCTTGTGTATGCTCTAGACCCCAGCATCCTTTCTCTCACCCCAAGTCTCCTGCCTTCTGGTTTAAACAATGCAGCTTGGCTCACACTCTCTCCAGGTATTCTCCAGCTTATTCTGATCAGAGAAACAGTGTTTCAGCCATTATGTTATACAATTTTAATGTAATATAGTTTAATAATGTTTCTGTTATATTGTAATACATTAATTTGTTCCATACAATTCATGTTATAATGTAATATAGTTTATAATGTTCTATGTATCTGTTTTGACTTTTGTTGTAATGTAAACCGCTGCTGATCCTTGGAAGCAGCGGTATATAAAAGCTGTTCAAATAAATAAATAAATAAATTAGCAGAGCTGGAGAATGTCCATGCGGGTGATGGGGGGGTTTCCTTTCAACTCGGTCAGAGCCTAGTTCCATTTGTGTAGCAGCTGGGTACGCAGTCAATGCAAAATAGTACAGACATTGTCATGGTGCCAGTGTTCATCTGTCGGTTGTCATGGTGTGAGTCAATGGGTGGTTATTTGACTCATCCGGGACCAGTGGTGGCACACAGGGATCCCATAACATGGCCTGTGGTTGACACAGCAGCACTGTGACCATGACTGTACTCCTGCACTGCAGTGTTACCACACCTTCCCAACCATAATCATCAGGCTCTTGCCATGCATGCATTCAATTGACCATCCCTTACAAAGTCATAGTGATTCAGTTCCATTAGTCACAACAATTCATTTCTTGATATGTTTAATAAGAGGCACAGAATCTACGGTGCTGCATCTGACATGTGTGATCTGTGACCTGGGATTATCAGAGATCATCCATTGGTGCACATCACATACTCTCAGACACACTCAAACACCTGCCATACCAGTGTTTGAACATTGGACACTGAGTGCAGATGATGGATATCAGACATATCTTTGAGCTGCACATGTTGATGCATGTTCAATGTGTGCACATGACTAGCACATCCAGGGATGTGTATACAGGACTCCATGGGCGCAATATTCAATTGGGTGGGCTATGCGCCGCATAGGCACATAGCCCTGCCCGCTGACCTGTAAATCCAGATAATCATTGCCACGGCAACACCATTGAATATCCTGGTTTTGCAGACAGGGGATTCACCCACAGAGCCTAACCGGGTAACGACAACATTGTGTAGCTACCCTTTTAACATCTGCAGAAGGAACTAGACGCGCCAAAAGGCTTGCCTAGCTTTTGGCGTAAATGGCTAACTGGATAGTGGTCCAATATCACCGCTGCTGAGTTACCAACAATCTCCACCTGCAGATGGAACTAGGCACGCCAAAAAGCTCATCTAGATTTTGGCGCAAATGGCTAACTGGATAGTGGTCCAATATCGCCGCTGCCGAGTTACTGGAAATCTCCACCCCTGCTACGCCCCAGAATGCCCCAACACCCCGATGCTAATCAGATAGCATCAGGGCGCGTAGGGGACATAGACAGGGATATTCAACAGCACTGACCGTGTTGGTGCCATTGCATAATTCAATCTAAGGTATTTACACAGTTTACAGGGCTGTAAAACATGTGAATGGATTAGAATATCAGGCCCCACATTCCTCCAGTCAGGGGGCATCCATTTGGTGCCTTCAGTGCAGCACTTCACAGTGTTACACAGGTCCTCAGTGAGGGGTGCCTTTCACACATGCAAACATGTACATCATGTGTCCACCTAGATGATGCAGCTACATTGCAGGGATTATTGTGATCAGAAATGATATTCTATGTGGCATTCATTACATGCATGGCACAAGTTGGAGGTCTAGGAAACAATGCTGCCTGGTGCGAAGGTAGCGGACCTCACGCGCCACCTAGATAAGGTCTTAGATAGTGCTGGGGAGGAGTCTGCTGTCTTGGTACATGTCGGTACCAATGACATAGGAAAATGTGGTAGGGAGGTTCTGGAGGCAAAATTTAGGCTTTTAGGTAGGAAGTTGAAATCCAGAACTTCCATGGTAGCATTCTCCGAAATGCTTCCTGTTCCATGCGCAGGACCCAAAAGGCAGGCAGAGCTCCGGAGTGTCAATGCGTGGATGAGACAATGGTACAGAGATGAGGGTTTTGGATTTGTTAGGAACTGGGGAACATTCTGGGGAAAGGAGGGGCTCTTCCGAAGGGATGGGCTTCACCTTAACCGGGATGGAACCAGGCTGCTGGCATTAACCTTTAAAAAGGAGATAGAGCAGTTTTTAAACTAGATATTAGGGGAAAGCCGACAGTCGCCCAAGAGCGGATGGTTCGGAAGAATGTATCCTTGAAGGATACTACCAAAAGCAGAGAGGTTCCACAAAAGAGTAAAGTAGCCCAAATGCCCTCAAGTATGGAGCAGACAGAGCTTAAAGATCCCAATTTACCCATGTCTAACAATAGCCAAATTAACATGAATAAAATACATTCTCTAAAATGCTTCTATGCAAATGCTAGAAGTCTAAAGAATAAGATGGGAGTGTTAGAATATATAGCACTAAATGAAAGGTTAGATATGATTGGAATATCAGAGACATGGTGGAAGGAGGACAACCAGTGGGACACTGTGATACCTGAGTACAAACTATATCGTAATGATAGAGCTGATCAAATTGGTGGAGGGGTTGCGCTCTATGTTAGAGAGGGCATTGACTCAGAAAGGATTAAAGTTTTGCAGGAAACAAAATCTGCTGTAGAATCTATATGGATTGAAATTCCATATAAAAGGTGGAAGGCAATGGCAGTGGGGGTGTACTATCTAGCACCTGGCCAGAATGACCAAATGGATGATGAAATGCTCAAAGAAATCAAGGAAGCTAACAAACGTTACAGTGCAGTAATAATAATGGGTGATTTCAATTACCCCGGTATCGACTGGGTCAGTTTCACGTCAGGACATGCTAGGGAGATAAAGTTCCTAGATGAAATAAATGACTGCTTTTTGGAGCAGCTGGTTCATGAACCGACCAGAGGGGAAGCCATATTAGACCTAGTCCTTAGTGGAACACCAGATCTAGTGCAAGAGATAAGGGTGTTGGGGCCACTTGGCAATAGTGATCATAGCATGATCGCCTTTGATTTAACTAGTGGAGGAGGGATAGTAAGGAAATCCACAGTACTACCCTTTAACTTTCGAAAGGGAGACTATGATAAAATGAGGAAAACAGTTAAGAAAAAACTAAAAGGAGCAGTTGCAAAGGTTAAAGACGTACATCAAGCTTGGGTGTTGTTGAAAAATACTATCTTGGAAGCCCAGACCAGCTGTATTCCACGCTTTAAGAAAAGTGGAAGGAAGTCCAAAAAACTGCCAGCATGGTTTAAAGGTGAGGTCAGAGAGGCTGTTGTTGCCAAAAAAAAAGCATCTTTCAGGAAATGGAAAAAAGAGCCAAACGACGAAACCTGGAAACAGCACAAGCACTGGCAAGTCAAATGCAAGGCATTGATAAGGCAGGCAAAGGGAGAATTTGAGAAGAAGCTTGCTGCGGAAGCAAAAACGCGAAGTAAAGACCTTTTCAAGTACATTCGTAGCAAAAAACCTGTGAGAGAGTCAGTTGGTCCATTAGATGATAAAGGGGTTAAAGGAGCACTAAGAGGCGACAAGGCGATAGCGGAGAGACTGAATGAATTCTTTGCTTCGGTCTTTACTGAGGAAGATGTAGGGATGTTACCCATGACTGAAGTGGTATTTAAAGGTGCGGAAGAATTGAAGGAAATATCGATACATCGGGAAGATGTCTTACAACTATTAGATAAACTGAAGAGTAGCAAATCACCTGGGCCGGATGGTATACATCCAAGGGTGTTGAAAGAACTGAAATATGAGATTGCAGACCTGCTATCAGTAATCTGTGAACTATCATTAAAATCATCTCTAATACCTGAAGATTGGAGGATCGTCAATGTAACTCCAATTTTTAAAAAGGGTTCCAGGGCTGATCCGGGAAACTACAGACCGGTGAGCCTGACGTCAGTACCGGGAAAAATGGTAGAAACCATCATAAAGAATAAAATTACTCAGCATGTAGATAGTCACAACCTAATGGGAGACAGCCAACATGGCTTTAGACAAGGAAGATCTTGTCTTACTAATCTGTTTTTTTGAAGGAGTGAATAAACAGGTGGACAAAGGTGAGTCAGTTGATATTGTGTATCTGGACTTTCAGAAAGCCTTTGACAAGGTCCCTCATCAGAGACGTTTGGCAAAACTAAAGAGTCATGGGATAGGAGGCAGTGTACTATTGTGGATCAGGAACTGGTTAAAAGATAGAAAGCAGAGGGTAGGGCTAAATAGCCAATTTTCCCAATGGAGAAAGGTGAATAGTGGTGTACCCCAGGGATCTGTGCTGGGTCCGCTGCTTTTTGACATATTCATAAATGACCTGGAAAGTGGAATAACGAGTGAGGTTATCAAATTTGCAGATGACACAAAACTATTTAAAGTTGTTAAAACCCAAGAGGATTGTGAAAAATTGCAAGAGGATCTTGATAAATTGGAAGACTGGGCATCAAAATGGCAGATGAAATTTAATGTGGACAAGTGCAAGGTTATGCACCTAGGGAAGAACAACCCAAACTATGGTTACACGATGCAAGGTTCCACATTAGGAACCACCACCCAGGAAAAAGATTTAGGCGTCATTGTGGATACCATGTTAAAACCCTCGGCCCAGTGTGCAGCGGCGGCCAAGAGAGCAAATAGAATGCTAGGTATGATAAGGAAAGGAATGGAAAATAAAACAAAAGATATTATAATGCCTCTATATCGTTCCATGGTGAGACCGCACGTTGAATATTGTGTGCAATTCTGGTCGCCGTATCTTAAAAAGGATATAGCGATTTTAGAAAAGGTACAGAGAAGAGCCACCAAAATGGTAAAGGGGATGGAAGGATACTCCTATGAAGAAAGGCTAAAAAGGTTAGGGCTCTTTAACCTGGAAAAGAGACGGCTGAGGGGAGATATGATAGAAGTCTATAAATTAATGAACGGAGTGGAACGGGTAAACGTAGATCGATTGTTTACCTTATCAGAATATAGAAAGACTAGGGGACATGCAATGAAGCTACAGGGTAAACTATTTAAGACTAATAAAAGAAAATATTTTTCACTCAACGTGTAATCAAACTCTGGAATTTGTTACCGGAGGATGTAGTAAAGGCTGTTAGTGTAGCTGGGTTTAAAAAAGGTTTGGACAAGTTCCTGGGGGAAAGGTCCATAAACCATTATTAAGAAGTGACCGAAGATATCAATGCTTGACCCAGTACAAGCATTGTGGAACTTGTGTCTCTTGGGAAACTGCTAGGTACATATGACCTAGATTGGCCACTGTTGGAAAAGAATACTGGGCTTGATGGACCTTGGTCTGACCCAGTATGGCATATCTTATGTTCTTATGTTCTTATGCTGCAGTCATGAGTGTCTGCATGTCCATCTGGTCTCACATATGTAAGTATCCCTCTAGTTTCTGGGCAAGGCAGCTTCACACCAGGGACACATGTACAACATGTGAGGAGGTTAGTTGGGGTCGGCAGAGGGGCCGAATAGCGGGGATGGACATCCCAATGGGACGTCAATCCCTGCTATTCACGCCTCAGAATGATCCTCTATTGGAATATTTAACCCTAACTGTGAGAGCACATCTTTGCCTCCATCACAAATATATCAACATGCAGCCACATTCCACTTGAATGATAGTGATCTGCCAACCTGTTTATACATAGCAGGCAGGTACCTAACATCACTTTATTAGTATACCGTCCTGTGACATACAGTGTGAAGCCATTGCATAATGGTTGGAGCACGGTCTTTATACACAACAGACCACAGTTCAAGTCCCATGTGCTCTCCTCAGGGCTGTGTGGAACTCACTTCAATATATTAGTAGAAACAGTTCAGAGTTTATGTTGACAGACGACCACATGTCCCTGTTTATTTTAATATATTGCAAACATGCCAACCAGACAGCATGACTTTCTGGGCTCCCCTGCAGCCGATTGCAGCGGGTCGGTGATGTGGAATCAGCAGATATCTGAGACACATGGTAGACATAATCAGATTATTATACCCGAACTGTAACGGCCCATTTTTAACTCTATCACGTATATACTGTACATGTAGGCACATTCCACTCCTTGGAGGACCATCTGCTGTGATCATCACACATCATTACTTGCTCCATATGGTCACACAGAGAGAGACTTGTACTGTTCTTTGATGCAGCTGTGTCTGGTTGATTGTCTGGTGGTTGGTCCGGCTGAGGCAACTGTCAGAAACACACAGATGGTATTTGAGGTGCCCCATGGCACAGCTATTCTTTTTACACACACACTCCAACTGCATCTGTGCATTCACATCAGATACAGCAGGCCAGCACAGACATAACCCACTCTCTGCTACCACCATCGATCCCACAGAAAATCACTCACCATATGCTCATCATCTGCACTCATATTTTCTCTAGCCAGCTGCTCACAACAGGGCATTTGCAACATTGGAACATATCACACTCACCTCACCTGTGACTGCTTTGCTGCACCACTCATGGTCTGTCCTCTTTTTGCTGCACACATCGTGCAACTTCTGACTCCACTGGGGGACACTTCTTCCCCATCCTATGCCACACGCTGACATTATGGTGTTTTATGTGGGCACCCCATAGTGCATTGGTACAGCTGCCTCCCACATGCTTGTCCAACTTACTGGCTGCCATGTAGGCTGCCCACAAATCTGTCAGATCCATCAGCTCCCAACTGTCCTTCCATCCATCACCTTTACCTTACCTTTCCCTGGTGCTCCCTTATCCAGCATTAGGGTGACAGCCATTTTTGGATGTTACATGCATTCTTGCCACCTTTACGCCCAATGTTCTGTTAGTGCACGTTAGATGGCACATTGTGCCCTTTACGCTGGAATGCCTCCTACCCATCCAGAGCCTATTTTACATGGTACACCCCTTAACGCTGCCGTTAACACCCAATAACACCTGCTCCCTTACTGCCCTTTAGTAAGTATACCCCTAAGACTGAATGGTAAAAATAAATATTGAATAAGTATAATGGACAAAACACATTTTGACAGACAGACAATCTCAGTGTGGAAACACATTATATAGTGATAATGATAGCAAAGTGACTTTTTAAAAAAGGAACAAAAGAATGTGAGGGATGAAGAGGACATCAAGTAAATGGCCCTAATGGTTATGGAATTGGTGGCAGAAAATGTACCTATAAGCAGAGGAACTATGGGGTTAAAAGCTAATTAGCATAAAATCTAAAGTTATGCTGGTGAGAATAGCCAAGAGAGTTAAGTGACACTGTGAAAGTGAGTGTTCATAGTGTGTACAGTATTTTTATGTAAGTAAGTACAATATCATATAATACATAAATCTATTGGACCAATTGCTGACTTTAGCTTCTTATTGTGATAGTACTATCCAACATATAACTCAATAATTCAATAGTTTAAAATATCTGGTGAAGCCAACTTTTGCAACCACATAAAAAGATATTTGGAAAATGATATAGAAAGCATAATGTGTGACATTGCCGTGGTGAAAGAAAGTAAAGTAATTTAATAATTTCAAAAATACTGCAAGCCCTGTTTGACTGTCTTTGGCTAAGCATCTCTGGCAAGGGGCATCCCCTGGAGATGGGAGTCATCTTGCACGGTTCAAGATTTGAACTGTGATTTGGATTCAGGTGTCTTGGTGCAGGGCTCTGATGTGGATGAGGAAGTGCTCTCACCTTCAGAGGACTGAGATGAGGCCGGGGTGATACAAATTCTGGAAGGAGGAGCTGGTGGCATTAATTGCCAGGGCTTCATCCGCCTTGATCTTGTTAGATGCTCCAGGGATGGAGCAGAAGCCAAAGGTGCACCCGCTTCTGTAAGGAGTGCGGAAATCTATTACTGTCTTCCTGTTCCCAGAGGTGATCAAGGATGTGATACGGTCGGAGTGGGATTTACCAGGCTCTCCACCTTGGAGGTTAAGAGTGTGTAAGAAGATGTATGTTCTTCCAGAGAAGGAGTGAGTGGTGTAGCTTGATATTCTCAAGGTGGATGCACAGGTCATGGTAGTTCCTAAGTGGACTACTATCCCTGTGGGAGGCAGCTCAGTCTTAAAGGAAACTCTGGACCAAAAAGGTGGATGCCTTGTTGAGGAGCCAGTTCATTGTAGTGACTGCTATCCTTCAGTTGTCAGAATGTGCGAGCCTGACTTCTTGAGCCTTGCTTCACTGGATTCAGTCTTTTCCACTGGATGATACTACCCCTCTTTTGGAATTGACTGCAGCCTTCCTTTTTGATGCCATGTATGACCTGGCATTTATTTATTTACATTCTCTTATATACCGCGCTATTCTGCATCAGTGTGGTTTACATTGAACAAACTGAAATTACATTGAACAGGGCATTATAACTTGGAGAAAACTATTTTACAGGGAACATGGGCTATGGAGGGTTAAGTGGCTTGCCCAAGACCACAAGGAGCACCTGTGGGACTAGAAACCCCAGTCCTTCTGGCCCAAGGTTGCTGTCCTCTAGTGGGATTTGAACCCCCGATCTTCCGGCCTGAAGTACCTTGCCCCAATCACTAGGCCACTCCTCCACATGTTTGTTGGTATGTTTGGCATCCAGGGACAGTGCCCTGTCCACTGTGTCATGGAGGTGGATCTGGTTCCTGCATTAAATGGTGGACTCCTCCTCCAAAGCCTGACTGCCCCAACTGTTTTTTAAAGGGAAGCTTCTGTTTGGAGCCGATTTGGAGAAGCTGGTGAAGAACCTGGATGAGACAAAGTCGCCTTATGGAAGACAGGTTCAAGGGTTCTGAGAAGAGGGCAGGAGCCCCTTTCTCTTCAGCCTCCACCTGTCCACCATGGGCATGCTGGCAGGACTTCCGGGGATCTCAGGACTTTTGTCGTTACTGACCAAGAAAGCCTTTCTTCTCCTCTGCTTCTGGACTTCGAGTTCACTCTCAGTCCTTTTGTGGATCTGTCCAAGGCATATTTTCATATCCTGATCCAGGTGGATCAGCAAAAGTATCTGCATTTTGCCATTCTTGGCTCTCACTATCAGTTTGCTTCCCTCCCTTTCGGGCTATCCACTGCTCCAAGGACATTCTCCAAGGTCATGGTGGTGGCAGCTGCGGTGCTATGGCGTTGAGGATCTGTGTCTATCCATATCTGGATGGATAGCTCATCCAGGCCCGTTCCTTTTCAGAAGCATCTCAGGTGGCGTCCTGAGTGGTGTCCTTTTTGGAAAGTCTCAGCTGGGTGATCAATTGAGAAAAGAACCAGCTGCTGCCTTCCCAGTCCCTGGAGTTTCTTGATGGTGGTGACCATAGAGATGGTGCTGTGGGCACATGCTCACATGCGATCACTGCAATAGTCCTTGCTGACTTGATGGTCCCTGAGTCCTCAGGCTTCCACTCCCAATGATGGTGAAGTCCAGCCTGCGATGGTGGTAGTAGCCCTGTCATCTGAGGAAGGGTATGCCGCTGGACGATTTCTCCTGACGATGGATGCCTGTCTCTTGGGCTGGGGAGCCCATTGCCAAGACCGAATGGCCCAGGGCAGTTGGAACCACAGGGAAGCAGTGTGGTCCATCAACCGCCTCAATGTGAGGGCCACCAGGTTGGCTCTTCTGTGTTTCAGCCCCTGGTCAAGAGCCAGGTGATTCAAGTATTTTCAGACAATGCCACGGTGGTGGTTTATGTTAATTGGCAAGGTGGCATGAGGAATGCTGGGGTAACTGGATAGCTTTTTGTTTGCCTGGGCAGAAAAAAAACATCCTTGCCTTGTCGGCTCAGCACATTGCTGGGGTGAACAATGTGGAAGTGGATTGCCTCAGCTGGCACTCTGGATCCTGGAGAGTGGGAGTTGAGTCAGGAGATGTTTCAGTTGAATCTGTGCTGCTGGGGTCACCCCGAAATGGATCTGATGGTGACTTGCTCCAATGCCAAAGCTTGCTGTTTTTTCATTTGCCACACAGAGATGGGGTCCGAGCAGGGGTGCCTCAAGACAATCTTCTGCCTGAGGCGAAGTATGAAAAGGCGCCCCCCCCCACACACACCTTAGAGGGGGGCGGGGTTTTTCAGAAATCCAATCAGAGACTGACGCAAACCAAAAAGCCGATTAGATTATATGGAGGAAATGCAAGATGTTTGCACACAGGGCCATATCAAGCTGCAATCGCACCTCTGACGCACGTCCCACCTCTCCTCCATACCTCCGTCCAGCGCTGCCTGCTCTTTCCCTGCTGCTGCCGCCCTCTGATTTTTTCACAGAGGCGCCGGCAGCAGGGAAAGAGCAGGCAGCGCTGGACGGAGGTATGGGGAGGAGGAGGGAGGAATGCGCCCAATCTGAAAGGCGCTGGCACTTTAAGAAGATTTGTCCCTCCCTACTCTGACATCGTGTCGGAGAAAGGAGGGACCAGACCTGCTTAAAGTGTTGCAAAAAGGCTTGGGGAGCGCATTTCATCTGCCTGCTATTGTCTTGCCAGCGGCAGCAGGGCAACAGCAGACAGCCAAAATGCACCCCCAAACCTTTCTGCTTTGTGCGGCTGCACCGCTTGCACAGGGCTAGTTACGGTCCCGTTTGCACACCAAGGAACTAAAAGACAGCAAGAACCAACAGCAGTTTATAAAACTAAATTATAACTCATTTTTATTTTGTTGTGATAAACTGCGTTATGGTTCTTGCTTTCTCTTTTTCAACATATATTTTGCATCCACAGTAGGTGCAGAGCAGAACCAGGACATTCACCCACAGAACTCAATATTTAAAAAAAAAAAATCTGATTCTGATCATCTCACTAACAACAACAACAACAATAAAGCAGAGTTACTTACCTGTAACGGAGTTCTCCGTGGACAGCAGGATAGGTCAGCCACACCTGGTGACGTCATCCGACGGCGCCGTGACGGAAGTGCTCTCTAGCTCAGAAGCTTCTGAGCATGTGTGAGGTGACCCCACCTCCCCGGTCCGCCCCCAGCCCGACCAGTGAGTCATTAGCTTCGGCCAGAGGCTGGGGCGCGGATCGCAGGCCACCCTCAGAGGGGAGGTGGGCGGGATCGTGTGGCTGACCTATCCTGCTGTCCACGGAGAACTCCGTTACAGGTAAGTAACTCTGCTTTCTCCTAGGACAAGCAGGATGTGTCAGCCACACCTGGTGTCTCCCCAGCTACTTGTTACGCGCTGAGGCTGAGGGGGGCCTGAGCCAGACTAGTAGGCCTGTGGGACACCACTGACAAGTCATGAGGAGTACAACGCTTATTGTGCAAGAACAGACGTTTATTGTGCAACTAATGCAATAAGACGGTGCAAGCATCAACAGTAGTGCAAACGCCGTGAGGTAGAACAGGGTGCAAACAACAACAGTGCAGTGGAACCATAGTGCAATAACATGTGCAAACATAGTGCAAACATTGTGCAAGTAGTGATCACATTGTGCAATAACAACTAAGAGGGGGGTCCACAGGTGGGCCACCCTTGTCCATGGTGGCTACAATAGAGGAACTACTGCCCTCGGGCTGAGACTGGGTCGGATGCTCCTGTCACGTCCGGGAAGGTGGAACTTGCTACGGTGGACAGGATTGCTCGACCAAATGAGCTGTCGGCTTCTGCTTGGAGATCAAGGCAATAGTGCTTTTGGAAGGTAAGGTGCGAGGACCAGGTGGCGGCTTTACATATCTCGCTTACTGGGACCTCCTGTGCGCTTGCGAGAGAGGTGGCCAGTGCGCGGAGCTGGTGTGCGCTCGCCTTCTCTGCTTGATGGCTGCCCGCCTTCTGAAGACAGTAGGAGACGCAGTCAGATATCCAGTGGGAGAGTGTGCGTTTGGTGACAGGCCGTCCCGGTCTGTTGGGGTCGAAGGACACGAAAAGCTGGGTCCCTTGCCGGACAGAGGCCGTTCTTTCGATGTAGATGCGCAGGGCCCGGACGCAGTCCAGTGAGTGTAGTCGTTGTTCTTCTGGTGACCCATGAGGGGCAGGGAAGAAGGACGGTAGTTCCACTGATTGGTTGACGTGGAAGACAGAAGAGACTTTCGGAACAAACTTTGGGTGTGTCCGGAGAGACGCCCTGTTGTGGTGAATCCTGGTGTACGGGGGGTGAGCTACCAAGGCTTGTAGCTCGCTCACCCTCCTTGCGGAGGTGATGGCGATGAGGAAAAGCGTCTTCCAGGACAGGAATTTAGATTCTGCCGAGGGCAGAGGCTCGAAAGGTTCTCGTGTCAGTTGTTGAAGGACGATGTTGAGGTCCCACGAGGGAACGGGTCTCTGAACCGGGGGCTGCAGGTTCCTGAGACCTCTCATGAAGCGGGTCACAATGGGCAGAGCGGCTATCGAGCCCGTGGGTGAGTTGTTCTGCGGCTGATGCAGGGACGCGATGGCTGCGAGGTGCACCTTAATTGACTGGGGTTTCAAACCCAGACGGAAGAGCGAGGAGAGATACTGTAGCACCACCGAAACGGGGCACGAGTCCGGCGGGATCCCTTGGCCTGTGCACCAGATACTGAAACGTTTCCACTTGAGACTGTAAGACTTTCTCGTGGACGGTCTCCTGGATGCCAGTACGATGTGCTGTACCTCCGCCGGCAGATGGAGCTCTTGGAAGTTCAACCTCTCAGTCTCCAGGCTGTCAGAGCAAGAGTCTGAAGGTTGGGGTGCCAGGTGGTGCCGTCGTTCTGCGTGAGCAGGTCTGGTCGCATTGGTAGTCGGATGGGAGGTTCCTGCGAAAGCTGCAGTAGTAGGGGGAACCACATCTGCCTTGGCCAGTGGGGCGCAATCAGGATGACGTGCGCCTTGTCGTTGATGATGCGCTGTACGGTGGCTGTCATGAGGGGGGTTGGGGGAAAGGCGTAAGCCAGCCTCCACTCCCCCCAGGGTATTGCGAACGCGTCTGAGGCCACTCTCTGGGGTGAGGGGCGTCTGGAGCAGAATAGAGGGCATCTGGAATTGTCTTCGGTTGCAAAGAGGTCTATCCGTGGCTTGCCCCAACGTCGGAAGATGGACTCCGCTACCTCCTCGTGCAGCGTCCATTCGTGGGGCTGGAGCTGCCTGCTTAGTCTGTCCGCAATCGCGTTCTGCTCCCCCGGGAGGTACGTGGCCTGTAGAAGGCAGTTGTGTGACAAGGCCAATGTCCAAGTCTGGAGGGCCTCCCTGCAGAGAATGCGGGAGCCCGTACCCCCTTGCTTGTTGAGGTAGAACATGGTCACTTGGTTGTCGGTCTGGATCAGGACTGTCTTCCCTGCGAGATGTGACATGAAGGTCTGGAGCGCATACCTGACCGCTCGGAGTTCGAGGACATTGATGTGGAGGGATTGTTCCGTCCTGTTCCAAGCTCCTTGCGTACTGAGCTGCAACAGGTGGGCTCCCCAGCCTGTGGAGGAGGCGTCCGTGGTCAGGACGAGCTGGTAGCCGCAGGGTTGAAGACTCTTGCCTTCGGAGAGATTGGCAGGCGCCATCCACCACTGGAGGCTCTGGGCAACCCTCGGTTTGATCGGGATCAGGGCAGTGAGAGCTTGAGACCGTTGTTTCCAGTAGGAGCGCAGGTGCCACTGTAGAGTGCGCATGTGCAGCCTGGCCAGGGTTAGGACTGAAGTGGTCGCTGCCATGTGACCTAATAGGCGCAAGATGTCGTGGGCAGTGGTCTGTCTTGCGGAAGACACCTTCTTCGCGAGGCGGATGATGTTCTCCTGCCGTTGCCTGGGAAGGAAGGCCTTGGCTGAGGTGGTGTCGATTATGGCCCCGATGAACTCCGTGCGTTGGGTGGGTTCCAGTCGAGACTTCTCCGTGTTGAGCAGGAACCCCAGCTTGGATAGTAGGGTGGTAGTCTCTTGAACTGCCGCCCTGAGTTCCGTGGCGGAGGGTGACGATATCAGCCAGTCGTCCAGGTAAGGAAAGATGGCGAGCCCTTGTTTGCGAAGGTGTGCCGCTGCCACAGCTATGCACTTCGTGAAGACCCTGGGAGCTGGGGATAGACCGAAAGGAAGTACCCGGTACTGGTAGTGGCACCCCATTGCTATGAACCGCAGGAATTTCCTGTGAGAGGCATGTATTGGGATGTGAGAGTAAGCATCCTGTAGATCCAAAGTCGCCATCCAATCTCCCGGTCTGATGAGGGGAAGGATAGAGTTCAGGGAGTACATTCGAAACTTCTCTTTCCAGAGGACGTTGTTCAGCTTGCGGAGGTCCAGGATGGGGCGTAGGCCCCCGGACTTCTTGCGAATAAGGAAGTATCGGGAGTAGAAGCCAGTGTTGATCTCGTCGGGGGGAACCCGTTCGATTGTCCGAGTTCTGATGAGCTGCTGTAAGAGGTCCGCAAGGGCAGCTTCCAGGTGCGGTGATGGTTTGCTGCTGGGTTGTGTGCGCTGCCATGGCGGGGAGGAGAACCGTAAGCGGTAGCCCTCTTGGATAATCTGGAGGACCCACTTGTCCGTGGTGATCACCTGCCAGGCAGGAAGGAAGCTGGATAAGCGGCCTCCCACCGGCGGGGCAGCAAGGACCTGCGTGGCCAGCCGGTGCTGATTGTCAGAAGGAGGAGCTGTTCTTACCAGCTTGTTGAGCGTTTGCTGGTTTTTGTTTGCGATCTCTTTGTGGCTGTCTTTGAAAGGAAGCTTTGTTGTAGTTTTGCTTGAATTTCGGTGCTTGCCACTGCCGGTTGGAGCCGTAGTATTTCTTTGAAGAGACAAAGGGCTTGCGGTAGTAGCTCCCTTTCTGGGACCAGGAGGGGCGTTCGAGTCCGTCCGCCGCTAAAGTCTTTAGCGTGGTGCAGTCCTCTTTCAGACCATTCACTGTATCAGCGACCTTGTCCCCAAAGAGGGAGTCTCCTAAGCAGGGCGCGTCAGCAATCCTGTCATGAGTGTTGTCTGACAGGCCAGAAGCTCGCAGCCAGGCCCAGCGGCGGGCTGCAATGGCCGTGCCCGCCGTCCGGATGGCTGTGTCGAAGGCATCGAAAGCCGTGCTCATCAGATGTTTGGAGCATTCTGCTAGTTCCTGGAACGTGGCTGCGTGCTGTGATTGCTTGGGAGGCTGGAGCAATTGGTCCTTAAGATCTGCCAGGAGGGCGTCTTGGAACAGCAGGTGCTGGAATTGATGAGCTGATATCTTGGCATTCAGCATCGCTCCCTGGAAAACGTTCCGCCCTAGGTCGTCGAGGAGTTTAGGGTCCCGACCAGGGGGATGTGTCGCTTGTGTGCGTGAAGACTTGGCTCTCTTGAGAGCTGACGCTACCACAATAGATTGGTGAGGGAGCTGGGCCCTGTCAAAGCCCGTGGCTGCCTGGAGAAGGTATTTGTTGTCCAGACGTCTGGCGCAGGCTTGTCCGGAGGCAGGGGACTGCCAAAGGGTGGATTGTTTGTCCTTAAGTTTCCGGTGAAGGGGAAGAGACAAGGCTGGCTTGGGTCCGCTGAGATATTTCATCACCTCAGGATCCTTCTCGTCGGAGGGCTCTGCGTTGGTGAGGCCTAGCTTTGCCACAACCTTCTTCAAGAACTTAGGGTAGGTGAGGTCTTCTGGCACCGGAGCCTGTGCCTCCAGTTGCTCGTCCAGAGTGGATCTGGTTGACGGAGATTCGGGGTCCCCTTCTTCTGGGGCGCTCCCCTCTGAGTCCTGCCCCAGCATAGGGGAAGGGCTCCTCTCCCTAGGGGGATCAGGCTCTGGAGAGGCCGGGGTGGGAGAAGTCCCCCCCCTTTCTGGGATTTGTACATCCAAGGGTGCTGCTACGGAGCTGTCCTTGCCCGCAGGAGCGGTCTGTTGCACAAGCCGTTGTAACAGCTGTAATATAGCTTCAGAGGTGCTGGAAGCAGAGGACCTGCTGCTCCGGTGACTCTGCGAGTGAGATCTGCTTCTCCCGCGGTGGCGGGAGGAATCGCTTGCAGTGCTGTCCCCGTGGTGAGAGTGCCTCTTGCTCTTGTGCCGTTTGTTGTGACTGCTTCCGCTATCCCGCGCCGGTGAGACGGCTCCCGGCTGTCGGCGCGGTACTTGTGTCGGCAGCTGCGGCTGTGGTTGCAGTGATGAGAACCCTTGGCGCGGAGGGTATCCTCGGCGCGAGGGGGAGCATCCAGGGAAGTCCTCCGTGGGCTGGCTCGAGGTGAGGGAAGCCCGCGGTGAGGGAGACTCCTGACGTCATCACGGTGGGAGGAGGCGCTCCTGGCCATCGGATTGGGAGTTAAGTCTCTGGGGGCGGAGTCAGGCGGGACCACGTGGGTGGCGCCATCTTGACCGCCCCTGCCAGGACCGCATGGCAATGGAGGGAGTCCGGGGAGGCGGCAGGCATCAGGGGAAACTCCGGAACGCGGCGACACGATGGATTCTCTGGGGCCCCGTTGCAGAATATCGGAGGAGCATCCGGCGGTGGGGGCGCTTGAGCCAGGCACCGCGGAGGCCACAGGGGAAAGAGATATCTCCGGCAGAGGAGGAGGCACGGGGCCTAGGCCCGCCCGGAGTTTTTTCTTTGCGGGAGCCTTCCCCTTAGCGGACTTACCGCGCTCTGAGGTGCCGGGATCGGCAGCGTGTACCGGAGCCGCCAAGAATTCCTTTAGGGAGTGATCCCTGATTTTCTTTGCCCTGGGGGACATCTGGGCGCAGCAGGCACAGTCCTCTACGATATGGGATGCCCCGAGGCATCGGAGGCAGCTCAGGTGAGTATCGGAGATGTTCATTTTCCTTTTGCATGTTGGACATTGTTTAAATCCAGGTTTAGGCATTATTGGTTGCAATTGGTGAGAGAGAGAGCTAAGATCCGTCTTGAGGCAAGGCGGAAGAATGAAAAAACTGGTCGGGCTGGGGGCGGACCGGGGAGGTGGGGTCACCTCACACATGCTCAGAAGCTTCTGAGCTAGAGAGCACTTCCGTCACGGCGCCGTCGGATGACGTCACCAGGTGTGGCTGACACATCCTGCTTGTCCTAGGAGAACCACTATTCTCCAGTACCAGGCATATTGTGAACTAATACAAAACCCTACAACAAAGAGCAAACCTACCATACCATATCAGCACAAACTTCCAAAACTCACATAAGGAGCCCATCCTAAAAAAGCATCACTGTAAATACTAGTGGGCCCTGGAACATCCATACACCTATTTGAAAAGCTGAACAAGTCAAATTACTACAGTACAGTATAGAGCTTTATGTACAAACTCCATGTTAACAGAACACCTGACCTCAATCAAACACTCGTAACATCGACCCTCACCAAGTACAGAATAAGTAACCACAATCTAAAGTAAAAATAAAAATATGTAGACTAAATTTAAATTGAAACCCCAAGAAGTCAGAGTCCACATGCAGTGCAATATCAGATAAATAAGAGATGCAGTTCCCCAATACTGTGTAAAATATAAAAATTGCACAAAGTCCAATAACTAAAATTAACTAAAATTATTTTTTCTACCTTTGTTGTCTGACCATTTTATTCTCTGATCATGCTGGTCCCAATCTGAGGCTTCAGCTTTCCTGTCTTCTCTTAGCTCTCTTTCTGTGGTCTATGGTCCATCTGCCATTTCTTATCTCTTTTGTTTTCTTTACTTCCTTCCATCAGCCCATTTCCAGTTCCAGTAACCCTCCCCAGTATCAGCCCCTTTCCAGTCCTTCCCTCCCAGTTCCCTCCAATGTTAACCACCTTGCATTCCCATGACTGCAACTGGTGTCCATTCCCTTCCAGTCCCCCTCCTTCCCCACTGTCCAGCACCTTCTAGTCCAAATACCATCCCAGATATCAGCTCACGTCCACTCTCAGTGCCACCCCCCCAGTCAGCTCCCTTCCAGTCGCCCTACCCTCTGTCCATCCCCCTTTCAGTGCCATTTGCATGTCAACTCCCTTCCAGCCTGCTCCCCATTACCCAACCACCTACCACTCCATTCCCAAATGTCAGCTCCCTTCCAGTCCCCCTCAGCTCCTTTCCAGCCCCCTCCTTCCCCCGTGTCAGCTCCCTTCGTGCCCCCTCCTTCCCCTGGCAGACCCTCTCATTATCCGCTCCCTTCCAGTCCTATTCTACCATCCTCCCGCATCAGCCCATTTGTAGCCCTAGCCCCTAGTTTTCTTCCAGGGCCAGCAGCACTCTCCTCCCCTCCCCCATTAGCCCATTTCCAGTCCTATCTCCCTTCAGCCCACTCTAGTCCTAGCCCTCCAATCAGCACATTACCAGTCCTAGCTCATTTCCAGTGCTAGCCTCCCATCTGCCCATTACCAGTCCTATTCCCCCAATAAGTCAATTTCCAGTCCTAGCCCCCCAATCAGCCCATTTCCTGTGCTAGCCCCCCTAATCAGCCCATTTCCAATTCTAACCCCCCATTAGCCCATTTCCAATTCTAGCCCCCTCCCGATCAGCCCATTACCAGTCCTAAACCCCATCAACCCATTACCAGTCCTAGACTCCCCCATAGCTCCTTACCAGTCCTAAACCCCCCATCAGCCCATTTCGTCCTAGCCCCCCATAGCCCATTACCAGTCCTAAACACCCCCATCAACCCACTTCCAGTCCTAACCCCCCATCAGCCCATTTCTAGTCCTAGACCCCCCATACCCAATAACCAATCCTAAACCCCCCATCAGCCCATTACCAGTCCTAATACCCCACAGACCATTTCCAGTCGTAGCACCCCATAGTCCATTACCAGTCCTACACACCCCCCATCAGCCCACTTCCAGTCCTAACCCCCCCATCAGCCCATTTCCAGTCCTAGACCCCCCCATAGCCCATTACCAGTCCTAACCCCCCCATCAGCCCATTACTAACCCCCCATCAGCCCACTTCCAGTCCTAACTGCCCCATCAGCCCATTACCAGTCCTAACCCTCCCATCAGCCCATTTCCAGTCCTAGCCCCCCATAGCCCATTACCAGTCCTAAACATCCCCCATCAGCCCACTTCGAGTCCTACACCCCCCCCATCAGCTCATTTCCAGTCCGAGGACCCTCCCCTCACCCATTTCCAGTCCTGGCCCCCAGGGAAATAAAAACTGTCAAGTTGCTACTGCTGCTGAGCCGCTTCTCGGCAGCGGCAGACTCACCTCTCCTTCCTATAGCAGCCGCGGCTCTTGCTCCTTGGAACCGCGGCTGTTCTAGCAAGACCAGCTTAAAAACAAAGCCAGCCAGTGCGGAGCCTTCCCGTGCAGCAGTGTCCCGCCCCCAAAGGAAGTAACTTCTGCCCTTGGAGGCAGGACACCACTGCATGGGAAGGCTCCGCACTGGCTGGCTTTGTTTTTAAGCTGGTCTCGCTAGAACAGCCGCGGTTCCAAGGAGCAGGAGCCACGACTGCTATAGGAAGGAGAGGTGAGTCTGCCGCTGCCGAGAAGCGGACTCGGCAGCGGCAGCAACTTGAGCGTTTTTTTATTTTTAACTTTTGAAGGCGGCTGTTTTGGGGGCATTTTTTGCCCCCTTTAAAACTTCGCCACCTGAGGCAGCTGCCTCACTTTGCCTCATGATAGAGCCGCCCCTGGACAAGCTACGGTACAAATAGTTACTGAAATCCAAAGTCCTATCTTTTCTGGATGTCCCAAGTTATGTCAAAGGAAATCAAAGGAATCCAGCAGATCTTCCACATGAGAAGCAACAGATTCCAGGGAAGAGGGAGGAAGTGAATGTGCAGGCTCTTGCTCAGAGTCCGAAGAATTTAGCAAAGATACAATAGGATCTTGTAACCTAGCAAGAATGGGAAGTCTCTACTCTAGTTTGTTGATAGATCATATTGGGCAAGTTCTTTCAATAACTGTTAAATGAATAAGAAATCTGCATGAGAGGTCACATGATGGCGGAATAGGAATTGGATGTGTTCTCCTGCTCCCGCCTGGTTCAATGCTAATTTTAAAGCTCACTCTGTGAATTTTTTGAGACTCTCGACTCTCACCGGTGATGTCTGGCAAACTAGAACAGTGGAGACCTCCGAAATTGGCAGCAGTGGTGGTGAAGCTCATGAAAAATACCCGGCAGCAAACAATGGCCGAATGCTTAACTCCGCAAGATAGCAGCAGGCAGGTCGCAGCTGCAGGCTCGCTGCGTGCAGATGAGACTTCGGGACCGCTTATGGGATCGGGAGATGGATCGACAGCTGGATAGCCTCTGCTCAATGCACCACTGAAGACTGAGGTGATTTTGGCGGCTACTAAGGCTGATAATGACGAACTCTCTGACAAGCTGAGTTCCATACAGGCAGAGCTCCAGGAAGTACGAAATGAATTAAAAGTGGTGGTGGCCCACATATAGAAGGCAGGGCTCCGAATAGCCAGTACAGACAATGATTTACTAACCCCAAAGGACTCCTCTGCCCAGTATTTGATTCTTAGAAAATTGGTGGCCAAGGTTGATGACTTGAACTGAGCAAGGCTCTCTAACATATGTGTTTGGGGTGTCCCAGAGGGGGGTGATAGCTGGGGCATGGAGGACTTTGTGGTGCAGCTACTGAAGGACTTGTTTACTGACCCAGAGCAGGTCATGGTGGAATGGGCACACCAGGTTCCTGGGGGACCCTCTAATTCAGAGGTGCGTCTTTGCCTGATCTTAGCTAAGACATTGAACTATCATCACAGAGACTGGATTCTTGGGCAAGTTCGGAAAGTGGGAGCCATTGCTTATAAAGATTTTGAAGCGTGGATCTTCCTGTATTACAGCGCAGATTTGGACAAAAAAGGCAAGCTTTATTTTATTTATTTATTTAACTTCTTTTATATACCGCGCTATTTCTTATCAGTGCGGAGTACTTTGAACAGAACAATATACTGTGCGGACAAGCCACATAGTGTTTACATTGAACAGGGATTAAAACTTGGATTTAAAAAGCGGGTAACATTTCTACAGCTTATTTACAATGTTATCCATGTTTTCAGGATTTAAAAGGGGGTAACATTTCTACAGCTTATTTACAATGTTGTCCATGTTTTCAGGATTTAAAAGGGGGTAACATTTCTACAGCTTATTTACAATGTTGTCCATGTTTTCAGGCTATATTCTATTCAGAGCTGATCATTTTGGGTTGGCTATTCCTTGTCTTGCTGGGTATGTTGTTGGGAGGCTCTGAATGTTTGATGTGAGGTGAAAAGAAAGCTGTATTCTCATAACATCTCCCAAGCTTTGCTTTATCTGGCTAAGCTTAGAATTATTTGGAACGGGAACCAGTGTTTTTCTTGGATCCAAATGAGGTTAAGAAGTTTCTTAAGCTCCACTTCCCTGATGAAAACCCCCCACTGGAGGCACTGCAATCTAAGGCCCCGGAGCGTGGGTCTAGAGGGCCCAAAATACAGGGCGAGGACAAAGAATGGCGGAAATCCACCAAAAGATAGTGGAGGCCTTTGCATAAAGTGATGAGGAGGAGGGGGATACTAATCAAGGAGCCATGGACTGAAATTTTGGACATTACTAAGACATTTGTGGAAGTTATTTTTGCCATAGCTGGATTCTGTGGGGTGTGAGTGTGAGTTGGAGTGTGTGTGAGTGATACCGGTGGGGATTGGGGTGAGTGGGAGATGGACCCTATTGCACTGCTACCAGAACTGGAGTCCCTGGGCAGGGAGTGTGAGGGAACTCCAACTGGGGGACAATAATAGCTTTTTATCACCAGGTGGGGTATTGGGATGGCACCGGAGATTTTTCAACAGTGCTGAGGGAGTGCCCCCTGTAGGAAGCAGGGTTGGCTCCTTGGTCCCACCTGGAGAGGGTCCTCCTTGAGTCCCTAACTAGGCCCATGTTATTGTTGTTGGTTTATATTGTTTGGAGGCATCTCAGGGGCCTGGGGGGAGTTTTGATATTGTCAAGGTCATGGCTGTTCCTTGGCTGGCTGTGATGTCTGCAGATCCCTTACAGGAGGAAGCTGCTGCTGTAGGAACTGGGCTATTTTAATTTGGATATATACGTCTTACAAGAAACACATTTGACTGCTCAGGATACCAGGAAATTGAGAGCTCCTTTGATGGAGGAGGTTCTGCACTTGCCGGGGAGGTCCAATAGTGCAGGTGCTGCTATTCTGCTTCGGAAGGGTTTCTCTGGTAAGGCTCTAAATAGGTGGAGAGATGCACAGGGTGTTGGGGATGGAATTGCAGTGTCCAGGGTTGACATTTAGCTTGATCAATGTCTATGCCCCTAATAAGGAGCAGCTTCCTTTCCTGAGGGTGATCTTTGCGAAAAAGGAGGGGTGAACCGTACTCCCAATGATACGAGATGGAGGCAAGTTTCACAGTGCTCTGCTAGAGAAGTGGATATTTGCCTCCTGTGACACCTTGCTGTGAGTTCTAGCTGTTTATTTAATTATTTATTGTTTGTCTAACTGTTTATTTAATTATTTATTGTTTGTCTTAGTGGTGTGCTAGTTCAGCCTTCTCAGCTGTAACTTACCTTGCCTCTCTCAACTAACTGGGCTTTGTGTGGTAGCCAGGTTAACTGTTCATTTTAAATTAAATCTCTCTCCCCAGAACCTGCTGTGTGTTAAACCTTTTTCCTGTCCTAGCCCGCCTGAGTGAATCCTCCCCCTCCTCCCCCCTGCTGAGGTATTGTGTAGCCTTCTTCCTGTTTCCTCCACGTGTGCATAGTCTGTTTTAGTTTGCTTTTCTGATCAGGGAAGAGCAGTGCTTTCACAGTGCTCTGCTAGAGAAGTGGATATTTGCCTCCTGTGACACCTTGCTGTGAGTTCTAGCTGTTTATTTAATTATTTATTGCTTGTCTAACTGTTTATTTAATTATTTATTGTCTGTCTTAGTGGTGTGCTAGTTCAGCCTTCTCAGCTGTAACTTACCTTGCCTCTCTCAACTAACTGGGCTTTGTGTGGTAGCCAGGTTAACTGTTCATTTTAAATTAAATCTCTCTCCCCAGAACCTGCTGTGTGTTAAACCTTTTTCCTATCCTAGCCTGCCTGAGTAAATCCTCCCCCTCCTCCCCCCTGCTGAGGTATTGTGTAGCCTTCTTCCTGTTTCCTCCACGTGTGCATAGTCTGTTTTAGTTTGCTTTTCTCTGATCAGGGAAGAGCAGTGCTTTCACAGTGCTCTGCTAGAGAAGTGGATATTTGCCTCCTGTGACACCTTGCTGTGAGTTCTAGCTGTTTATTTAATTATTTATTATTTGTCTTAGTGGTGTGCTAGTTCAGCCTTCTCAGCTGTAACTTACCTTGCCTCTCTCAACTAACTGGGCTTTGTGTGGTACCCCCTCCCCCCTGCTGAGGGTTCAGGACAGGGTACATTGTAACTGCCCTCTTTAATAGGACTTATCTCCCTCCCTCCCTCCCCAGCACCCCCCCCCACCCCTGGGGTAATTGTAGTTTTATAGGTACTTGCACATCTTAGAGAAAAGGGACTGCTCTCAGGTGCAGCTCTTTATCCAAATCAGTCATACACGGAGGACCTGAGATTAATTAATTAAGCTTCAGGTACACAAGGTGTATTAGGGGTATTAGATACACTCTTATTAGTATAAGCATCTACACCAATCCTTATTATATACAGAATTTAAAAGACCTAAACACAAGCTTTAAACTAAGATGCAGACAGAAGTCCAGCAACGAGATGGAGGTTCTCCGGTCTTTTGCATTGAGTGTCACGTGTATGATTTTCTCCCAGTTGGTGAGAGGTCTTACGTATGCACTAAGTGCAAGGAGCTATTTGCTCTGAGGGAACGAGTCCGTTCTCTAGAGGCTAGAGTAGCAGACCTGGAAGACATAACAAAGGCAGAGAAGTACATGGACGAGACCTACAGGGATATAGTCCTGAAGTCCCACCTCCAGTCTGGCAGCATCCCTGTTGCCATGGAGGAGAGAGGTCACGTGACAGGAGAGCATCACCCTGGTGTGGCAGGAAGTGATCCTGTAACTAGGACCTGTCCTCCAGGTGATGTAAAACCCTCTTGCACCGAGGACGTTTCTCCAGGGCCATGTCCCCATGAGGGGAGGGTCAGGACAGCTGTTATAGTTGGTGATTCAATCATTAGGAATGTAGATAGCTGGATGGCTGGTGGACGTGAGGATCGCCTGGTAACATGCCTGCCTGGTGCGAAGGTAGCAGACCTCACGCACCGCCTAGATAGGATCATAGATAGTGCTGGGGAGGAGTCTGCTGTGTTGGTACATGTTGGTACCAATGACATAGGAAAATGTGGTAGGGAAGTTCTGGAGGCTAAATTTAAGCTTTTAGGTAGGAAGTTGAAATCCAGAACTTCCAGGATAGCATTCTACGAAATGCTTCCTGTTCCACGTGCAGGACCCAAAAGACAGACAGAGCTCCGGAGTCTCAATCCGTGGATGAGACAATGGTGCAAGGATGAGGGTTTTGGATTTGTTAGGAACTGGGGAACATTCTGGGGAAAGGGGGGGCTCTTCCGAAGTGATGGGCTTCACCTTAATCAGGATGGGACCAGACTGCTGGCATTAACCTTTAAAAAAGAGATAGAGAAGCTTTTAAACTAGAAAATAGGGGAAAGCCGACAGTCACCCAGGAGCGCATGGTTCGGACGAAGGTATCCTTGAAGGATACTACCAAAGGCAGTGAGGTTCCAAAAGGGAGTATAGTAGCCCAAATGCCCTTGAGTAAGGAGCAGACAGAGCATAAAGATTCCAAATTACCCATGCCTACCAATAGCCAGATTAATATTAATAAAATACAGTCTCTAAAATGCTTGTATGCCAATGCTAGAAGTCTAAACAATAAGATGGGAGAGTTAGAATATATAGCACTAAATGAGAGGTTAGATATGATTGCACTCTCAGAGACATGGTGGAAGGAGGATAACCAGTGGGACACTGTGATACCTGGATACAAATTATATCGTAATGATAGAGCTGATCAAATTGGTGGAGGGGTTGCGCTCTATGTTAGAGAGGGCATTGAGTCAGAAAGGATTAAAGTTTTGCAGGGAAAGAAATTTGCTGTAGAATCTCTATGGATTGAAATTCCATGTATGAAGGGGAAGGTGATGGCAGTGGGAGTATACTCTCGACCGCCTGGCCAGAATGAACAAATGGATGATGAAATGCTCAAAGAAATCAAGGAAGCTAACAAAAGTCACAACAGAGTAGTAATAATGGGTGATTTCAATTACCCCGGTATCAACTGGGTCAGTGTCACAGCAGGACAAGCTAAGGAGATAAAGTTTCTAGATGAAATAAATGATTGCTTCTTGGAGCAGCTGGTTCATGAACCGACCAGAGGGGAAGCCATACTGGACCTAGTCCTTAGTGGAACGCCAGATCTGGTGCAAGAAATAAGGGTGTTGGGACCACTTGGCAACAGTGATCATAGTATGATCATGTTTGATTTAATTAGTGGAGGACAGATAGTAAAGGAATCCACAGTACTACCTTTTAACTTTCAAAAGGGAGACTATGATAGAATGAGGAATATAGTTAGGAAAAAACTAAAAGGAGCGGTTCCAAAGGTTAAAGACTTACAGCAAGCTTGTGTGTTATTTAAAAATACTATCCTCGAAGCCCAGACCAGCTGTATTCCACGCATTAAGAAAAGTGGAAGAAAGTCCAAAAAACTGCCAGCATGGTTTAAAGGTGAGGTCAGAGAGGCTGTTGCTGCCAAAAAAGCAACCTTCAGGAAATGGAAAAAAGAGCCAAATGATGAAAACTGGAAACAGCACAAGCACTGGCAAGTTAAATGCAAAGCATTGATAAGGTAGGCAAAGCGGGAATTTGAGAAGAAACTTGCTACGGAAGCAAAAACACGAAATAAAGACTTTTTCAAGTACATTCGTAGCAAAAGGCCTGTGAGAGAGTCAATTGGACCATTAGATGATAGAGGGGTAAAAGGGGCAGTAAGAGGAGACAAGGCTATAGCAGAGAGACTGAATGAATTCTTTGCTTCGGTCTTTACTGAGGAAGATGTAGGGATGTTACCCAAGACTGAAGTGGTATTTAAAGGTGATACTGCAGAGGAATTGAGAGAAATATCGCTACACCGGGAAGATATATTACAACTATTTGATAAACTGAATAGTAGCAAATCACCTGGACCGGATGGTATACATCCCAGAGTGTTGAAAGAACTGAAATATGAGATTGCAGACCTGCTATTGGTAATCTGTGAACTTTCATTAAAATCATCTGTAATACCTGAAGATTGGAGGGTCGCCAACGTAACACCAATTTTTAAAAAGGGTTCCAGGGGTGACCCGGGAAATTACAGACCGGTGAGCCTGACGTCAGTACCAGGGAAAATGGTAGAAACCATCATAAAGAACAAAATTACACAGCATGTAGATAGTCATGGCCTAATGGGAGACAGCCAACATGGCTTTAGACAAGGAAGATCTTGTCTTACTAATCTGATATGTTTTTTTGAAGGTATGCATAAACAGGTAGACAAAGGTGAGTCGGTTGATATAGTGTATCTGGACTTTCAGAAAGCTTTTGATAAGGTCCCCCATCAGAGACTTTTGGCGAAGCTAAAAAGTCATGGGATAGGAGGCAGTGTACTATTGTGGATCGGGAACTGGTTAAAAGATAGAAAGCAGAGGGTAGGGCTAAATGGCCAATATTCCCAATGGAAAAAGGTGAATAGTGGAGTACCCCAGGGATCTGTACTGGGTCCACTACTTTTTGACATATTCATAAATGACCTGGAAAAGGGAATAATTAGTGAGATTATCAAATTTGCAGATGACACAAAACTGTTTAAAGTTGTTAAAACCCAAGAGGATTGTGGAAAACTGCAGGAGGATCTGGATAAATTGGAAGACTGGGCATCCAAATCGCAGATGAAATTTAATGTGGACAAGTGCAAAGTTATGCACCTAGGAAAGAACAACCCACACTATAGTTACACGATGCAAGGCTCCACATTAGAAACCACCACCCAGGAAAAAGATTTAGGAGTTATCGTGGATAACATGTTAAAACCCTCCGCCCAGTGTGCAGCGGCGGCCAAGAAAGCAAATAGAATGCTAGGTATCATAAGGAAAGGGATGGAGAATAAAACAAAGGATATTATAATGCCTCTGTATCGCTCCATGGTACGACCGCACCTTGAATATTGTGTGCAATTCTGGTCACCGTATCTTAAAAAGGACATAGCGTTATTAGAAAAAGTACAGAGAAGAGCCACCAAATTGGTGAAGGGGATGGAAGGCTACTCCTATGAAGAGAGGCTAAAAAGGTTAGGGCTCTTTAACCTGGAAAAGAGACGGCTGAGGGGAGATATGATAGAGGTCTATAAATTAATGAATGGAGTGGAACGGATAAACGTGGATCAATTGTTTACGCTATCAGAATATAGAAAGACTAGGGGACATGTAATGAAGCTACAGGGTAAACTATTTAAGACAAATAAGAGAAAATATTTTTTCACTCAACGTGTAATCAAACTCTGGAATCTGTTACCGGAGGATGTAGTAAGGGCTGTTAGTATAGCTGGGTTTAAAAGAGGTTTGGACAAGTTCCTGGAGGAAAGGTCCATAAACCACTATTAAAAAGGGACCCAGGATATCAATGCTTGACCCAGTACAAGCATTGTGGAACCTGTGTCTTTTGGGGATATTGCTAGGTACGTATGACCTAGATTGGCCACTGTTGGAAACAGGATACTGGGCTTGATGGACCTCGGTCTGACCCAGTATGGCATGTCTTATGTTCTTATGTTCTTAAGTTTAATCTTGTACCTCAGAGTGCTGTGGACAGATCGGCCGGGGGTGGGGGGAGGGGGGGGAGGGATGGAAGGCAGAGCGTTCATTGGGTTCCTTGGGGACAGTACATAATCTGATAGATATTTGGCGGATAAAACATCTGGGCCTCCAGCAGTATATGTGTTATTCTTCTGCACACAACTCATACTCAGGCTTGATTTCTTTTTTCTGAGTCCCTCCCTCTGCTCCTTAGTGGGGAATTGTTGTATTGGGAGTATAATGTGGACGGATCATGCTCTAATCCATCTTTGACTGGGGTGTGGGCCATTAAAGGGGGGGGGGGAGTCTAAGCCCCGGAGGCTCAACACCTCTGGTGTTAGATGGAGTTGTGATTGAGGAGGTGGAGGGGGGTGATTAAAGAGTATATAAAGGAGAATGACACCGGGGAGGTTTTTGTACCTACTGTATTACTTGGGATGCCTTGAAGGCAGTGGTCTGGGGATGTTTGATAGGGGTGGGCTCCAGGAAGAAGAGGGAGCACCTGCAGCATCTGCAGGACTTAGAGTGAGAGGTCCAATGTTTGAGTTAGAGCATATGAAGAAGCAGACCTTGGACCTCTCTAGCCAATTGGCCTTGAAGAGGGGGGAGTTGAACTCTCTTTTATCTGAAGAACTGGAGGTGCTGTTTAAAAAGACAGCACAAACTTATTATTACAGAGGAGGTAAGGTTGATAAGTTGTGGCCTCGCTTTTGAAAAAGGGACAGGCCCCGACAACCATTCTTCAGATGAAGTATTCGCAGGGTCAGATTTACTATAGGGAAGGGATCAAACAAGTTCTTGTTCGGTTTTATATGAATCTGTACTCATCAGAGAGTATGGGGCAGTCGGGTCCTATCCTAGAATATTTGGATGGAAAGGTGGTTACACAGCTCTCTACAGAGGGGAGGGAAATAATTGGACAGCCCTATCACAGGGTTGGAGCTCCAGCAGATGATACAGGGTCTCCCACATGGAAAGGCCGCAGGTCCTGATGGGTTTCCTCTGGAATTTTACAAGACGTTTTGTGGTGTTCTCTCCCCTCTGCTTAGCAAGGTTCTTAATAGTGTATTAGAGGAAGGTATTATCCCATCTTTTTTTCTGGAGGCGCATGCCATTCTGATCCATGAGCAGGACAAGGACCTGGACTTCCCAGGTTCGTATGCGATTTCTCTACTCAATACGGACACGAAGCTGCTTGCTAAGATTCTGGCTCAGTGGCTGAATCAGTGATTCCATTGGTGGTGGCTAAGGATCAAACTGGATTTATTAAAGGCTGGAATGCTTCTGATAATGTTAGGAGGGTATTGGATATCAGTGTGTCTTAGAGCCTAAAAAGCCTGCGATCTTCTTGGTGTTAGATGCCGAAAAAGCATTAGGCTGGGTAGAATGGTCGTTTTTGATGCATGTTTTAGAAATTCACCAGTTTGTCCTGGCATTTTTGTGGGCAGAGCAAGCCCTTTACAGTGCGCCTATAGTGCATCTCCGCATAAATGGAGTTCTTTCTCTTCTCTTTGCTCTGGGCAGAAGCACTAGACAGATGCCTGCTGTGCCCACTTCTTTTTGTACTACCTCTTGTTGAATCTTTAGCTCAAGCTTTTCAGGGGGAATAGGGCAGTGGAGGGGGTCTGGATGGTGGGGGTGGTGGTGGGGGGGTTTGAACATAAGGTGACGTTATTCGCAGATGATACCCTCTTATTTTTATTGAATCCTGAGGGCTCTCTCACCGAGTCTGAACCTGAATATCAGTTTTGGGGCAGTGTCTGGCTATAAGCTTAGTGCAGGGAAGTTGGTTATCCTCCCTTTTAATGTTGGACAGAAGCTGGAGATGGAGCTGAAGGAGATGGTCCCTTATCAGTGGGAAGGGGACTCTGATATATCTAGGAGTGTGGATCCCTCGTTGGCTTGATAAACTTTTTCAATTGCATTACCCCTCTTTGCATTACCCCTCTGAGGACTTGCAGAGGTGGCATTTCCTGCCCTCTTCCCTCCTTACCAGAATTAATGTAATATAGATGAATGTCCTTCCCACATATCTTTATTTCTTTATGATGATATCCTGTATGATTCCAGATGCCTTCTTTAGGGATCTGCATAGGACGGTCGGCCAATTTTTGTGGAATGATAAGAGGGAAAGGATTAAACTTAGAGTGCTGATGCATCCTCGCAGAGGTGGGTGATTTGGCTCTTCTATACTTCAAATGGTATTACTGGGTGGCACAGATGCGAGTCATTTATTATTGGTGGTCAGCTAACCCTGCCCAGTACTGGATAACTTTGGAGGGTGCCCAGATGGAATGTTTTCCTATGGGGGCTGCTCCCTTCTCTCAGGCCACGGGGAGAAGGGAATTGGTGTGGGGGCATCCAGTGGTGGGGGGACACATTGGGAGTGTGGGATCAGGTGGTGAGCTGGTTAGCGTTCTCCCCCCAGCAGTCTCAATTGGCTGACTTGGCGAATGCACAGGCCTTCTTCCCATTGGGTCTGATCCTCTTTGGTTTCGGTGGATGGCGACTAATGTCCTGCAGCAGGTGGTAGATTTTATTAGTAAGGGACGATTTTTATCTAGGCAGGAAATCATGGAATACTGTATGGTCCTTCACTTTTTTTCACTCTCCAACTAGAACATTTCTTAATGTCCAATAAGCCCCGGTACCTCTGTGCACCTCACTCCTGAGAAGCCTTCTTTCTGGCTCCTAAAAAGGGGATTGGCAATTTGGCACAGATTTATTGGATTTTGGCCTAGGCGAGTTGTCCCTTACATGGTTATCAACGTAAAAGGGAGAGGGACTTAGTGAGGAAGTGGTCGATGGAGCAGTGGAGCGCTCTCTAGGAGAATACCCCCCCCTCCCTCACACATCTTGCTCTCCGTGCCTCACCTGGACTTTCAGTATAAGCTTTTGTTTACGATATACCTCACTCCGTGGAAGTTGAGTCTCCTCAGGGGATTGTTGGAGGGACTGCGGCTCCCTGGGTACTCTCCTGCATGTTATGTGTGAATGTGAGAAGCCTAAGCCTCTGTATCAGGAAGTGATTGAGCGTTGTTCTTGTCTTACAGGGAGGGCTTTGGTCCGTGACCCTGCCTTGATGTTATTAGGTTACAAAGAAGGTCCCCCAGAGATTTGCCTCAGTAGGAATGATCTTGCTGCGCAGTGGAAGAGTCCCATGCCCCCTTCCATTTCAGACTAGCTTAAAAGGTTGCTCCATCTTACGGAGTTAGAGAAGGGAGTGGCTAGAATGAGAGGGAAACTAAGTAAATTTGCCAGGGTCTGGACTTCTGTTCAGGTGGCAGTGAAGGCTGTCTGGGAGATGGGAGGATATTGGCTGAGCAGGTGGGGGAGAGAAGATGTGTCCTGTGGGCAGCGAGGTCCCCCCTCCCCTGGCCACTGGCATGTTTTTATGGGGTTGGGGTTGGATTCCACCCTCTTTCTAGCAGTTGGGGGCTTGGGGCCAGGCCTGGCCTCATCCTTTTCTTCCTTCAAGATTGTCTCTGGGTGGGTACTTTTGCCCTGTACTTTTTGGGTTTCCTTCTGATTATTGGTTATCTCTTATCCCTTGTCTCTCTCCTTTTCTGCTCTCCTCCCTTCTTCCCTCCGTTCGCCTCTGGTCCCTTGACTTATTGGCACCTTTTCCCTCCTGGTGTTCACTGCTTTCTTTTTTGTTCTGCCTTACCTTTGTGTGTTGGTGCATTAACCCCGTTTAGAGTGTTTATGATAAATATATTTCAGGATAACAACATTAGTTTTGTGTTATGCTGTTTGATACATTATTTGATATGACCATAGTTGCTATATGAATGTACCTTTTGGAATGTATTTCTTGTTATATTAAGCAGAAAACTAAAGAATAAAAAAAAGAGAAATCTGCATGAAAGAATATGAATGTTCTGCAAACATCAGCTACATCCACGTTTGTTCTGTTCTAAAAAGAATAATCTTGACCCAGATCTTCCATTTAGTTATTGCCCAGTTTAAAATTTACCATTTCTCACCAAGGTTATCAAAAAGACTGTTTTCTCACATTAACATATTTTATTACTAAAACTAAACATCCATCCCCCTAGGCAATCTGGATTCCTCACTGCCCACAACACGATGACTGCCATCACCGCTCTTTTAAGTGAGATCTTTGTACACAAATCAGCCGTAATTGTTTCACTTGACTAGTCATCAGTTTTTGATTTAATTGACCTTTCCTTGTTAATACATTGCCTTTATGAAATTGGCATTGGGGATTATGTTTTGGACTGGTTCATATTCTTCCTAAAAGAGCATTAATTTAAAGTCATTACATACTCCAACAAATATTCATCAGCTTCCACCTTCCCCTGTGGGGTCCCTCAGGGCTCCATCATAGAAACATGACGACAGAAAAAGACCACATGGCCTATCTAGTCTGTCCTTCCATATCAACAACTACAACAGTCCCATTTTTTCCTTTAGAGATCCTCTGTGTTTGTCCCATGCTTTTTTGAATTCAGTTACTGTCCTCATCTCTACCACCTCCACTGGGAGACTATTCCACGGATCCACCACTCTTTCCATGAAGAAATATTTCCGCAAATCACTCCTGAATCTACCCCCTTCACCCTCATCCCATGTCCCCTTGTAGCAGAACTTGCTTTCAATTGAAAGAGGCTCTCCCCCTGAACATTTATGCCACGGAGGTATTTAAACATCTCAATCATATCACCTCTATACCGCCTTTCCTCTAAGGTGTACATATTAAGATCCTTAAGTTGTTGCATCCCCAGCCCCCGAGCCACGTGCTTAAAGGGTCAGGGTGGACATTATTGTTTTCATCCAAGGGTGAAACTTTTCTTAGCCCAGATGCATGCTGGTACTAGTAGTCCCTTTCTTGAAATAATTAGTTGTGAAAGCCATGTGTAAGGTAAAGGGTAAGGTTTATTCCCATAATGCACAAACAAAGGTTCAACGAAGGAAAACAGGATTCTCACCTCATTCAGGATTTTCAAAAAGGTATTTACAGAATTCAAAAGTTAGACGTGCTTCACAGTCTTATTAGCTATGCAGGTGTTAGAACAAACCAGTTCATGCAAACAAAAGCAATCTTCTTCTTTTAGCTTATCAAAACTGTATTTTTACATATACCCTGTGAGCTATACTTCTGCCAAGGATTCCAAACTCCCGGCTAGACAAAGTGTACAATCCATGAGACAGTCAGGTAGCAATGAATCGGGCTCAGCAGGGTCTATTTGCATCTCCTCCTGTTCTAACGATATATCTGCTGGCCCTGAGCTTTCCTCATGTAATTCTGGCTTCACTTTAGAGTTTCTCTCTAAAACTCTCCAGCCTTGCTCTACCTGGTCTGGAAAACAGGTAACAGGACTTTTAGTTAGCACTTTTTGTACAGGTTCCCAAACCTCTCTCCAGCTGTGTTTATTGCACCTACGGCTCTCTGGCTTCCATGCCTTTCTAGAGCTTGGCCACAGTTCCTGGTTCAGTGTTGTGTTTCTCAGACTCCTGGGCTGAGTCTTGTGCACCCACCTCTGAACTCCTTGTAGCTCACGGTCAGGAAAGGAAGTATGCAGGTACCTCTGCTCTCTGAGCTGTGCTTCTCTGGTACTTTCTTTACCAGGCACTTTCCAGGTCCCTCTCCTTTCTCTGTCTTCCTTGAAGACTTCTCCCTGGAGCTTTCCCCCGTGGAACTGTTTCTCTTGGAACTTGTTCCTTCTCTGTAAGGACCGCAAATCCAACTGCCTCTCCTTCTTTCCTCGGAGCCGTCTCCTTCCTCTCTCTTCTGCGTCTGCTTCTGCTGCCGCTGCTGCTGCTCTTTCTGACCTGTCTAAGCCATGCTTATAAAGCTGCTTCTCAGTTAGGGTTTCTCTCACCCTGACCAGGTGTGTTATCCCTTGAGTTAGTTATTGCATCATCCAAGCTTGGGTGTGTCAGCCTACCCTCTGATCCTTCGTGCTTGCTCCCTCTGGCTGCGCTTTGCAGTAACTGCACTTTAGGTCTGTCACTTTTCTTTAAAGGGATCAGTCATTTTTTCTATCTCCATAGGTTCACTGGCCTCTGCTTCATCACAAAGTCTGTCCTCATATGCTTTATAATGAAGACCACTAACAATTTTAGTAGCCACCCGCTGCACTGACTCCATCCTGTTCACATCCTTTTGAAGGTGCGATCTTCAGAATTGTACACTATACTCCAAATGAGGTCGCACCAAAAGACTTATACAGAGGCACTATCACCTCCTTTTTTCTGCTAGCCATTCCTCTCCGTATGCACCCAAGCATCCTTCTAGCTTTTGCCATCGCCTTTTCTACCTGTTTAGCTACTTTAAGATCATCAGACACAACCATGCCTAGGTCCCGCTCTTCTTTAGTGGACAAAAGTACTTCACCCCCTATACTATATTGCTCCCTTGGATTGCTGCAGCCCAAATGCATGACCTTACATTTTTTAACATTAAATCCCAGCTGCCAGATTCTAGACCATTCTTCAAGCTTAGCTAGATCCCTCCTCATGTTTTCTACACCTTCCTGGGTGTCTACTCTATTGCAGATTTTGGTATCATCCACAAAAAGGCAAACCTTTCCCGACAGCCCTTCCGCTATATCACTAACAAAGATGTTAAAAAGAATTGGACCAAGGACAGATCCCTGGGGCACACCACTGGTAACATTCTTCTCCTCAGAGGGAGCCCCATTTCTCTTGTTCTCTTTGTCGCCTCCCACCCAACCAATTTCTAACCCAAGCAGTAACTTTAGAGTCTATCCCTAGGGTGCTCAGTTTGTTTATAAGTCGCCTGTGAGGAACAGTGTCAAAGGCTTTACTGAAATCTAAATACACCACATCTAGGGCTCTTCCTCGGTCCAACTCCCTGGTCACCCAGTCAAAGAAATCAATCAGATTTGTCTGAGAAGACCTGCCTCTGGTGAATCCATGCTGCCTCGGATCCTGTAATCTGCTGGACTCCAGAAACCTCACTATTTTCTCTTTCAGCAACATTTCCAATAATTTACTAACCACGGAAGTTAAACTAATCGGCCTGTAGTTTTCAACCACATCCTTACTTACGCTTTTGTGTAAATGCACCACATGAGCCTCTCTCCAGTCCTTTGGCACCACTCCTGACTCCAACGAGGCATTGAAAAGGTCAGTCAGTGGAGCTGCTAGAATGTCCCCAAGTTCCCTCATTATTATAGGGTGTATCCCATGTATCCCATCCGGTCCCATCGCTTTGTCTACTTTAAGTTGAGCTAGTTTCTCACGAACACAGTCGTCGGAAAATTGTTCAAGATGCCCCTCGCTTCTGTTCCTGTTTGTGGGTGTTTTCTGAGGTCCTGCTCCTGGTTCTTCATCTGTGAACACAGAACAGAAATATTTGTTAAGCAATTCCGCTTTATCCTCATCAGCTTCTACATATTCCTCCCCTTCATCCTTGAGTCTGACAATACCACATTTGACCTTCCTCTTCTCACTAACATATCTGAAAAATGTCTTATCCCCCCATTTTATTGCATTGGCTGTTTCCTCCTCTTTTTGAATCTTTGCTTTCCTGACTACTTTACTAGCTTCTCTAAGTTTTTCCAAATATAGATGCCCGTCTTCCTCTCTCTGTGATCTCTTGTATTTCATGAAGGCCTCCCTCTTTTTCTTCACTTTTTAAGCTACTTCTTTCGAAAGCCATAGCATTCTCCTTTTCCTTTTACCTTTATTTACCATTTTAACAAAAAGGTTGGTTGCCCTTAAAATATCCCCTTTCAGTTTTGCCCACTGATTTTCTACATCCCCCAGCTGTTCCCATCCCGCTAACAACTCCCTGAGGTATTGCCCATCTTGGCAAAGTTAGTCTTCCTAAAGTCTAAGACCTTCACCTTTGAATGGATTCTAACAGCCCTAGTCCTAATACTGAACCACACCATCTGGTGATCAGTGGATGCAAAATGATCTCCCACTATACCATAAGCACCAAGTCCAGTATGGCCCCTTCACGTGTGGGGTCTGTTACCAATTGCCTGAATAGTTCTCCCTGTAGAGAAGCCAAGATCTGTTTACTTCTAGATGATATTGCAGCAGGAATGTGCCAATAAACATCTGGCATATTGAAATCCCCTATCAGTAGCACTTCCCCTTTCCTAGCAATGCTGCTTATTTATTTACATTCTCTTACATTCTCTTATATACCGCACTATTCTGCATCAGTGCGGTTTACATTGAACAAACTGAAATTACATTGAACAGGGCATTATAACTTGGAGATAACTATTTTACAGGGAACATGGGCTATGGAGGGTTAAGTGGCTTGCCCAAGACCACAAGGAGCACCTGTGGGACTAGAAACCCCAGTCCTTCCGGCCCAAGGTTGCTGTCCTCTAGTGGGATTTGAACCCCCGACCTTCAGGCCTGAAGTACCTTGCCCCAACCACTAGGCCACTCCTCCACTTATGTCTTCAATTAACTCTGTCCACCTATTCCTCTTGTGAGAGAGGTCTGTATATCACGCCAATGCAAATAGATTTCTCTTTCCCTCTTTCTAGTTTAACCCACAATGCCTCCTCTCTCCCTTTTAAGCTCTGTAATTCCAAAGCTTTAATAGTATTTTTTACATATAGAGCAAATCCTCCTCCCCTTCTTCCTATCCTGTCCTTTCTGAATAAAGTATAGCCAGGTATAGTTACATCCCAGTCATGGTTTTCTGTGAACCATGTTTCTGTAACTGCCACTAAATCCAAGTCGGCCACTTCCACCAAAGCTTCAACATCAGGGATCTTATTTCCCATGCTATGGGCATTTATACACACTGCTTTCCATATGTTATGCCTGTTACCTATTTCCATAAAGGTATTTAATGCATCACTTACCTGGGGGCTTTTTTCACCCATCCCCAATGAATCTAGTTTAAAGCCCTCTTCAGTAGATTAGCCAGTCTACTACTGAAGACGCGTTGACCTTTCTTGGACAGATGGATGCCATCTCTGCTCTGCAACCCTTGGAACAGCATCCCATGGTCTAGGAAACCAAAACGCTCTCGATGACACCATCCACGCAGCCATGCATTCATCTCCAGGATGAGGGCCTCTCTGCCTTGGCCTTTACCCTCAACAGGGAGGATTGAAGAGAACACCACCTGTAGAACTAACTGCTTCACCCTCTGTCCCAGAGCCATGAAGTCACTTTTGATACGCTCAGAGGGATACCTGGCAGTATCATTTGTTCTGACATGGATTAGCAACATTGGGTAATAGTCAATGGGCTTGATGAGTCTCGGCAAACTCTCCGTAACATCTTGGATTATGGCACCAGGCAGACAGCATACTCTCTGGAGATCAAGTCTGGTCGGCAGATGGATGCCTCAGTATCCCTCAGAAGAGAGTCACCAACCACCACTACCCTTCGCTTCCTTGTGGTCACTGATTCTGCAACATTGGTGTATTTGAGCTCTGGTTCGTCCCTTTGCAGAGATACTTTCTCCTCCTCCACTTCCAGGGCTGCATAGTGGTTCTCCAATTCAAGGGCTGGAGAAGTTGGATGGGTAATTCTTCAGGCCCTGGTGACTTGTGTCCAACCTTCGTCATTCTTTTGGCACCCATCTTCTCCTCTGCCAGAGAGCTTGGATGTTTCAAGAAGCATCTCATCAATGTACTTCTCACTGTCTTTAATGCTCCTCAGCCTCGCCACCTCCTCTCTTGAGTTCCTCCACTTGTTTCCTCAGAGCTTCAGCATGCAGGCACCCTGCACATGGAACCGGTCCTTCAACCGGCATTGGGATCTCTGTCTGGACAGAGACAGAAGCTGTAACGGGGGCAACAGTTTTAGCGGTACAATTTTTCCCAGCCATTGTTCTGTTTGTGGAGCTTAGGTATCTGTTAAAGCAAAAGAGAGATCTATGAAAGTACCAGCCGGTTTCCCAGCTGTCCTTTCAGAGAAAAAGCAGTTAAATCTCTTTAATTATATTCAAAATGTGCTGTTCCAAGTCCCTGTGCTTTGTTAAATGGGGAGGTGCCCTATAAAGCAAGACTGCTCACTAGGGGTGGGTGGGAGTTGGGGTGGGTTGGGAGGAAACTAAGACATGATTAGGCATCAGCAGTTCTCAAAAACTGAGAAGGTTACTAGAGTTTAAACCCTATTCTGCTAAAGAAAATATTGCCACTAAACCACCAATACTTTTCCATATCTTCCTATCACCTCTTGCGACCCTGGTCAAAGATCATGGTGTTAGTGGATATTTCTACGCTGATGAAATTCTTTTGGTGCACTATGTAGATACAACTTTGACTCCTGATCTTTCCCCCTTGATCATCTGTCTGGATGCAGTGGCCGTTTGGTTAGTCTCTCACCATCTTCAACCCAACCCTGCAGAATCCCAAGCATTAGAGATATCTTGAAGATCTCATCTGCAATTGGTTAGCCCAATGATTCAAGGTACTTCCATTCCATTGGTCAACTCATTAATGCATCTCAGTGTCATCTTTGATTCTCAATTATCCTTTCACACCCACATGGCTTCTACTGTTCAGGCCACTTTTTATTCTCTTTGGCATCTGCATTCCATAAAGCTGTTTATTTCATTTCAATCCCTACATATCCTCATCCATGTGTGTGTCACATCACATCTTGATTATTCTAATCACATATACTGTGGACTTCATCTTACCATTTGTCTTTTAACAAACGTATCCAAAAATTATTATATCAGTCCCCTTTTTTACAGCACCATTGGTTACCACTACCATATTGTTTTCATTTTAAAATACTAATACTTGCACACAAAACATACTATTCATGTCTCCACAACTATTTATCCACTCTCCTGCCTCCCTATAGCCCACTACGTTCCTTATGATCATAGAACAATAATTTGCTCATTATTCTCCCAGTCTCAAAAGCACAAATGGAGGCATCATGCCATTTGGATTTTTATTTTCTGGCATATCACTCTGGAATTCCTTACCCCTCCATATTAGGAAAGAATCCTCTTACAAACAGTTTAAAGTGTTTCTCAAAACTCATGGTTTTGAAAAGCCTTCCTGTGACGTCCAGACTGAAAGTAGTAGGACTGAATTTAGCAATCTTGTATGTCAGTGATCTCTTATTTTGTGTTATCTATTCTTATTGTTTTCTGTTTAAATTGGATTTCCTTTCATTTTAAAATTTTAGCATTGTAAACCGCTTCGGAACTACTAAGTTAAAGGCGGTATAGAAAGTCCTTTAATAAACATAATGGGCCCAATATTCAAAAGGCATTTAGACAGTTTACAGCCCACTAAACTGTGTAAATGCCTTAAATGGGGATACTGAATGGCTCTTACATGGTTAGTGCCATTGAATATCCCCTTCTAACTCCCCTACGTGCCCTGATCCTATCTGGTTAGCATCAGTGCATGTAGGGGGCACTCTGGAGTGGAGCAGAGGCAGTGACAAGCGCTAACCAGACAGCAGCGATATTGCATGCTGCCCGATTAGCAATCTGTGTCTTAAAGATAGGTGAGGAAAAACCCTTGTCTATCTTTAAGGTGAAGGAGCTAATCGGGCAGCATGCAATTTTGCTGTTGCCCGGTTAGCTTCGGTGGCTTCTGGCATGTGCAGCAGTGCCCAGATATTCAATGCTGTCACCGTGGCATTGAATATCTGGGTTAGAGGGTGGCGGGGGGGGGGGGGGGGGAGGCTATGCACTGATGAGGCACATAGCCCTTCGAGGATGTGACTGAGTCAATATCGGGCCCGATAAACATGGGAGGGGAATTTTAGAAGGGACACCCAAGTACAATCTGGGATGTCTAAGACAGAACTATGAAAAATAATGCAGGCATGTCCAGGTGCAGATCTGATTTCACAAATATGGATATGTGCCCAATATAGACATCTGCAAGGGCATATACACAGACATCTGCAGAACTATATTTCAGAACTTAGATGCCTAGGATAGCCTAATGGTTAGAGTAGTGGGCTAGGAAAAGGGCAGCAAGGGTTCAAAGCTCACTGCTGATATTGTTGACATTGTGCTAAATACTGGGAAAAATGGAGTGCTTTCTTCTGTACACCCTCTAGATATGCTTAAACTAAAACAAGCACTTCTCAGATGCCTGTTCTTGCCTGGAGCAGTTCTAAACTTAGATGTGACACATAATGTCCATGATGTTTCTAAGAGCAGGTGGGGACATCCAGGTTCCTGGAATACCTCCACTGCAGCCCTGTTCAGACTCAGACATCCTCACACTGGAGATGTCCCCAGAGCCAGCTTCTAAAATGGCTCTGGAGAAGTTACTATGCTTTGGACATCTCTATGCCCCTTTTTCAGACATCCAAAGCATGAATAGGGATTCCAAAATTACCCCCATAGTCACCAACACTGGAGATGACTGTGGCACAGCAAGTCACTCAGATGATTGTGCAGAAGCTTGGAAATCTGTGCTGAAGAGATCAGGTCTATACTGAGCGTACCTGCACTGTTCAGAGGTTCTAGCGTAGAAAGGGAGCCAGATTACTTTCTTTTGGCCTGTAGAGATGTTGCAAACAGAAGAAAGAGCAGAGGAAACAAAATAATTGGAACAGATTTTATGATGTCCAACGCGGCAGAGGAAACAAAATAATTGGAACAGATTTTATTATGTCCAACGCGGCCGTGTTTTAGCAGTTGATGCCTGCATCAGGGGCAACTTTAATAAAACACAAAGTAAACATATATATAAATATATAAATTTAAACGCATAGTTGGTTTGGGAAAGAAAGATGGGAATGGAAGGCAAGGAGTGAGAATGCTAGGGGGAGGGGAAGGAGAAAGGAACAGAGGCTGAGAAGGGAACAAAGTTGGGGGGAGGCAGCAGGTGAGGGTCTGCAGCCAGGGGTGAACGATTGCAAGAGTTGGAAGTTGAAGAGAGGGCAGAAAAGATTACAATTGATATATGCTAAAAGGTGCAGCCCCTACTCCCACCTTCACCAGAAGACACCCATCACCCCACTCCCCACACCATACAAACATACACACAGAGGTATTTATTTTTATTTATTTATTTAAACAGTTTTCCTATACCATCCCTTCCATCAATCAAGGGCGGTTTACATCAAACACAAAACTCAGCTACAGAGAACATATTGAATTATGATACAGAGAACTATTTACATGCCAGTTAAACACATATACCGTAGTATAGTGGAAGCTGGGTCTCTTAACTATTTACAAGACTGTAAAACAGTGAGTGAGGATTACAGTGCGCGTATGCTGAGGGATTGGCATGCCACCCCCGCCGCATCCACACACACATAGTATATGACAGCAGATAAAGACCAGTATGGTCCATCTAGTTTGCCCAGTAAGTTGGCTAGAGTGGTTATAACTGCCACTCCGTGCAGGTTACCCCCCCCCCCATGCCTGTGTTGAGGGTTGTAACTCCTCACCATGCAGGTCAGCCTCCCTTTACTTAATAAAGTATTAAAGATATTTAAGTTGACTTTGATTTCATCCTCTTGCTATAAATGGATCCACTGTGTCTGTTCCATGCCATTTTGAATTCTGTCACGATTTGCCCCCACCACCTCTATCGGGAGGGCATTCCAAGCATCCACCACCCTTTCAGTGGAAAAAGTATTTCCTGATGTTGCTTTTATGTTTACCGCCTTGCAGCTTCATTGTGTACCCTCTAGTTTTACAGCTTCTCCTTCTTTGAAAAAGGTTTGTTTATTTATTAATACTCTTTAAGTATTTAAAGGTCTGTATCATATATCCCCTATCCCTCCTCCCCTCCAGGGTATACATATTTAGGTCTTCAAGTCTCTTCTCATGCGTCTTCTGGCGCAGGCTCCAAATCATTTTGGTTGCCTTCCTCTAAGCCATTTTAAGTCTTTTTATCTTTTTATATTCTTCATAAGATCATAAGATAAGATCATAAGATATGCCATACTGGGTCAGACCAAGGTCCATCAAGCTCAATATTCTGTTTCCAACAGTGGCCAATCTAGGTCATACGTACCTAGCAGTTTCCCCAAAAGACACAGGTTCCACAATGCTTGCACTGGGTCAAGCATTGATATCCTGGGTCCCTTCTTAATAATGGTTTATGGACCTTTCCTCCATGAACTTGTCCAAACTTTTTTTAAACCCAGCTACACTAACAGCCTTTACTACATCCTCCGGTAACAAATTCCAGAGTTTGATTATACGTGGAGTGAAAAAATATTTTCTTTTATTAGTCTTATATAGTTTACCCTGTAGCTTCATTGCATTTCCCCTAGTCTTTCTATAGTCTGATAACGTAAACAATCGATCTATGTTTACCCATTCCACTCCGTTCATTAATTTATAGACTTCTATCATATCTCCCCTCAGCCGTCTCTTTTCCAGGTTAAAGAGCCCTAACCTTTTTAGCCTTTCTTCATAAGAATATCCTTCCATCCCCTTTACCATTTTGGTGGCTCTTCTCTGAACCTTTTCTAATAACGCTATATCCTTTTAAGATACGGTGACCAGAATTGCACACAATATTCAAGGTGCGGTCTCACCATGGAACGATATAGAGGCATTATAATATCTTTTGTTTTATTTTCCATTCCTTTTCTTATGATACCTAGCATTCTATTTGCTCTCTTGGCCGCCCCTGCACACTGGGCCGAGGGTTTTAACATGTTATCCACAATGACGCCTAAATCTTTTTCCTGGGTGGTGGTTCCTAATGTGGAACCTTAAGAACATAAGATATGCCATACTGGGTCAGACCAAGGTCCATCAAGCCCAGTATCCTGTTTCCAACAGTGGCCAATCTAGGTCATACGTACCTTGCATCGTGTAACCGTTTGGGTTGTTTTTCCCTAGGTGCATAACTTTGCACTTGTCCACATTAAATTTCATCTGCCATTTTGATGCCCAGTCTTCCAATTTATCAAGATCCTCTTGCAATTTTCCACAATCCTTTATGAGATATGGTCTCCAAAATTGAATACTCCAAGTGAGGCTTCACCAACAACTTGTACGGGGGCATTAAATACCTCCTCCTTTCTGCTGGTTATTCCTCTCTGTATACAGCCCGGCATCCTTCCGGCTTTGGCTTTGGCTACTGCCTTGTCACATTGTTTTGTCACCTTGAAATCCTCAAACACTAGCACTCTGAGGTCCCTCTCCCCCTATTGCATACAATTCCCTTGGATTTCTGCGTCCCAAGTGCATGACTCTGCACTTCGTATTAAATCCTAATTGCCAAGCATTAGATCATTCTTCCAGTGTTTGTAGATCTTTCCTCATGTTGTCCACTCCCTCGGAAGTGTCCACTCTGTTGCAAATTTTTGTGTCATCTGCAAAAAATGCAGACTTTTCCATTCAATTCTTCTGCAATATCACTCACAAATACATTGAACAGTATTGATCCCAGGACTGATCCCTGAGGTATGCCACTATGCACCTTCCTTTCTTTATATCACAAGTGTCCCTGGCCAGTAGGCCTTTACATGAACTGAGAGCACTCTCAGATATCTGATTTAAAGGCTACGCAAGGAATGTAGGCAGTCAGAATATTCCCAAAAATGAATGTACATCCAACAGTTAAAATCTATATTAGAAAACAAAACCAGGCAATAGAAAGGCTGAAAGCATAGCTGTGTGGAGTCTCTGGAAGCTGTGAAGACTAGAGTTGATCAGGTACTTGTGGACAGGCTGTAAGGTAATTTAGTTAGCTCCACCCTGTGAGCAGGCTTGCAACAGACAATTCCAACAATGGAAACAGAAATAGCCAAACCGAATCTTTACTTCTATGTATCTGCCTACTGTGCAAAGGTCCCTGTAACTTTAAAATTATACCTTTGCAACTAAAGTAAGTGGGAGACTCAGGTAAAAGACCAAGTTCCTGCAAATCTAAGTATTTCTATCCCAAGTAGCTTTATATAACAAGTGTCCCTGGCCAGTAGGCCTTTACATGAACTGAGGGCATTCTCAGATATCTGATTTAAAGGAATGTAGGCAGTCAGAATATTCCCAAAAATGAATGTACATCCAACAGTTAACTAAATGTCTCTCTTCATAGAGAGAGAGAGGCATTTAGATAGATAACACTAGCTATAAGGTTCCTCATACATCCCCCTACTACCATAACGAGACACATTATCATCTTCCTTTGAACTCTTCCTCCACACACACACAAACACATATTTATGACTGTGCAAATGAAGGAACGGGAAATATGTCTCTTTGTAACACAGCAAGTGTGTTGTGTCACATGCACACACAATCTCAGACAGATATTAACATATACAGCCCTGACCCCTCATGACACACAGACATGCACATTGCCCTCAGCAGGCCCCATGACACACACATGCACACTTACACAGACATTTGTGTATGTAGCACCCGATAGTCCACATGGCGCACACATATGTGTGTATATAACCTCTGGCAATCTCCATGAAACACAGAAAGACACATGCACCCACTGACAATGGCACATGCACGCCCCCCTCCCCCGATACTTTCTATGACACACATAGCAACTACACACCTCAAATTCTACTAGACCAAGGAGAAAAAACACCCAGAACCTCCTCAGTATCCCAACACAGACTCGCAATTGCAAGCAGGCTACAAGATGAAGAACATTCTCACTATATGCCCCACCCTCTGGAATGCATTATGCACAGAAATCCGAAACATCAAGTCTTCCACTGACTCTCATAAACAACTCAAGACTCACCTCTTCCAGAAACATTTTGACAATAAGCAACCCAGTTGACTCCACTCATCCTACCCTCATGAAACCCCTATGACCACACTCCCCACCACCCCCTCAAAACCCATATGACCCCACACTTGCTAACCTCTCATCCCATTGTACATAGTTTCATTTGTTAGCAGCCTTAAAAACGTTCTTTGTTAGGAGTTCCCCCGTATTTATTGTACAAGTTATAATGTTGTTCGAAATTTGTTCCTTGTAAAAACAAAGCTCTATGTAAACTGCTTTGACTGTTAGAAAAGTGGTATATCAAAAATCTGTTAAATAAACACATAGATAAAGCCCCCAAATGTCTCATCCTGTGAGTGTGAGAAATGTGTCACTCTGCCACACTGTAAAGTGTGAAATTTTTTACTTCTTTCATCTTCATTGCAGGGCACCAAAGACGCTGGACCTTCCTCCTTTCCTCTCGTGGCATGCTGCTAGGGTGACATATTCCTTTTTGTCCCAGACAGGCAGCCAGACACAGAGAAAAGAGGGAGTAGAGGGACCTCTGGTGCAGTGAGTTGGTTGATTGGAATCAGACACATGCATTACAGCGCAGGGCATGAAGCCTCATGGGAGGCTATGGAGTGATCTTTCCACTTTTAGACAACCAGGTTGCAATGCCAGCAAAGTCTCAGCATTTTTCACAGTTGCATCCGTGAAGCAGTGCTCTCAAAGAAATCCCAAAACCCAGCTTAATAGTGTTTCTCACATTGATGTTGGCACCGTCGACTCTCGGGACTGCCATTTTATCTCTAGATTGAGTCCTGCCTCTTAGTGCTCACTGTGGTTTCCATGCAGCTTACACCTAGGGATAGCAATGGCTTTCTCCAGGTCTGTCTTAACAGTCTATTGACCTTTCCTCCAGGAACTTGCCTAAACCATTTTTAAGCCCAGCTACACTAATTGCTTTTATCACCTCCTCCTTATTTATCATACTTATAAAAGAGCTGTGCAACCGTGGATGCAGAGATAGAGCAATGGTAGTATCTGTAGAACAATAAAAGGTGGGATAAGAGGCAGGAAAAGCTAAGTGGTTGTTACCTTTGTAGATATTTTTTGGGTGAAATAATAAACACATTGATTATGTTTATTAAAACTTGATATACCGCCCTTCAGGGAGGCACCAGAGCAGTTTACAATAAAAAAAAAAATTAATTGGGAAAGAGAAAAGGAGCACCAATGGTATGCAGAATGAAAGATAGTACATGCACATACACTCCCCTTCTCCACTTACTGTAAGGAAGAAATGGGGCATACATACATGAAGGAGGAAGACTGTAAGGGGAGAGGGAAGGGACAGAGGACACTCAGGGAGGGAGATTGTAGGCTTTCTGGAAAAGATGAGTCTTAAGCCGGGCTTTGAATTTTGCAAATGAGGATTCTAGACGGAGCTCTGAGGGGTGATTACTCCATAGGGAGGGGTCAAAAAAGTAGACTACAGAGTGGCAGTAGGTGAGCCTGTGAAGGAGTCTGGAGGTAGGGTTGCCAACCAGCCGGTTTTCAGCCGGCCTGGCCGGTTTTCCTGTGGTCGGGCCGGCTGCCGGCAGAGAACCGAAACTGGCCATTGAAAAGCCGGTTAGAAACAGACCCTTTACAATCAGGAGTGGCCAGAGCAGAAAACCGGCTTTGTGCTTGCAATTGCGATTGCGATCACAGTCTTGGCCCTCCTTGCAGCTGCTGCTTCTGCTTCTTACAGAGCAGCGGCTGCAATAAAGTTAATTTAAAAGTAAGGAATCCTGTGAGGGGCCTTCCGGCTCTATGAAACTCCTTCTGCAGTGCCCTCCCCTCTGATGTCACTTCCTTTTCAGCCAGGGACCCTGCAGAAGGAGTTTCATAGGAGCTGAGGGCTTCTCACAGGTTTCCTTACTTTTAAATTAACTTTATTGCAGCTGCTGCTCAGTAAGAAGCAGGAGCAGCAGCTGCACGGGAGGGGGGGACTACAAATGGGTTGTGATGGGGGGGGGGACCTGTACTGGAAAACGGCTATGGGGGGGGGGGACTTGGACTGGAAATGGGCTGTGATGGGGGGGGGGGACCTGGACTGTAAAAGGGCTATAGGGGGGACATGGACTGGAAATGGGTTGTTATGGGGGGGGAGGACCTTGACTGGAAAAGGGCTATGGGGGGGGGGGAACGTGGACTGGAAATCGGCTATGGTGGAGGGAGGGGGAACTTGGACTGGAAATAGGCTGTGATTAGGGGGGCTAGGACTGCAAATGGGCTGTGATGGGCGGGGGGGGGGGGGGCTAGGACTGCAAATGGGCTGTGATGGTGGGGGGCCTAGGACTGGAAATAGGCTGTGATGGGGGACTTGGACTGTAAATGGGCTGTGATTGGGGGGCAGGGGCTAGGACTGGAAATGGCCTGTGATGTGAGGGCTAGCACTGGAAATGGGCTTATGAAGAGCTGGAATAGGACTGGAAATGGGCTGATGTGTGGCATGGGAGAATGGGACTAGAAGGGAGTGAATGCTGGGTGGGTCTAGAACTATAAGGGAACTGATTTTTGGGGAGGACTAGAATGGATGGGGAATGAGAATGGAGAGGGGAAAAATATTTTGTGTGAAAGAAAAGTCTATGATGGGTCGGGTATTGGGAGAGTAAGAGGGGCTTGAGAATGGAAGAGTGAAATTTAAATGGATGATAAAGGATAAGGAAAGAATTGGGGGAAAGAGCAAAAGGGAAACAATCAGTATGTTAAAGCAGATATATAGAGAGAATGGAAAACATCTAAAAGAGAAGAAAGGACAAATGGATAGCTCGCAGAAGACACGAAGAAACCAGAAGAAAGTGACTGGAGCAATTGCAACTGAAAAATGAAATGCCCAAACAGAAGGTAGAAAAAGACTTTTTATTTTGAATTTATTAACTGGAATATGTCTGGTCTGGGAAGTGTGTATTGCTAACATCTTTGCGTTTTTGTTTAGTGCAAGAGGAAATTACTTTATAGTTTTATTTCTCCAGTGTTGTACATTTCATGTTTGGATTTTGGGGTTCCCAGTTTAATTATTATCTGACCAAGGAAGTTAGCCTACACGTATCCTCGGTAATTTTTGTGGGTGGGGCTGGGGGCAGGGCAGGGGTGGGACTAGGGGAGGAGAATGGGTGGAGCATGGCAAGCCAAAGGTGTCGGGTTTTTCTCAGTGAAAAAGTTGGCAACCCTACCTGGAGGTGAAGCCAGACAGACCGGAAGCACGATGTGGTGTGTGCAGTATTGTGGTAGGCTATGGCCTGTTAACTAGGCCTAGACCCCAACCCCCACCTGAGACTAGTGTTGAAGAGAACCAGAGTTTGAGAAACTGATTTAAACTGCTTTTGAAAAGTTTGTATAATTCCTTTATGCTGATGATAGACATGTTCCTGCATTCCCTAAGCTAGAAATGGCCTTGAATTAGAAATGTATCAATGTCTAAGACTAATGCCTTTGTTAGAATAGCCTGAGAAGGGGGAACAGGGAGCTAGACCCAGAGAGGGTCCCCGATTGGACAGGTGCAAGGGGCGTTGGGACCAATAGAAAGTTTGCCTGTATCAAACTGTAAAAATTGTATATAAGGAATTTGCTCCTGTACTCCATTGCTCAGTCTCTTTTGGACACGATTCTGTCTGAGCCTGTGCACAATAAATTGGCTTGGATCCTGCAAATGACTCCTGGTTTTATTCATTGCATGCACTTTGCTGCTACATATTCTTGGTGCATTGGCAGGGAATGTGCGAGTAGTGGATGGTATTCAAGTGAATATACCACGTTTTACCGGCTCAAGATTTGGTTCAGCTGGAACCGTGTCTGGCCGACCGCAGGGGAAACTTCAGGCGCCACAGGTCCTCTTGTATCGGAGAGGGTTCCGCCTTGCCTCGGCGGGCTACTGGATCCGGCCGGCCAACACCTCCAAACCCGAGGGGAGTCCAGAATTCAACCCAAGAACTGGTTCTGTAGTGGGTACCGGATCTGGCGAGTAGAACTTTTGTTGCTATCTAGTCAGCTAGCTTAGGAAACGTCTTGTATGAGTGTGCGAGACTAAATTGGTACGGTACCGAGAGCCTGATCACCTCTCAGGGCAAGTCTGAGTACGCCTTGCATGAGTGCGCGAGGCCGAAACTACTGCCCTTGGTTCAGCAGTCCGAGTACGTCTTGCATGAGTGCGCGAGACGCCTTGCATGAGTGCGCAAGGCCGGCTGCTGTTGATTAGTAAGGTAGGCCTGGAAATTTGGGAAAACGTTGCTAGCATGTCTGTTTGTGTCTCCCTCTGTTTCTAGGGCTGCCCGGACCCCTTACCGGCAGTCCGATCACCCGTACCCTCTGTCTGTTGTCTAACCGCGGGTTTCACTTCTGGTATAATGTAAGGTTATTAATTAAGGAACAGTACTGAGGAAAAGGGAAAAAACCTCAGGAGTCACTTTAAGAAATTGAGTCTAAGCACAGCACAGCGAAGACAAGCTGTCTCTGTGTTCTTTCAGCACAGCCTGAGAGACGGTATCTCTAGCAAGCAGAGAGAGAAGGGGTGTGTCTTTCACACAGCCTGCAGAAAGGAATGTTTTAGTTCCTATTAACCCCTTCAGATCTCCTCAACTGTTTTAGTTATATCTCTGCCCTGCCTGTATTGTTACTTCAACTGTTCCTGTAATATTAGTTTGCTGGTTATATCTCAGCCCTGTCTGTATTTCTACGTCAATTGTTCCTGTTATCTTATTATTTTTATTTATTTATTTGTTTATTCTCTGATTTATGGGGGAAACCTGAATGGCTTAGAGGTCCGAGTACAGACCAAGGGAGGAGGAAAGTGTTAATTTTCCAGTTGCTGGAGAGTGAGAGAGTGATGTCTGTGGGATTTGATAGAGAGAAACCTGAATGAGTGAGAGACAAAGGTTTTGAACAGCATTTTTGAACAGCATGGGCGGGGGTGTATCTATACTGAGCCTTCTGCAGTGTTTCCTTAAGAACTTTAAGAGTGGTTTCTCTGGTGATTATGTAATTGTAATGATCCCAGGTCGATGGGAAGTTTTATGTGAACGGGAATGGCCCCCCCCTCTGTCTTTATAGAGTGCACCCAGAGAAACACTGCCATATAGTTCTGTCACGCTGGAAATGTTGGATTTTGCTGGCATGTCTGTTTGTGTGTGTGTGAATGAGAGGTCTTGAAACACAGACCAAGCGAGTGCGGACTCCTGATTACGCAGTTCCTGGCCGGGCGACCACGCCCAGGTCGCGAAAAGGAGGAAGCGTTTGGTGTTTGTCTACCTATTTGTTCCTAGGGCTGTACCTTACCTTACCTGCAGCCCGACTACCCGCCCCTACTGTCTGTTGTTGTGTATGTCATTATGGGAGGGTCGGAGTTCATGCAAACTCCGTTGAAATGTATGATCAAGAATTTTAGGAAGAGATTTGCCGGAGACTATGGAATAAAAATGTCTCTGTCCCGATTAGAAATGCTTTGTGAGAGGGAGTGGCCTGTACTGGTCACTTCGTGGCCCCCTGGGGGTACTTTTGATGTTAGTAGATGATTGTACGAAAAGAACACCCTGACCAGTTCCCCTATATAGATTCCTGGTTAAGTGTTTGTGAAAAAGAGCCCCCCTGGATGAAGCGTTGTTATGAGGAACAGTGCAGGATACTTGTAGCAACCACAAGGGGGGTCCAGAAGGCTGGAGAAAAGAAACTGCCTGTCTATTCTACCCCAGAATCTCCAGATATTTTAACCCGTCCACCCCAGTACCTTTATAGGCCAGTCCACTCAGCTCCGCCACCACCCCGGGCAGAGCCTGGCGCAGGGGGACACCTCCCTGCAGATTTACCCCAAGTAGTCCACCAGCCACCTCTGCAGCAGGAGGACGCGCACCCCGTCTTGACCGGAAGCCCCGGCTCAGTTCAGAGTGCCTCGGGAGGACCATCGTCCACCGACGACACTGCCAGCAGGGATTCATTTGCCAGTTCAGGGTCACTTACTGCTGACAGCCATGGCCCAGGAGCAGAATTCCAACAATCCAGACCACCTTATACTTTCAGAAGTACAACAGCAAGTCAGAGGGATGGTCACGTTATGCCATTACGCCAGGTCCCAGGTCCACCTACTCTTAATGACCAGGACCAGGTGGTGGTGGTGGGACCAACTAGTCTTGTTTATGTGCCCTTTTCCACCACTGATTGATTGAACTGGAAGACGCATTATGCATCCTATACTGAGAAGCCCCAAGATTTGATTGAATTAATGTCCAGTATTATGCAAACCCATCAGCCTACCTGGGCTGATTGTCGCCAGCTCCTGTCTACTCTCTTCACTACTGAAGAATGAGCACGGATTGTGCAAGCGTCTACCCGATGGTTAGAAGAAAATCCGGTAGGAGAAGCAGGCCTAGATCCCCGGCAAGCAGCCGCCGTGGATTTTCCAAATGACAATCCTAGATGGGATCCGAACAGTGCCGATGGGGCGGCGGCCCTCACTCGGTTTCGCCAGGCCCTACTGCAAGGCCTGAAGAAAGGAAGCCAGAAGGCCATGAATATCGGAAAGGTATCAGACATCATCCAGCATCCAGACGAGAGCCCAGCGGCCTTTTATGAATGCTTATCTGAAGCTTACAGACTATATACCCCATATGATCCGGCAGCCCAGGAAAATTTGCGCATGGTATATGCGACCTTTGTGAGTCAGTCCCAGGGAGATTATAAGATGGAAACTGCAAAAGTTGGAAGGATTTGCGGGCATGAATGCGGCCCAGTTAATGCAAGTTGCTCAGAAAGTGTTTGTGAATCGTGATCAAGAACGTCAGAAGAAAAGTGAACGTAAAATGAAGAAGAAAGCTGATTTCCTTGCTTCAGCTTTAGTTGAACGACGAGGAGGAAGTTTCTCTAACTGAAGGACTCGAGGACGTGGAAGGGGCCAAGGAGATGTTCGGTCCCCATTGGGCGCAAATCAGTGCGCCCACTGTAGAGAAGAAGGACATTGGAAGAACGAATGCCCGAACTTTGACTCCGCCTCCTGGAGGGGAGGAGGGAGCACACGGAGAGCAGGGGGGCGATTCCAGAATCGGGGAGGAATGTACTGCACATAGTTCTGACAAGATGAAGCAGCTATGGAGGGAATGGCAGCCGAAGGGGGCTACAGCATGGATGAAGACTAGGCCAGACCGGTCTCCAAGTTTCCTCTGGGTCCCCAGGAGCCTATGGTCAGTTTAAAAATTGGGGACCAATATATGGACTTTATGGTGGATACGGGGGCCGAACATTCAGTAGTAGCAAAACCAGTGGCCCCTCTGTCTTCTCGATCCATCACCATTGTCGGAGCTACTTGAGCTAGGGCCACAAAGCCTTTTTTGCAGAACCGCACTTGTGAACTAGGTGGACGGAAGACAACGCACCAGTTCCTATACATGACCGAATGCCCAATTCCCCTTTTGGGCCGAGATATGCTTGCTAAGCTCCAGGCGCAGATATCCTTTGTTGAAGGGGGAAAGATGGAAATGACTGTGAACTCGAAATCTGCTGGCCTGATGGTACTGACTGTCCCCCGGGAAGAAGAGTGGCGGTTCTATAGTGCATCTACGACCAAGGCAGCCAGCCCCCGTATACCCATCAGAATCTCAGCTCCGCCCGAGGTATGGGCGGAGGATAATCCTCCAGGCCTAGCAAAGAATATAGCCCCTGTGCTTGTCACCCTCAAACCAGGAGTGGAACCAGTGCACGTGAAGCAATATCCTCTCCCGCGACCGGCGACTGAAGGAATTCACTGTCATTTAATGAAATTATTGAAGTATGGACTTCTCAGGGAGTGCCAATCGCCCTGGAATACCCCCCTCCTCCCAGTCAAGAAGCCTGGGACAGGTGACTACCGCCCAGTGCAGGACTTGGAACGAGTAAATAATGCAGTCAAAACTATACATCCAGTAGTACCAAACCCTTATACTCTCCTGGGACTGATCCCCGCTGAGGCTACTCACTTCACCGTCTTGGATTTGAAGGATGCCTTTTTCTGCATACGGCTAGCATCAACCAGCTGTAATCTTCTGAATATGTAATCTCTGGTCTAGTCTCCGCTTGGTCCTGGGTTCATTTCACTTCACAGACGCAGGAGGGTATTGTAATAAGACAAGCAAACAGGTGTGGCTTGGAGAAAGGTTTTTATGTACAAATAGGCTTAATCCATAGGTATTGAACAGAGGTATATAGTGATTGTTACAGAGCTGTTTCAGTGTGTATCAATGAATCTGTGTGTGTGCATGTGTGAAGTGTGAGAGAGATAGAGGCCAGAACATGTGGGTCAGAGCCGCATGGTAGGCCAGAACATGTGGGTAGAGAGAGAGAGAGGGGGAGGGGTGAAGGGAGTTGAGTATCAGAGTCTCATGGTAGTGTCCAAACCTGTCCGATGAAGGAGGGAGAGAGAGAGAGAGAGAGAGACAGGAAGTGTGTCTGTCCTTTATAGTGCCTCTCCAGCAGTTCCCCTTGAGGTCTGCTATTGTCTTTGGCCACTCCCTTTAAGGTCTGCTATTCTTGATTTAGCAAGGAGGGGCTGCAGCCAGGTCCTAGAGACTGACGTCACCCAGGGGTCAGAGTTTAGACTGAATTAAACAGAGTCCATAGCTGCATGAAATGTATGCTGACATCTCCCACACCTTTTTTATTTTTATTTATTATTTGTGCCTGGAATTGGTGGAAGCAAACCTGTGGTACCTGTCCCAGCTGCCATTACCTGATAGTAGGCAGCTCATCGAATACCTCCTGTATTAAATACCTTGCTATGTCTAGCAGGTCCCCTGTCCTGCACAGTACTGTCTCTAGTACTGTCTCTAGTGTTCTAGAGATAAACAAGTCTCCTTATGAGTCCAAACCTCGTGTCTTAGGTTGAGCAGCCACTACTGGGGGGGGAACCCAATATGCCACTTACATACCCGTCTTAGAGAGAGTGAACAGTGCATAAGGTCTGCAGGAATTTTTAAGGAGGCTAAAACCAAACGGTACCAGGATGCTATGAGTGAGGATAGGAAGCAATACTAGACTGCAGCTGACTCTGGTATTCAGTGTAATAGGAAATACCGAATTAGCCAAATTAGCAGGCCAAGTTAGCCTGGATGTAGGGGTGGATGCTGGAGAGGTTCAGTGTAACTACCTTAAAATGTTGTTGTTCTGTATGACATGCGCTGCAAGGAAATGTACATTTTTTTTTCATCTTACAGCACAAGAAAATTACAATAATGCATAGCAATATTTGTACAGCAGTTAAAATAATAATAGGGTGAATAAAAACATTAAAGACATGATCAGCAGTAGGTGAGTAACCAAATAACAATTACCACACAGACACATGAGCATCTTGTAGCAAGTGTCCAACAATTTGTTGAATGTGTCCATTCTCATAAGCGATGGTGTGATTCACTTCAGTGGATGTTGTTTTAAGGTGATCAATATAGGCATGGAGTTCTGTAAAGTTGAGCAGTTTATGTAGTGTCTCTTCTCCCATGCCAAGTGGTAATGGATGCACAGCATATGAGATAAAGTCTGGAATGTCCATAGAGTCATTGGTAACCAGCGGTGTGGAATAAGTTGTCCCATTAATGGTGAGGGAGACCAGTGGTGTATGACTGCACCAGGTATTGTTTGGTAAATAGTTTGAACTGTACAACAAAGTGTTCTTGGGAAGGCGAATGTCATGCATTCTGGGAGCAATCGAAAAAGAAACTTTCTGGGGAAAGAACAGATGAAAACAAGTGTCCAGCTCCAAGGTAGTCAGGGGATATGAGAGCTTAACAGTCAGGGAGCAAGAGGAAGAATTGTTCCAGCAGGAGGTGTCAGCCTCTTTAAACTGGTGAGGTTGACACTTGAACTGAAATGTAGTCTGCTCACACAAACTGGGGTCCATCGGCTTGAATGAAGTCCAGGTGTCGTCCAGTGGCTGTACCCATGTGAGATGGTCCACAGGATACATAAGCATATTATCAAATTGCACCCCAATATTAACAACAGGATAAATAACTGTGTGTTGTCCTGACCATGGGATCAAAGTACAGATAGAGCAGCCTTGTGGTGAACAAATGGGAACACTAACTGTCCACCAATCAAGGTGAGCTATAGCAAATTCAGGTATTTTGGTACTAGCCATATGGATGAGAGATGGTGGCCAGTGTCCTAACTTAGCAGTGATCAGAATTTCCTTTAGTATAGTAATAAGCTCGATCTGTACTTGATCACAGGCAAGAGCCCAGGAAATATTGTACAAAATCAAAGCAGGAGCACCTAGAAAGTAACGTTCTGGGCGTGCCCTCAATTCTTGTGTCCTTTCTAGAGAAGTGGAAACTGGTGGCTCCCACTGTCCTTGAGTGATGCTTAATGAATAGAACACTGGCTTGTCCTGTACCGAACAGAAACTCAGGATGACCAGATCCTTTCCTTCCGGGAACGGTGGGGGTATTTCTTGATAACGATATACCCCACTTGTGGAGTTAGCCCAGCCAATCGTGCATATTCGGATGATAGTTCCTGTAATGAGACTTGAGTAGAAGAGAGCAGATACAAGAACAACAGCAAACCGAGACATAATAAAAGCTAACTTGTTTCACTCTACTAGGGAGTAAACTAATACTGCCCACTTATACTATGTAACAACAAAACAAACAAACAAAATTAATAATTTCTACTACTTATTTACATAACTACTTATTTACATAACTATTAAACACATGTCAACTATACAGCAGGAGTAAATAGTTACCGTCCTCAAGCGACTTTTGTTCAGAAAGCAGCTGTCCGTGCTGTCTTCATAAAGCAGCTGTCCGTGCTGTCTTCAGGTGGTAGCTGAAAACAAAGACTGATAAAACACATATTACCCATATGGTTTTAACTGGGTGATGTGTTTCCAGTACTGCTGGTTATCGTGCATTAGGATAGGCTTGGGCCTAAGGTATCAGTAACTAAGTATGGTCCCTCCTACTGTGCAGTTACAAAGGGGAGGTTTGGTCTAGGTCTCATCTCTGCAAGACACTAGTGACAGGGCTTCCTTCATGTATTCATGAAATATTGCTGGTGAATCTTTATATCCCTGTGGAAGCACAGTCCATGCACACTGTTTCGGCCTGGCTGGTGAATTGCATGTGGAAGAAATAGGTCTAATCTGACCTCTCTCCTCCAGTATCTTCACAATTTTAGTCACTGGTTCTATAGCCTGATGAGGTACTGGGTATTGCTTCTGTGGTGGAGGATCCTCACCTTCCAACAGTATTTCTGTGTGCATTTTCCCACAATCTAACTTGTCTTGAGCCCAGACTGGAATATCAGCCACTTCTGAGGGAATTACACACAGATCATACTGTTGAGCTGCCTTAGTGCACTGAGTTGCTAACTGCATGGGAATGACTTCATGCACTAAAGTTTTAGAAGCACTTGAAGTTCCTGAATACTGCCACAATTTAAGATTAGCCATATCCCCCACCAAAGTTAACTGGTTGGGAACATCAGTTCCAATTATTTCTTTTGGTGTGTTCACTATAGTGGAGGCAGTGGTTTCTAACATTTCCTTATTTTGTTCACTGTGCACAGGGATACCCCATTTAACTGGGATAGCCACACATTTGGAAGCTGTGTCATTAATTCCTTGAATTTCATAAATTTCCATATTTTTCTGATGTGCAGTGGGAGAAGCTCTGTTTGTAAAACTAATTCCAGCCCCTGTGTCAATCAAAGCTAATTTATCCTGACCCCCTACTCTACTGATAACATTGGGGCGTGCACAAGAGTCCAGTATCAAGGGTGTTACAAGCCTTAAATTGTGTCCTGGGCCTGTATCCATTTCATCACCCAGAGGCTCTGGAATTGAGTCCTCTGCTGAGATAAAGGAGGCAGGCTGGGCTATGAAGGCTTGAGACATTTTGATATCTGAACTCAAGAGGTCAGGACATCCCTATGCCCTAGCCTTGTGTTTGTCCTGAGCTGCTTGTAAATCCTGTTTTAATTTATCTATTTCTATCTGCAGTGTATGTTTATCTTGTTCCCATTTAGTTTTTTCCTTTTCTAGCCCATCTCTCTGTGCTTTGAGCTCTTGAAAGGGGATGTAACCTGAGGAGTTTCTAAAAGTACCTCTGCCGTGTGCTCTCCAAGGGGCGTGGCCTCTGTCGGTGTTTCTTGTGTACTGAGAGGATCCTTCAGCTTGCCACTTAGGGGTGTGTCCTCTGTCTGTGTTTCTTATGTACTGAGAGGATTCATTGGCCTGCCACTTCCGTGCCTCTGATACTGTAATGACCTGCGAGGGCTGGGTCTTCCAAACAGACCCAATTCTGAGCATTAGAGTATCAAAAGGGGTTGCTTCAGGGTCTTCAGAAAATAACAGAAGGTGTTTTGTAATCTCAGGGGATAGCAATTCTAATAAAAATTCCTTATGCATGCTCTCCCCATAATCCTCTGCCTTGGGCCAGGACTCTTGCTCATTAAGAACTGCTTTTAAAATCCAGGCTCTATATGCAAACTGTTCCAATGTATCATCTGGTAAAGGTGAAATAATTTTAAATACTTGCATTGGGGAACAGTGAAATAGTTTCTCAGTACCCCTTTTAACCAACTGGTATGGGTGAGTGAGAGAGCCAACCCTGTAATAGTGTGGCCCTAGAGCCAGATGCATAAGTCTATCAAAGTCTGATTGTTTTCTTCTGTATTTCCCTAGACCCCAGTGAATCAGAATATCAATCGCCCATTTAACCCACTGATTTACATTAAGAGGCATAGTACCAATTTTCTCAACTATTTTTTCAATATCTCTATCTTTTAAATTTTCCTGGAACATTAATTTAACTGGTGCTTTTAGTTCTGTACTGGCTGCCATGTCTAAGTCATCTGAATTATTCTCCTGACAGAGATTGCTGGGTTCTGGCTGAGATAAACTATCTGAATTTTCCTGCTGTGATTCATCTGTGTTTTTGCCATTCCTCAGTCCAACTATGCATACTTTAGTATTCTTTTGTTGCTGATAAGGTGTGTCATAGGCATAGGGAATGGGTGTATCTTTGTTCTTTTGTTTCTCTCTAGCTGGTATGCATGGCTCATAGGCATATGGTGCTGAGGGAGGGGTAGGTGTTGACTTTCTTGCAGAGGCCACTTGATCTTTAACGTGCCTCAATTCAAGTTTAAGTGCTTCTAATTGTTCACTAACAGTTATAAAAGAATTTGTGGCTTGAATCACTTGAGTTCTCTGAATAGAAATACAACTTTGTGCCTCCTCCAGTTCTTTGATCAATTGGCTACACTGAGAAGTCAGTTCAGAGTTTTCTTTTTTCATGCTAATTAGTCCCCTGTACATGCCCTGGATGAAGAGGCATTTTCTTTTATTTGTTTTCTTTTTGAATTCATGATCATGGCTTAACATTCGTTTTTGAATATTATACCATGAGTCAGGGAATTCCCCTTCATATGGACCTCCTTTTCTCTTACAATATGAAATTAGAATTTCTGTAAGTTCTTTAAAATCAAATGCTTCCATATTAGATACTGCAGAAAGGCTGTAGTTGGACTATCTAAAATGTGTAACCTTAGAAGGAGGAATGCTAACTTAAAAGGTATTTCACACCTATTTAACAGGGTGGAGTAGATTAACAGAATTGTATCAGTTGCAGCCAGCTGCAAGCCTGCTCTCAGTAAGATAGTTACTGACAGGAGACAGAGAAATAGAAGTTAAAAGGGAGAAAGATTAACATTGTCAGATATTCCTGCTCACACCAAGATATATACTGACAAGAGAGAGAAATAAAAGTCAAATAGACAGGAGGGTACATTAGTGTTACCAGGAAAGATGTATATTGTACTCTATGAGGGAATATTTAACTGTGTAACTCTGTATTTTCTTAGCAGCTCAAATACTATATAAAATCTGTAGCAAGCCTATACATAAAAATAAGACAATTGCAAGCCACTCTGTGTCATGTCCTTAAAATTCTAGATTCTTACAGAGCCTTTTGACACTAAAAGTCTCACCTTGTCTAACCCACAAAACAAAATTGTAAATGGTCACAAGGGCTATTGATTTTCCTGTCTCACTCTGTCTGAAATCTACTTAATGTATTATACAAAATTATTACTTACCCAACTGGAGATCTGCTGTGAACTCCCAGACGAGCCCCCAATATGTAATCTTCTGAATATGTAATCTCTGGTCTAGTCTCCGCTTGGTCCTGGGTTCATTTCACTTCACAGACGCAGGAGGGTATTGTAATAAGACAAGCAAACAGGTGTGGCTTGGAGAAAGGTTTTTATGTACAAATAGGCTTAATCCATAGGTATTGAACAGAGGTATATAGTGATTGTTACAGAGCTGTTTCAGTGTGTATCAATGAATCTGTGTGTGTGCATGTGTGAAGTGTGAGAGAGATAGAGGCCAGAACATGTGGGTCAGAGCCGCATGGTAGGCCAGAACATGTGGGTAGAGAGAGAGAGAGAGGGGGAGGGGTGAAGGGAGTTGAGTATCAGAGTCTCATGGTAGTGTCCAAACCTGTCCGATGAAGGAGGGAGAGAGAGAGAGAGAGAGAGACAGGAAGTGTGTCTGTCCTTTATAGTGCCTCTCCAGCAGTTCCCCTTGAGGTCTGCTATTGTCTTTGGCCACTCCCTTTAAGGTCTGCTATTCTTGATTTAGCAAGGAGGGGCTGCAGCCAGGTCCTAGAGACTGACGTCACCCAGGGGTCAGAGTTTAGACTGAATTAAACAGAGTCCATAGCTGCATGAAATGTATGCTGACACCAGCCAACTTTTTTTTGCCTTTGAATGGGAAGACCCTACTACAGGAAGACGGGGTCAACTCACCTGGACTAGACTACCCCAAGGATTTAAGAACTCACCTACTCTCTTCAGTGCTGGTCTCAACCAAGTTCTTTCAAGTTACTCTGTTACTCCAGGAAAAAGAGTCCTCCTCCAGTATGTAGATGACCTATTGATAGCCACCAACTCTAAAAGCGAATGCTCTGGGCGTTTTGACCCAATCCCTCGGATCTTGGCAGCAACCTGTAGCGTATCTATCCAGACAACTGGACACTGTAGCAAAAGGATGGCCACCTTGCCTGAGAACCGTGGCAGCTACAGCTCTCTTGGTGAGTGAAGCCGACAAGCTCACTTTGGGTCAGAGTCTCCAAGTAACGGTACCACATTCTGTCCTGACTCTTATGGAACACAAAGGGAATTACTGGTTCACAAATTCACGAATGCTGGAGTACCAAAGCATGTTGTGTGAAAACCCCCGATTGCAGTTGATCGTCAGTTAAGCTTTGAACCTAGCTACGCTGTTGCCAATTAGTCCAGGCCCCCCCCCTCCCGATCATGATTGCTTGGAGATAATGGACACTATTCTCCAGTCGCCCTGATCTAACTGATGTCCCATTAAATGACCCTGAACAAACTTTCTTCGTGGATGGAAGTAGTCTTGTCATCAACGGACGATGATGTGCTGGTTATGCAGTGGTGACCCTGGACATGGTAATAGAATCATCAGCTTTGGCCCGGGGACTTCAGCACAGAAAGCTGAACTGATAGCCCTCACTAGGGCACTGATAATAGGGACAGGGCTCCGCTTGAATGTGTACACAGATTCCAAGTATGCCTTCACCACATTACACGCCCATGGAGCCCTGTACAAGGAACGTGGGTTAATAACCTCAGGAGGCAAGTCTATTAAATATGGTCCCTCATTTGTATCTCAAGTGACTCAACAGTTGGCCCAAGCTCTACAAGTGCAATGGAAATTACATTCAGCTTACAGACCCCAAAGCTCAGGAAAGGTAGAGCGTATGAACCGCACTCTGCAATCCCAGTTGTCTAAATTCTGCCAGGAAACTCACCTGAAGTGGCCTCAGGTTCTTCCTATAGCCCTTTTCAGGATATGTTCAGTCCCCACAAAGTCATTAGGAGTTTCCCCATTCGAGATTTTGTATGGGCGACCTCCGCCCATTGTCTAGGGAATAAAGGGGGATATGAACCAGATTGGGTCTGAAATCACTAGACAAGAGCTGTTGGCTCTAGGTTCTGTCTTGCAGGGTCTCCGTGCCTGGGTACAAGACCAACTACCCATCAATCTGACTGAACCACTGCATCCCTTCAAGCCTGGAAGCACGGTGTGGATCAAGGAGTGGAGGAAGGAACCATTATCGCCTCATTGGAGAGGACCCTATGTCGTCATACTATCAACCCCTACAGCAGTTAAGGTTGCAGAACTAGAACCTTGGATTCACCACAGTCGGGTAAAGCCAGCGGCATCTACTGAACTTTGTCACTGGACTTCAACAAACAATCCAGAATCGCCATTGCAACTCACGCTGCGGCGACAACCACCGCTGTAAGAGTCAACAGCCCTACTCCTGCCACCTACCGGAAGCTGGCAGGTCTAAGTATGGCAGAAGCTTGAGGAATCTGCAATCCTACTCCTGTCACCAACCGGAAGCTGACAGGTCTACGTACGGTGGAAGCTGTGGAAAAAGAGAACTTCAGTAAAGAATTTGCAAATTTCTAGATGAATTCACTGAGATATTGTAATCATGATATATCTATGTATTTATGTTGTACTTACGGTAGCCCTGGGGCCCCTTAGAATGCCCACTGATATACCTCCTTTTATCACATGTTATGGACCAGCCACATGGGCGAATGATGGGTCCTGGGGATACCGCACTCCTGTTTAGGTTTGAAGACTATTGTGTTTGCAGTTTTACTAATGGCAGCTATGTGTTTACTCCTTCCATGTTTTCTGCCTCTTTGTTTACGTATGGTTACCTCCATCGTTGACAGTACCGTTGAACGTAAGACAGCAGCATGGGTACTAGCCATGTGGAAATATCAAGCTATACCCCGAGAAGAAGCATCAGTTTGCACAGGGTTTGATATGTGATTATTTTCTCACCCTCTTTTATTCGGGCTGAGAATAATCAAAGGGGGGAATGTGGTAGGCTATGGCCTGTAAACTAGGCCTAGACCCCAACCCCCACCTGAGACTAGTGTTGAAGAGAACCAGAGTTTGAGAAACTGATTTAAACTGCTTTTGAAAAGTTTCTATAATTCCTTTATGCTGATGATAGACATGTTCCTGCATTCCCTGAGCTAGAAATGGCCTTGAAGTAGAAATGTATCAATGTCTAAGACTAATGCCTTTGTTAGAATAGCCTGAGAAGGGGGAACAGGGAGCTAGACCCAGAGAGGGTCCCCGATTGGACAGGTGCAAGGGGCGTTGGGACCAATAAAAAGTTTGCCTGTATCAAACTGTAAAAATTGTATATAAGGAATTTGCTCCTGTACTCCATTGCTCAGTCTCTTTTGGACACGATTCTGTCTGAGCCTGTGCACAATAAATTGGCTTGGATCCTGCAACTGACTCCTGGTTTTATTCACTGCATGCACTTCGCTGCTACAGTATGATTATGTTTGCTTCAGTCACATTAACCCTTTGCTATCACAGCCCGTTCCTATGATGTTAACTATTTAGTTCTCAGTACTTCTTTTTATTCCAGCTTTGCCTTTGCCCTTTCACTGCAATTTTCTTGTTGCAACATTTGATCATGTAAACAGAATTCACGAGTTTTGGGAAAGGGGGCAGTACAACCTACCATTAAGAGTAATGAGGCCGGGGGGGGGGGGGGTGCTGATCTATAAGTTGCAGGGGGGCACTAGAGCAGTCATTGAAGTATGAAGACAATCATTGAAATTAGCAATGAATAATGGATTCATATAGGTCCTATTTCTCATTGGGGCCTGTCCGGATGTCCAAAATCTGGATGGGCCAAATTAGCATCCTATTCTGAACTCACAGGAGTTAGACGCTCATGCAGGATCAGAATCAGGTGCAATGGGTCTGGACAGGCAGGATGTACCCCGATTCTGGTCCGTTGCACATCCAGCCCCCTCCCCGTGCAAACCACCCAATGCTCCAACATGGATTCCTGGTGCTGTGGCGTCCTGTTGCCATGGTACCTAGATGCCATGCATGAGCCCCTCATCAGCCACAAAGGATCAAATGTGCCTTTCCCCGCTGCCCAATCCCTGAAGAGGCCTGCCAAGGCCAGGATTGGCAGCGGGAACACCCATGGAGCCACTCACCTGTTCCAGTGTGCCCCCCATATCTGTCCAGCAATGTCAGGGGGGGTGGGACGACTTATTCTACCTCCAAGGTGGAATAAGTCCACCATCTAACTCAGAAGCCCTGGACGTACAGGGCCGAGGCCAGAATCGGACCTTATGTCCAGGGTTGGGGTCATGCCTCCAGCCTGCCCACACTCCACCTCTGGCCCGGCCGTCCCCATCCACATCTCCCCACACATCTCTATAAATGCGGGGAGCTTAGGATAGGGAATCAGCCTCTGACATTTAGTGGGGATATACATTCAAACTGGATGTACCATCCCCGCTAAACGCTGCTCAGAATGATCCCCATAGTCTACAGCCTTTATGTTGAATATCATTAGTGTACATATAAACTCCAAGTCCAAAAGCCTGGATTAGGGTAGCGAGTGGAACGAAGTAGTTATTAAAGAGTAATGGGGCAAGAATCAATCCTTGTGGAACTTCACCAATCATGGAAGGAGATTCTGGGAAACTATCACCATATTTAACCCAAAAAGTAAGCTGAGTGAGATGAGAATAAGACCATTTAAGAGCTATTTTAGAAACCCAATATCGTGAAGTCTTGCTATCAGTGGCTGTTGATCAACAAGATTAAATATAGCATTCATGAAGTGCCCACATAAGAAAATGTTTACATTCATCCACGGATGTTTATTTATTTTTATTTATTTAGACAGTTTTGTATACCACCTTATCCTTCAATCAAAGTGGTCACAACACAATTAGGGGATACATTTAACATGAGGGGATGTTGTTAAGTGCCGTCGAGTCGGTGTCGACTCATGGCGACCCTCTGGATAGTTGTCCTAAATTGTGTTTGGTCTTCAGTCAGGTGGCTCATTGTTGACAGACTGGTACACATAGCTGCTGTTATTGTATCGATCCATCTCATTGCTGGCCTTCCTCTTTTGAGTTGACCTTCTATTCTTCCAAGCATGATGTCTTTCTCTAATTATCTCTCTCTTCACATAATGTATCCAAAGTATGAAAGTCGAAGTCTTGTCATCTGAGCTTCTAAAGAAAGCTTAGATTTGATCTCCTCTAGTACTGACTGGTTTGTTCTTCGTTAAAGCCAGAAGTGATGTTTCTGGACTGTGTCCAGCCCTAAAACCAGATTGTTCCACGTGTAAAGTATCAGTTTTCTCAATTTAATTTGTGATTTCATTAACACAGTTTTTTTAATTTGAGATGAAAGACAGAATTGAATCTGGACAATAATGGCAAAGGACTGAAGGGGCCTGCATTTTTTTTTGCCAAGGCCATACAATTGCCTCTTTCCATTCCCTGGAAACTATAGCCTGTGAGAGACCTGAATTAGCTATATCCAAGATATTAGGCCAGAGGGAGAAATCAGGAATCTTTATAAGATGAAAGAGCAGAATGTTTGCAGGTGAAAAAGAAGAGCATGTGAAAGTTAATTTAAGTGCTATAAAAAAAAACCTTAGTAAAATATAAAAAGCAGCTTGTTGTCTTTCTCATAGAGGCTATCAGTTGAAAATAGTCTACCATTAGTGACCTACGAATAATCTTATCAAAAACCTTACAATCTGCACTAATACTGTGAATGTTATTTATGAAATAATTTTTAAATTGCACAGGAATGATGTCCGGCAGACCTATATTCATAGTGGTTGGTGACAGTCTAGTGATTGAAATAATTGGTTTGTGGAATTATCACTGACAAACAACATGAGAGAGTGGTTTTTGGCCCTCTGGACCATCTGTTTATATTTCTGCTGATTGTCTTTAGAAATAAGCTTGTGTATTGTCGTCTTCTTTCCTCCACTGCCTTTAACTTGACTGCGATGTGTTGGGGTGTACACACAGGTTTTTCCAGCCAGTAGAAGCTTGGGGTAGCTCTAACAAAGGGCTGATAGGTAAGGAGGGTATGGCCTTGTCTTAGACCACATAAAAAGGCTTACAGCCAGAAGTAGGGGGCCCCCCAGAGAAACAGGTGAGGAAGATTGCTTCCTCCTGTGAGCAGGGGAAACTAGCTAACGTAAGTTGGGCCAGATAGTGGGCTTGAGTCCCACTATGCAGGCTTGAGTAGCCTGAGGGGAATGCCAGGTACCCAGTGGAGAGTAAGGGCCAAATAGTGGGTGGGAGACCTGCTATGCTGGGTTGGATAGTTTGTGGGAAAAGGCAGGTATCCAGTAGTGTTATTATCCTCACTGGCCCGGAGGCCCCATTGAGCTGGCCTCATGAATAGACGGGCATTTGGAGTCACATGGACCGTGGATGCCATGTGGCCTAAGAGCCTCAGGAATTGTCTGGCGGAGACCAGAGAATTGCTGTGGAATAGCCTGGCTAGAGCCATCAATCTGTGGGCCCTGTCCACTGGTAGAAAGGCCTTTGCCTGAAAGGTGTCCAGTTAAGCTCCTATGAATTCCATGTTCTGGGAGGGTTGCAAACTGGACTTTGCGAAGTTTATGACAAACCCCAGGTGCTGAAGCAGAGCGACAGTGCAAAGGGTGGCTTGATTGGCTTCTTGCGGGGATTGACCCCTGATGAGCCAGTCGTACAGATATGGAAAAACAAAGAGGCCTTGAACCCTGAGGTAGGCCGCTGCCAACGCCAGGCACTTGGTGAATACCCTGGGGGCGGATGTAAGGCCAAAAGGCAGTACTCTGTACTGATAATGGTTTCCTCCCACTACAAATCTGAGATATTGTCTGTGGTCTGGATGAATAAGGATGTGAGTATAAGCATCCTTGAGATCTAAGGAGCATAGCCAATCTCCCTGCTGGAGGTAGGGCAGCAGGATTCCAAGGGTAAGCATCTTGAACTTTTCCCTCTCCAGGAACTTGTTCAGGTTTCACAAGTCTAGGATGGGTCTGAGGCCTCCTGTTCTCTTTGGTACCAGGAAGTACCTGGAATAGAAGCCGTGACCTCTCAGGCGGTGGGAGCCTTGGCCATGTCCCGCACGAAGTCCGAGAACCGGGTATCTTCCGGGGGGGGGACCTTCTCCGAGGCTCGAACTCGGGCGAGTCCGAAGGAACACACCGAGTCCAAAAGGTGTCAGGCAACTCCTCATCCTCCGTCTCCCAGCTGGACTCCTCGGAGGAGGAATCGAGCGGCTCCGGTCGGGCAGGCATCGATGCCATCCGCCCTGACACCGAGGGTACCAGCGTCAACGACCTCGGTCCCGAACGGGAGGCCAAGGGGGACCTTGGCCGAGGATCGACTCGAGCTCGCATGGACTCGAGGATCGGCTCGGCTTCCGGGGTCGACTTGGACTTCGATGTCCCGGTGGTCGGGGCAGATGCACCGGTGAGACCGGCGATCAGTGCCCGCTGCTGTTCCATGAAGGCAGCCAAGCTGCTCTCCAAGGCCTTCAAGCTGAGTCCGAGCTCAGGAGACTCAGCAGCCCCCGACTCGGGCCCCGGTGGCGCTGGGCCCGACATCAGCTCCCCTGGAGGTGAGTCCACGAGGACTAGAGTACTCATGTGACCCGGGGACTCCATCTCCACACGAGGTTGTTTTGCAGGCCTCTCCGACTCCGAAGACCCGGGACGGCGCTCGGTGCTATGCGACTTGGCCCTCAAGGAGCCAAGTGCGTCCACCGCCGCCGCCCTCGCGGGTTTTTTCTTCTTACGATGCTCCCGCGAGGGAGACCCCCTTTCAGAGGAGCCTCGACGCTGCTCGGGGCCGGAGTCCCGAGATGTCGAGGCCTCTGACGAGGTCCGGGCCCTACCGGACGCGGAGTCAGAGAAGATTCTTTCCTTTTGGTGCTGCCGACTCCTTAACGCCTTAGAGGACATCTTCCCACACGGACCACAGATTATCGGGTCATGATTGGGTCCGAGGCACCAGAGGCAGCAGTCATGTGTGTCGGTGAGAGACATAAGTTTCTTACACCGATCACACTTTTTAAACCCGCTGGCAGCCATTGGGGGAAAAAGGGCCCCTGCAAGGTCAAAAGACAGGGCTGCCAGTGAAAAAAGAAAAAATGGCGCAAACGCTAGTCACTAAGGACAAAAACCGAAAAAGAGATCTGGGCTCGATACCGACGTATCGGGCCCAGGTGGGAAAGGGCAACCGGCGTCGAACCGAAGAAAAACAGGTTAATGCAGAGAAAATCAACTTCTTCCTCAGGTGAAACGAATACACATCTGTCGGGCTCCGCGGAAAAAAGAAGACGGAGCAAGATGGCACCCTTGGGCGGGAAGGGGACCGCACATGCGCGCTGCATTCCCAAAGGCTTTCTATGAAAGCTGGGGAAATGCTCCACACGGGGGCTCCGTCGGCGCCGACGTCACCCATATGTGAGGACTGACTTCCTGCTTGGTCCTGGAGAAGGGGTTTTATTTAAAAAACAGGTCAGACAAAAGTTCAGGGAAAACAAAATCAGTTTTTTATTCTGTCTCCACAAAGCAAAACCCAGAACAGACAGCAGTTCAGGGAAAACAAAAGCAGTTTTATTTTTGCCCCAGTTTATTAAAGCTCCACAAGCTGGTTCTCCCAGCGCTTCTTCCAGCCCCAGTTAGTTCCTACCTCAGAACTCCTTTGCATGGCTTGCCTTGGAAGAACGTCTGGTTCCACAGGCCTCTCTCTTTCTCCTGCTGGGTTCTTAACCTCTCTCTGTGAGCCACTCCCTCCCAGCCCTGAATTCTGGGCTGCAGATTCTCTTAAAGGGGACTGTTGATACTCCCTTTGGAGAGGGACACATAACATTCTATAGACCCCATCATACAAAGACTGTGTGAATCACCCAGGAAATTCTTAAGAGATTACCTTAGAAGCACTGGTATAAATAGGTCAACCTGAGCTTTGTGACTCTCGGCCTTGAAGGACTACCAAAAAGGGACTGCTTCTGTTGGAAAGAAATCTGCACTTGTAAGTATTTATTTGCTGGGGAATTCTCTAAATCTTGGGGAAAAGGGAATTATTTGGGTTAAAGCTTAGAAATCTGTGCATTTTAGAATTCAGTGTTTTTGTTAAGTCAGTCAGGGCTTAGTACCACCAGAGAGCTTTTCATTTAAATCAAAACAGAGTATAGCTTAGCATAGAAGGCATAATAGGGTAAATATTCTTTGAGTAGAAATAAATAAATTGTTTCAAAGAACTTTACAAAGAGGCTTTCCAGTTAAGAGGCAAGAGACTGGTGAAATTGTCTTAAATAGGCGTTAAAGCCCAGTGACAGATCAAATCGGCAATTTGAAAGGTTCCTTCTATCAAACCAAGGGCTGTGTGAATCACCAAGGAAATTGTTAAGAGATTACTTAAAAGCAAAGGCCAGGGCACTGTGTAGCAAACCAGCTTTTACTAAGTGTTTCTTAGATTTATAGGCTCTTAAATCTATTAAAGGGAAAGAGGTAGTCAAATTCACTTTCAGATTCAGCTGGTTATCCTCATCAGGAATAGATTAATTGAGGCCTTGAAATTAAATAATCTTGAGGTGAACAAAGTCCCTTAAACGTATTAGGCATAGTTGTATTGGTACAAATATCCCTAACAACTTTAAGTAAACAACTTAAATATCTAAATAAATATTTAAAACGAAGATGCAGACAGCAGTCTAGTAGTGTTGCATGTATGATTTTCTTCCAGTTGGTGAACAGTCTTATGTGTGCACTAGGTGCAAGGAGCTGCTTGCTCTCAGGTAACAAGCTCAATCTCTGGAGCTTAGAGAAGCAGACTTGGATGAGCTAAGGAAGACAGAGAGTAAATAAGAGAGCGAGTATATAGATGAGTCTTGAAGGACTAGAAAAGGGGACTACTACTTCTGGAGAGTGATCTGCAATTGTGAGTATATACGTCTGAGAATTTTTCTGAAGGGACTTCTTTGGATTAAAGCTGATTAATCTGTGAACCCAGTGTATTTGTTAAATCAGTCAGGGCCTAGTAGCAGCAGTTTAAGCTTAAATTTAAAACACAGAAGAGAGCTTTCTGGTTAGCTTTCATACCCAGCAGAGAGCTTGTAGTTTAAATTAATACTCACTCAGGGCCTAGTATCAGCAAAGTACTTTTAGTTTAAATTTAAAACACAGAAGAGAGCTTTCTGGTTAAATTTAGAACCCAGCAGAGAGCTTCTAGTTTAAATTTCATAATAAGTCAGAGCCTAGCAGCAGCAAAGAGCTTTAATTTAATTCAAATCAGAATATAACTTAGCATAAAAGGCAAAACAGGGTCATTATTATTTGAGCAACAAATAAAGTCTTCTAGAGACCTTTACAAAGAGGCCTTCTACCTAGGGGGCAAGAGACCTGTGAAACCTTTTCAATAGGTGTTAATGCCAGGTGGCAGGTCAAAAGGCCATTTTGAAAGACTCTTTCTATCCAAGCAAGGACTGTTAATCACCCAGGAAGTTGGTCACAGCTTACCTCAGAAGCACAGAAAAGGGTACTGTGTAACAGCCCTCTTTTAATGTGTTATTTCCCTCCCTCTCTCCCCAGCACCCACCCACCCCTGGGATAATCGTAGCTTTATAGGTACTTACACAATTTAAAGGAAAAGAGGTGCTCTCAGGTGCAGCTCGTTATCCAAATCAGTCATACACTAAGGACCTGAGATTAATTAAGCTTCAGTTGAACAAGGTATATTAAACGTATTAGGTACAATTTTATTAGTATAAGTATCCATAGCAACCCTTAGTAAGTAAAGAACTTAAAGATCTAAACACAAGCTTAAAACTAAGATGCAGATAGCAGTCCAGCAGCAAGATGGGGGCTTCCCAGTCTATTACATTGAGTGTCACATGTATGATTTTCTCCCAGTTGGTGAGAGGTCTTACGTGTGCACTAGGTGGAAGGAGCTCTTTGCTCTCAGGGAACGAGTCCATTCTCTAGAGGCTAAAGTAGCAGACTTTGAAGACATAAGAAAAACAGAGAGGTACATAGACGAGACCTACAGGGATATAGTCCTGAAGTCCCACCTCCAGTCTGGCAGCATCCCTGTTCCATTGGGGAGAGAGGTCACGTGACAGGAAAGCATCACCCTGGTGTGGCAGGAAGTGATCCTGTAACTAGGACCTTCCTCCAGGTGATGTAAAATCCTCTCGCACCGAGGAAGTTTCTCCAGGGCCATGTGCCCATGAGGAAAGGGTTAGGACAGCCTTTATAGTTGGTGATTCAATCATTAGGCATGTAGATAGCTGGGTGCCTGGTGGACGTGAGGATCGCCTGGTAACATGCCTGCCTGGTGTGAAGGTAGTGGACCTCACACGCCACCTAGATAAGGTCTTAGATAGTGCTGGGGAGGAGTATGCTGTCTTGGTACATGTCGGTACCAATGACAGAGGAAAATGTGGTAGGGAGGTTCTGGAGGCTAAATTTAGGCTTTTAGGTAGGAAGTTGAAATCCAGAACTTCCAGGGTAGCTTTCTCCGAAATGCTTCCCGTTCCATGCGCAGGACTCAAAAGGCAGGCAGAGCTACAGAGTCTTTTGGATTTGTTAGGAACTGGAGAACATTCTGGGGAAAGGATGGGCTTTTCCAAAGGGATGAGCTTCACCTTAATTGGGATGTAACCAGGCTGCTGGCATTAACATTTAAAAAGGAGATAGAGCAGCTTTTAAACTAGATAATAGGAGAAAGCCAACAGTCGCACAAGAGCGCATGGTTCGGAAGAATGTATCCTTGAAGGATACTACCAAAAGCAGAGAGGTTCCAAAAAAAGAGTAAAGTAGCCCAAATGCCCTTGAGTATGGAGCAGACAGAGCTTAAAGATCCCAAATTATCCATACCTACCAATAGCCAAATTAATATGAATAAAATACAGTCTCTAAAATGCTTGTATGCAAATGCTAGAAGTCTAAAAAATAAGATGGGAGAGTTAGAATATATAGCACTAAATGGGAGGTTAGATATGATTGGAATCTCAGAGACATGGTGGAAGGAGGACAACCAGTGGGACACTGTGATACCTGGGTACAAACTATATTGTAATGATAGAGCTGATCAAATTGGTGGAGGAGTTGCGCTCTATGTTAGAGAGGGCATTGAGTCAGAAAGGATTAAAGTTTTGCAGGAAACAAAATTTGCTGTAGAATCTCTATGGATTGAAATTCCATGTAAATAGGGGAAGGCGATAGCAGTGGGGGTGTACTATTGACTGCCTGGCCAGAATGAACAAATGGATGAGGAAATGCTCAAAGAAATCAAGGAAGCTAACAAAAGCACAGTAATAATAATGGGTAATTTCAATTACCCCGGTATTGACTGGGTCAGTGTCACGGCAGGACATGCTAGGGAGATAAAGTTCCTAGATGAAATATATGACTGCTTCTTGGAGCAGCTGGTTCATGAACCGACCAGAGGGGAAGCCATATTGGACCTAGTCCTTAGTGGAACACCAGAGATAAGGGTGTTGGGGCCACTTGGCAATAGTGATCATAGCATGATCGTGTTTGATTTAATTAGTGGAGGAGGGATAGTAAGGAAATCCACAGTATTACCTTTTAACTTTCAAAAGGGAGATTATGATAAAATGAGGAAAATAGTTAAGAAAAAACTAAAAGGAACAGTTGCAAAGGTTAAAGACTTACATCAAGCTTGGGTGTTGTTGAAAAATACTATCTTGGAAGCCCAGAGCAGCTGTATTCCACGTTTTAAGAAAAGTGGAAGGAAGTCCAAAAAACTGCCAGCATGGTTTAAAGGTGAGGTCAGAAAGGCTGTTGTTGCCAAAAAGGCATCTTTCAGGAAATGAAAAAAAGAGCCAAACGACGAAACCTGGAAACAGCACAAGCACTGGCAAGTTAAATGCAAGGCATTGATAAGGCAGGCAAAGGGAGAATTTGAGAAGAAGCTTGCTGCGGAAGCAAAAACACGTAATAAAGACTTTTTCAAGTACATTCGTAGCAAAAAACCTGTTGGTCCATTAGATGATAGAGGGGTTAAAGGGGCACTAAGAGGCAAGAAGGCGATAGCAGAGAGACTGAATGAATTCTCTGCTTCGGTCTTTACTGAAGAAGATGTAGGGATGTTACCCATGACTGAAGTGGTATTTAAAGGTGCGGAAGAATGGAAGGAAATATCGATACATTGGGAAGATGTATTACAACTATTAGATAAACTGAAGAGTAGCAAACCACCTGGGCCAGATAATATACATCCAAGGGTGTGGAAAGAACTGAAATGTGAGATTGCAGACCTGCTATTAGTAATCTGTGAACTATCATTAAAATCATATGTAATACCTGAAGATTGGAAGATGGCGAACGTAACACCAATTTTTAAAAAGGGTTCCAGGGGTGATCCGGGAAACTACAGACTGGTGAGCCTGACGTTAGTACCGGGAAAAAGGGTAGAAACCATCATAAAGAACAAAATTGCTGAACACGAAGATAGTCATGACTTAATGGGAGACAGCCAACATAGCTTTAGAAAAGGAAGATCTTTTCTTACTAATCTGTTATGTTTATTTATTTTTTATTTATTTAACATATATTTATAACCCGCAACTTCCAGAGTTCAGTTGCGGTTCACAATAAAACAACATTCCACATAGCAAAAGCTTAGTTTTACATCGAACATTTTTGTAACAATAAAAGTAATGGGTAACAGCTTGAACTAATGCAAAATAGCAAAACTGGCTTATTAAACTATGTACAAAAAACTATATACAGGTACATGTTGGGGGTACTCAGGGTTGTTTTTTTGAAGGTGAGAATAAACAGGTAGACAAAGGTGAGTGGGTTGATATAGTGTATTTGGACTTTCAGAAAGCCTTCGACAAGGTCCCTAATCAGAGACTTTTGGCAAAACTAAAGAGTCATGGGATAGGAGGCAGTGTGCTATTGTGGATCAGGAACTGGTTAAAAGATAGAAAACGGAGGGTAGGGCTAAATGGCCAATTTTCCCAATGGAGAAATGTGAATAGTGGTGTACCCCAGGGATCTGTGCTGGGTCTTCTGCTTTTTGACATATTCATAAATGACCTGGAAAAGGGAATATAACGAGTGAGGTTATCAAATTTGCAGATGACACAAAACTATTTAAAGTTGTTAAAACCTAAGAAGATTGTGGAGAATTGCAAGAGGATCTTGATAAATTGGAAGACTGGGCATCAAAATGGCAGTTGAAATTTAATGTGGATAAGCGCAAAGTTATGTACCTAGGGAAGAACATCCAAACTATGGTTACACGATGCAAGGTTCCATATTAGGAACCACCACTCAGGAAAAAGATTTAGGCGTCATTGTCAATAACATGTTAAAACCCTCTGCCCAGTGTGCAGCGGCGGCCAAGAGAGCTAATAGAATGCTAGGTATCATAAGGAAAGGAATGGAAAATAAAACAAAAGATTTTATAATGCCTCTATATCGTTCCATGGTGAGACCGCACCTTTAATATTGTGTGCAATTCTGGTCGCCGTATCTTAAAAAGGATATAGCGTTATTAGAAAAGGTTCAGAGGAGAGCCACCAAATTGGTAAAGGGGATGGAAGGATACCCCTATGAAGAAAGGCTAAAAAGGTTAGGGCTCTTTAGCCTGGAAAAGAGACAGCTGAGGGGAAATATGATAGCAGTCTATAAATTAATGAACGGAGTGGAACGGGTAAACATAGATTGATTGTTTACGTTATCAGAATATAGAAAGACTAGGGGACATGCAATGAAGCTACAGGGTAAACTAAGACTAATAAAAGAAAATATTTTTTCACTCAACGTGTAATCAAACTCTGGAATTTGTTACCGGAGGATGTAGTAAAGGCTGTTAGTGTAGCTGGGTTTAAAAAAGGTTTGGACAAGTTCCTGGAGGAAAGGTCCATAAACCATTATTAAGAAGGGACCCAGGATATCAATGCTTGACCCAATACAAGCATTGTGGAACCTGTGTCTTTTGGGGAAACTGCTAGGTACGTATGACCTAGATTGGCCACTGTTGGAAACAGGATACTGGGCTTGATGGACCTTGGTCTGACCCAGTATGGCATATTTTATGTTCTTATGTTCTTACCTACAGGGACATAGTATTGAAGTCCTGTCTCCAGTCTGGCAACCTCTGTGTTGCCATGAAGGAGAGAGATTATGTGAAAGGAGAGCACCACTTTGGTGTGGTAGGAATTGATCCTGTAGCTAGAACCTGTTCTTCCTTTGCAATGAGGTGGTTTCTTCAGGGCCATGTGTCCTTGAGGGAAGGTTTAGGATGGCTGTTATAGTTGGAGATCCGATGATTAGGCATGTAGATAGCTGGGTGGCTGGTGGACATGAGGATCGCCTGGTAACATGCCTGCCTGGTGTGAAGGTAGCAGACCTCACGCACTACCTAGACAAGGCTTTAGATAGTGCTGGGGAGGAGCCTGCTGTCTTGGTACATGTTGGTACCAATGGCATAGGAAAATGTGGGAGGGAGATTCTGGAGGCCAAATTTAGGCTTTTAGGTAGGAAGTTGAAATTCAGAACTTCCAGGGTAGTGTTCTCAGTAATGCTTCCCGTTCTATGCCCAGTGCCCAAAAAGCAGGCAAGGCTCTAGAGTCTCAATACGTGGATGAGATGATGGTGCAAGGAAGAGGTTTTGTATTTGTTAGAAACTGGGCAACATTCTGGGGAAGGCAGGGTGCATTTTTGAAAGGATTAGCTCCATCTTAACTGGGGTGGAACTAGGCTGCTGGCATTAACCTTTATAAAGGAGATAGAGCGGCTTTAAACTAGATAATAAGGTAAAGCAGACAGTCTCCTGAGAGCGCATGGTTTGGAAGGATGAATCCTTGAAGGATACTAGCAAAAGAAGGAAGATAGGGAGGTTCTAATAAAGATAAAAGTAACACAGATGCCTTTAAGTACAGAGCAGACAGAGCTTAAAGATTCAAATTACTCGTCAACTGATAACCATATTGTTAATATGAATAAAATGCAACCTCTAAAATGCCTGAATGCAATGCCATAAGTCTAAAAAAATAAGATGGGAGAGCTAGAATATATAGCACTAAATGAAAGGCTAGATATAATTGACATCTCAGAGACCTGGTGGAAGTACGATAACCAATGGGATACCATGATACTTGGGTACAAACTTTATCACAATGATAGGGTATATCAAATTGGTGGAGGGGCTGCGCTCTATGTTAAAAGAGAGCATTGAGTCAGAAAAGATAAAAAAAAGCTTTACAGGAATAAAACACACTGTAGAATGTCTGTGGATAGAAATTCCATGTGAAAAGGAGAAGGCAATGGCAGTGGGGGTGTACTACTGTCCATCTGGCCAGAATGAACAGACAGATGGATAATGAAATGCTAAAAGAATCAGGGAAGCTAACAAAAGTTACAACACAGTAATAATGGGTAATTTCAATTACCCTGGTATCAATTGGGTCAGTGTCACAGCAGGATATGCTAGGGAGATAAAGTTTCTAGATGAAATAAATTACCACTTCTTGGAGCAGCTGGTTTATGAACTATCAAGAGGGGAAGCTATTTTGGACCTAGTCCTTAGTAGAACACAGGATTTAGTGCAAAAGATAAGGATGTTAGGGCCACTTGGCAATAGTGATCATAGCATGTTTGCATTTGATTTAATAAATGGAGGAAGAACAACAAGGACATCTGATTAAGTTCTTTGACTTGGTGACCAGAGAACTAGATCAAGGGCATGCAATGGATGAGATCTACCTAGATTTCAGCAAAGCCTTTGATACTGTTCCTCATAGGAGGCTTTCAATAAACTCAACAGCTTGGGGAATGGTGCCAAGGTGGTGAAGTGGATCAGAAATAGGTTGACTGACAGATGACAGAAGGTGACGGTAAACAAAACTCACTCGGATGAAAGGAAGGTGATTAGCGGTGTGCCCCAGGGTTTGGTCACAGGAACGGTACTGTTCAATATATTTGTGAGTGATATTGCTGAAGGACTGAATGGAAAATTCTGTCTTTTTGCAGATGACACGAAAATTTGCAACAGAGTGGACGCCCCTGAGGGAGTGGAGAACATGAGGAAACATCTACAAAAGCTGGAAGAACGGTCTAATGCTTGGCAGTTAAGTTCTAATGTGAAAAAGTGTAGTGTCTTGCACTTGGGAAGCAGAAACCCAAGGGAACTGTATGTGATAGGGGATGAGAGGTTTGTGTGCACGGACCAGGAGAAAGACCTCAGAGTGATGGTTTCAGAGGAATTCAAGGTGGCGAAACAGTGTGACAAGGTGGTGGCAAAAGCCAGAAGGATGCTGGGTTGCATACAGAGAGGAATTACCAGCAGAAAGGAAGAGGTACTAATATCACTGTACAAGTCACTGGTGAGGCCTCACTTGGAATATTGTGTTCAGTTTTGGAGACTATATCTCGCAAAGGATATAAAAAGACTGGAAGTGGTTTAGAGGAAGACAACCAAAATGATTTGGAGCCTTCATCAGAAAACATATGAGAAGAGACTTGAAAACCTAAATATGTTCACTGTGGAGGAGATGAGGGAGAGGGGAGATAAGATTCAGACCTTAAAATACTTAAAGAGTATTAACAAACGAACAAACCTCTTCCATAGATGGGGAAGCTGTAAAACTAGAGGGCATAACATGAAGCTGCAAGGGGGTAAACTGAAAGGCAATGTCAGGAAATACTTTTTCACTGAAAGGGTGGTGGATGCTTGGAATGTCCTCCTGATGAAAGTGGCGGGGGCAAATACAGTGATAGAATTCAAAGTGGCTTGGGACAGACACAGTGAATCCCTTTATAGCAACAGGATAAAATCAAAATAATCATAACTCTCTTATATCTCAACAAATAGGGGTGATCTACAGGGAGCGGTGGGTACACCCCTAAAAAAAGGCATGGTGAAGGGTGACCTGCACGGAGCGGCACCTACTCTTACCACCTGGCTGGGCAGACTAGATGGACCATACTGGTCTTTATCTGCCATCAAACTATGTTACCTTTTAACTTTCAAAAAGGGAGACTATGATAAAATGAGGAAAACAGTTAAGAAAAAACTAAAAGGAGCAGTTGCAAAGGTTAAAGGTTTACAAGCATGAGCATTGTTTAAAAATACTATGTATTCCACGCTTTAAGAAAGGTGGAAGGAAGGACAAAAGACTGCCAGCATGGTTTAAAGGTGAGGTCAGAGATGCTGTGGTAGCCAAAAAAAACCACCTTCAGGAAATGAATAAGGGAGTCAAATGATGAAGATGGGAAACAAGATAAACACTGGCAAGTTAGATGCAAGGCATTGGTAAGGCAGGCAAAGAGAGAATTTGGAAAAAAGCTTGCTATGGAAGCAAAAACATGCAATAAAACCTTTTTCAAGTACATTCATAGCAAAAATCCTGTGAGAGAGTCAGTTGGGCCATTAGATGATAGAGGGTAAAAGGGGTGCTAAGGGAGGACAAGGCCATAGCGAAGAGACTGAATGAATTCTTTGCTTCAGTCTTGACTGAAGACGACGTAGGGAAGCTACCCATGTTTGAAAGAGTATTTAAAGGTGATGTATCAGAAGAATGGAAACAAATTTTGATAAATTGGGAAGATGTATAACAACTATATGATAAACTAAAGAGTAGCAAATTGCCTGGATTAGATAGTATACATCCGAGGGTGCTGAAAGAACTGAAATATGAGATTGCAGACCAACTATTAGTAATCTATGAACTATCATTAAAATCATCTGTAGTATCTGAAGATTGGAGAATGGCCAATATAATGGCAATTTTTCAAAAGGGTCCAGGGTTGATCCGGGAAACTACAGACTGGTGAGCCTGACATTAGTACCGAAACCATTATACAGAATAAGATTACTGTCACAGTTTAACAGGAGAAAGTCAACATGGATTTAGTCAAAGAAGATCTTGTCTTACTAGTCTGTTATATTTTTTTGAAGATGTGAATAAATAGGTAGATAAGGTGAGCGGGTTGATATAGTATATCTGGATTTTCAGAAAACGTTTGACATGGTGCCTCATGAGAGACCCTTGGTGAAATTAAAAAGTCATGGTATAGGAGGCAGAATACTACTGTGGTTAAAAGATAGAAAGCAGAGAGTAGGGCTAAATGGCCAGTTTTCTTAATGGAGAAAAGTGAGTAGTGGAGTACCACAGAGATCTGAGCTGGCCACTGCTTTTTAACATATTCCCATTTCCAGGTCATTTATGAATAACAAGTGAGATCAAATTTTAAAATAGCACAAAATTATTCAAAGTTGTTAAAACACAAGAGGATTGTGAGAAATTGCAAGAAGAATTTGAGAAATTGGACATCCAAATGGCAGATGGAATTTAATGTGGACAAGTGCAAAGTTATGCACCTAGGAAAAAACAATCCAAACTATGGTTACATGATGTAAGGTTCCACATTAGGAACCACTACCCAGGAAAAGGATTTAGGCATCATCATTTATAAGGTGAGGCCACTATGGTTCTCAAAAGAAGTAAGTGAAAAGATGAAGAAAAAGAGGGAGGCTTCATGAAATACAAGAGATCACAGAGAGAGGAAGACAGGCATCTATATTTGGAAAAACTCAGAGAAGCTAGCAAAGTAGTCAGGAAAGCAAAGGTACAAAAAGAAGAGATAGTCAATGCAATAAAATGTGGGGATAAGACATTTTTCACATATGTTAGTGAGAGGAGGAAGGGCAAAAGTGGTATTGTCAGACTCAAGGGTGCAGGGGAGGAATATGCAGAAATTGATGAGGATAAAGTGGAATTGCTTAACAAATATTTCTGTTTGGTGTTCACAGGTGAAGGGTCAGGATCAGGACCTCAGAAAACACCCACAAATAGGGACATAAGCGATGGGGATCTCAAACGATTTTCAAAAGACTGTGTTTGTGAGGAGCTAGCTAAACTAGAAGTAGACAAAGTCATGGGTCCAGATGGAATACATCCAAGAATACTGAGGGAACTTTAGGACGTTCTAGTGGCTCCACTGTCTGACCTTTTCAATGCCTCTTTGGAGTCAAGAGTGGTGCCAGAGGACTGGAGAAAGGCACATGCAGTCCCTTTACACAAAAGCGGATGTAAGGATGACATTGAAAACTACCGGGTGGTTAGTCTAACCTCTGTGGTTAGTAAATTACTGGAAAGGCTACTAAAGGAGAGAATAGTGAGGTTTCTGAAGTCCAGTGGATTGCAGGATCTGAGGCAGCTTGGATTCACCAGAGGCAGGTCTTGTCAGAGAAATCTAATTGATTTCTTTGACTGGGTGACCAAGGAGTTGGATTGAGGGAGAGTCCTAGAAATGGTGTATTTGGATTTCAGTAAAACCTTTGACACCATTCCGCACAGGTGACATAAACAAACTGAGCACCCAAGGAACCCTAAAGTTATTAATTGGATTAGAAATTAGTTGAGTGGAAGGTGATAAAGGGTACACATAAATGGAGCTCACTCTGAGGAGAAGGAGGTTACCAGTGGTGTGCCAGAAGGATCTGTCCTTGGTCCAATTCTGTTTAACATCTTTGTTAGTGATATTGCAGAAGGAAAGTGAGGTAAGGTTTGCTTGTTTGTGGATGATACCAAACTCTGCCATAGAGTAGACACAGAGGAAGGAGTTGATAACATGAGGAGGGATCTAGCTAAGCTTGAAGAATGGTCTAGAAATTGGCAGCTGAAATTTAATGCTAAAAAATGCAGGGTCATGCATTTAGGCTGCAAAAATCCAAAGGAGCTGTATAAGGGGTGAGGTACTTCTGTTCACAAAAGAAGAGCAGGATCTGGGCATAATTGTGTCTATCTTAAAGTAGCTAATCAGGTAGAAAAGACAATTGCAAAAGCCAGACAAATCCTGGGGTGTATAGGGAGAGGAATGCCAGCAGAAAAAAAGAGGCGATAATGCCTCTGTATAAGTCTCTGGTTTGACCTCATTTGGAGTATTGTGTGCAATCCTGGAGACCGCACCTTCAAAAGGATATAAGCAGGTTGGAGTCGGAGCAGAGGGAGGTTACTAAAATAGTTAGTGGTCTTCATTATGAGCATATCAGGACAGACTTAAATATCTTTGTATACTTTGGAGGAAAGGCAAGATAGGGGTGATATGATAGAAACATTTAAATATCTCTGTGGCATAAATACACAGAAGGGTCTCTTTCAATTAAAGGCAAGCTCTGCTATGAGAGGACATAGGAGGACAGTGAAAGAGTAGTTACTCACCTGTAACAGGTGCTCTCCAGGAGCAGCAGGAATCAGTCCTCACATATGGGTGACGTCGGCGTCGACGGAGCCCCCATGCGGAGCATTTCCCCAGCTTTCAAAGAAAGCCTTTGGGAATGCAGGCACGCATGCGCGGTCCGCTTCCTGCCCAAAGGTGCCATCTTGCTCAGTCTAATGACATAGCTAAAAGACAGCACAAAAAGAAAATGAACTATATACAACTGCAACTCCAAGGGGAGGAGGGAGGGTCGTAAGGACTGATTCCTGCTGCTCCTGGAGAACACCTGTTACAGGTGAGTAACTACTCTTTCTCCAGGACCAAGCAGGAAGTCAGTCCTCACATTTGGGTGACTCCCTAGTTCTGGGCTACCAGGAACCCAGGCTGAAAAATAGAGCTCGCTCTAGAGCCCCAGCAACAGTGAGAGAATCTTCTCTGAGACCACACCTGAACGGTAGCCCAACACCAGGGCCAGAGGGTAGGAGTTGCCTAAACCTCAAAGAGATTACGGAGTACCGCTTGCCCGAAAGCACTGTCCCTACGGGACTCCCTCTCGAGGCAGTAGTGGTCCGCAAAAGTCTGGCTTGAAGACCAAGTAGCGGCCTGGCAGATGTCTGCCAACGGAACAGAACGGAAGTGAGCTACTGATGCGGCCTTCGCCTTGACCCGGTGGGCCGTGACTCTGGGAGAGGCTGGCTGCCCTGTACGCCCAGGTGATACAGTCTGCCACCCAGATGGACAACGTACGCTTAGTGATAGGCAACCCCAATTTATTAGGGTCAAAGGAAATGAAGAGCTGAGAAGCCCTTCTATGCCCCTGCGTACGTTCTAGGTAAAAGGACAGCGCCCTTCTACAATCCAGGGTATGCAAGACAGTTTCGGCCCTACTGGCGTGCGGCCTGGGAAAGAACGTCGGAAGGACCACCTCCTGGTTGAAGTGGAAGGAGGACACTACCTTTGGAAGGAACTTAGGATGAGTCCGCAAGACTACCCTGTTCCTATAGAACTTGGTATACGGCCTATCCGAGACCAGGGCCTAAAGCTCACTCACCCGCCTATCTGAGGTGAGTGCTACAAGGAACAACACCTTCCAGGAGAGGAAGCGTAAATGGCAGGTTGCCATCGGCTCAAAAGGTGGGCGGGTCAGTTGCGGCAAGACCACATTGAGATCCCACTCAGTGGCCGGTGGACGAATAGGAGGCTTAAGCAGAAGCAGACCTCTGAGAAAGCGAGACACCAGAGGGTGGCCTGAGAGAGATTGTCCATCCACCGGTGAGTGGTGAGCTGAGAGGGCACTGAGGTGAACCCGGCCAGAGTTGGACTGAAGTTCTAGGTAGGAAAGGTGGAGCAGGTATTGTAGCACCACCTGAACCGAGCAGGAGAAGGGGTCCTCTTGCTGTTGAGAACACCACGTAGAGAACCTACGCCACTTCAGAGCATAGGCCTTCCGAGTGGAATGCTACCTGGAGGCCAACACCACCTCTTCAACCTCCCTTGATAGGAGCAAGGGAGCAAGGACTAGCCTTTCAGCAGCCAGGCCATCAAATTGAGGGATTTGAGGTTGGGATGCAAGAGGGACACCTGATCCTGAGTCAGAAGGTCGGGTTGCGACCTCAGAGGAAATGTAGTATCCACTGCCAACTGCAGAAGAAGAGGGAACCACGGCTGCCTGGGCCACCTGGGGGCTATCAGGATCACCGTGGCTCGGTCCTGCTGGATTTTGAATAGAGTCCAGGCCACCAGAGGTGTGGGAGGAAAAGCATACAGCAGGCTCTCTGACCAGGGAATCAGGAATGCATCTGGCGCTGTTCTCAAGGGATGCGGTTGCCTGGAACAGAACCTGGGTAGGTGCCTGTTCAGCGGACGCAAAAAGATCCATGGTCAGAAGACCCCACTTCAGAAAGATCTGTTGAACTACCAGAGGATCCAACTGCCACTCGTGAGGCTGCAGGAGTCTGCTTAGCCTGTCCGCCAGTTAGTTTTCCTGGCCTGGGAGGTAGACTGTCCTGAGGGTCATGCCCTGAGTGACAGCCCAGGAGCAGAGAGCTTGTGCTTCCAGGCACAGAAGTCTGGATCCTGTGCCTCCCTGCTTGTTGACGTAGAACATAGCCACCTGGTTGTCCGTCTGAACTAGGACAGACTGGTGAGACAGGATCTGAGAGAAAGTCCGTAAGGCTAGTCGAATTGCCCTCAATTCCAACAGGTTGATCTGCTGGGCGGCCTCCCACGTAGACCACAGGCCTTGGGTGCAGGCTCCCTGGCAGTGTGTCCCCCAGCCCTGCAGGGAAGCATTGGTTGTCAGTACCTGAGTGTGTGGAGAGGCCTGAAAAGGAACACCCCTGAGCAGATTTGGGAGATGTCTCCACCAGCGTAAGGAGTCCACCAAGAGTTTGGACACCTTTATTCTGTCTGACAATTTCCCTGTGGCCTGCAGCCACTGTGCCCTGAGGTGCCACTGAGCCAGCCTCATGTGCAGCCTTGCATGTGGGGTGACTTGCACTGTGGAAGCCATGTGACCTAAGAGCCGGAGGAAGTGTCTGGCTGAGACCAGAGAGTTTGCCAGAAACTGGCCGGTCAACTTTATCAGCCTGTGAGCTCTGTCCACAGGCAAATAGGCCATTGCATGGATGGTATCTAAACTTGCCCCTATGAATTCCACATCCTGTGAGGGGACCAAAGTGGACTTTGGGAAGTTTATAACGAACCCCAGGTGCTGAAGCAGGGATATGGTTCTGCAGATGGCCTGCCTGGCCTCTTGTGGAGACTGGCCCCTGATTAGCCAGTCATCCAGGTAAGGGAACACAAAGATCCCCTGGTTCCTGAGGTAGGCCGCAACCACCACCAGGCATTTTGTAAAAACCCTGGGGGCAGAGGTGAGGCCAAAAGGAAGCACTCTGTACTGGAAGTGCTTTCCTCCCACCACAAATCTGAGGTATTGCCTGTGACTTGGATGGATGAGGATGTGAGTAAAAGCATCCTTCAGGTCTAAGGAGCATAGCCAATCTCCCTGCTGGAGGTAGGGCAGTAAGATCCCAAGGGTAAGCATCTTGAACTTTTCCCTCTCCAGAATCTTGTTCAGATTTCTCAGGTCGAGGATGGGTCTGAGGCCTCCTGTTCTTTTTGGAACCAGGAAGTACCTCGAGTAGAAGCCTTGCCCTTCCAGGTGGTGAGGCACCGGTTCCACTGCCTGGTCCCTTAGTAGACCTTCCAACTGCTGAAGGAGTAAGTTTCTGTGCAGAGGGGGTCTTGGAGGCTCCCCTGGAAAGTAGGAGGGGGGTATCTGGGTGAAGTGGAGCAGATAGCCCCTTTTGATGATGCTTAACACCCAAGTATCCCCTGTGATGGCTGGCCATCTGTCTGCGTACAGGGTCAGCCGACCTCCTGTGCCCTGGAGAGGAGGAGAGGCTATGCTGGCATAGTCAAAAAACCCCTCCCTGCAGAGCAGGAGCTGGAGTAGGAGGCTTGGGGGCCTTCTGCCTACGGGGCCCATGACCCTGCCCCTTGGCTTGCTGGCCCTGTTGGGGAGCTGCAGAGGCCTGGTAGTGAGGGTAGGTTTTGTAGGCAGCGGTCTTCCTCGGGTAAAAGGTCTTTTTCCCTGAGCCCTTCTTCTTCTGAGAAGGGGCAGAGGTTTTCCTGGATAGCCTTGTCTGGGTAAGAGTCTCGGTCTCGAGTTCTGCAGCCTTTTCCGCCATGGGCTTGCCAAAGAGGTTTTCACCTCGGCAAAGGACATCGACCAACTTGTCCTGTACCCACGGCTCGAGGTCAGAGGATTGTAGCCAGGCCTGGCGGCGTGCACTGATGCCGGCCCCTGCTACCTGGGCCGAAGCCTCAAATCCATCGCAGGCTGCTCGAGATATAAACTTCGAGAACTCTCGAATACCAGAAGACAGGGCCTTGAACCTCTGCAAAGGTTCCTCGGACAGACCAGCAGAGAACTCGGCAATCTCCTTTGCCAGGTCTCAAAGGTACATGCCCATGTACAGCTGGTAGGTCTGGACAAGGCAAGCAAGCATAGAGCCCTGGAAGCACTTTCTACCGAGGGCATCCAGGTTCTGGGGTTCCCTGCCGGGAGGCACCGAGGAGTGCATCTTCTGACTCTTCAGTCGATGCATGGCCGATTCCACAACCATGGAATGGTGCGGTAGCTGTGCCTTTTGAAACCTGGGGCTCTTGCGGACTCGATAGATGGAATCAACCCGCTTGCTTAGAACTGAGCTGTGTGCCTTCATTATCTGCTGCCTGCCTGCTTGCTGCTTGCTCTCTGCTGCTATTTCTGCCGTGCAAACTCAACAGTATACCTTACTTGCCTCCCTGTCTCCCCAGGTACGGTAGTCCCGCCCCCCGGAAGTGACGCTGGGCTCCGTGTTCTTTAACATCCACTCCCGTGCGGCTGCTGCCTGCTGAGCTGTGTGCCTTCATTATCTGCTGCCTGCCTGCTTGCTGCTTGCTCTCTGCTGCTATTTCTGCCGTGCAAACTCAACAGTATACCTTACTTGCCTCCCTGTCTCCCCAGGTACGGTAGTCCCGCCCCCCGGAAGTGACGCTGGGCTCCGTGCCCTTTAACATCCACTCCCGTGCGGCGCCTCGCGCCGCGTGCGCGCGCCGAAGGAGCGCGCACAAGGAGCAAGACCTGCTCCTTGTGCGAGCTCCTTGGGGCGAGGTCCGGGGCGGCTGTTCCAAGGCTCTTACACCTGCTATGTCTATTAGTGCTGTTTCTCGACCATTAACCCCGCACTCTGTAGCCTGTACTGCCCCTCTCCTCTCCCGGCCTGCATCTTCTTTCTGTGTCCGGTTCCTAGCTCTTCTTGGCTCTCTGTGCCTACTGTCATTGTTTAGCATGTCTGCTATCCCTGTGCACTGGGGGTGGCGCCCTGCAGCGCCTGCCATCACTCCCCCTGGCCTTTCTGCTCGTCAGCCTTCGAATCTTATCTACTGTCCATGCACCCCTTCTCTCCCTTCCCCTCCGCTCTCTCCTTCTTTTATGTTCCTGCAACTCGCGCTTCTGAACTGTCGTACCATCCATTCCAAAACTTCCCTGGTCTATGATTTAATTACTCTTCATAACCTAGACGTCTTTTTTCTGACTGAGACCTGGTTAAAGGAGGGTGATGAACCCCTCCTTAACCACTGTCTCCCTCCAGGCTATTCTTTTCTTTCTACATCTCGCCGGGGTAGAAGCGGCGGGGGAGTGGCTATTATTTACCGCTCCTCCCTCCCTCTCTCTGAGCTCACTTCCTCCTCCTCCCTGCTCTATCCGGAGTCTCTACTTGTACGATTGGATTCTTCCTCTACACCCTACTACTTTCTTCTTATTTACGCCCCACCTTCTCTCCAAACTTCCACCTGGGATTCACTGTTGGCCACCATGTCTGAAGTCTCTTTACTTTATTCTCATCTTTTAATTTTAGGTGATTTTAATATCCATGTGGACTCCCCTTCTACAACAAGGGACTCCGCATTCCTTGCTCTTCTCACTGATCTTTCCCTTCGTCAGTCTGTTTCCTTCCCTACCCACGTTGCTGGCCATTCACTTGATCTTCTTATTACCTCCCCCTCCTTCCCTCTTCACTGCTCCTCTCTGTCTTCCTTCCCTCTTCCCTGGTCTGACCACTACTGTCTTCTTTTCTCTGTCCCTGCCCCTTCATTGGCTTCGATTCATACCCCAAATCCCAGCCCTGCGCCACTACTCATTCGCAAGATCACCGCTGACACACCTCTCCAGTTCCCATCCCCTACCACTCTGTTCCCTGCAGACTTTGACTCCCTCTCCGTTGATACCCAGGCTCATTGCTGGCACTCCTCGCTTTCAACCGCCCTGGACGCTATTGCCCCTCTTCACCCCCGTCCTTGTTCCTGCCGTCACCCACGCCACCCTTGGTTCCACCCTGGTCTCCTTTTACACCGCAGGTACCTCCGTCGGGCTGAGCGCCTCTGGCAGAAGCACCCCTCCCCCGCTAACCTGTCAGGTTTTCATCTTTGTCATCGTCACTACCGCTCTCTCCTTTTTGCCGCAAAACGCGATTATTACTCTAACCTCATTTCTTCCTCCTCAAATTCCTCACGCCAATTGTACTCCATCCTGCATTCCCTCACTACATCTCACTCCGCATCCTCTTCCTCCCCTCCTCCTGCATCCTCCCCTCCCGACCCTTCCTCTCTTGCTTCCTTTTTTGTTGCCTCCGTCAGTCCTTCCCTTCGTGTCCCCCTCCCCTCTCTCCCTCTGGTATGACTTCCCCCCCTTCCCTCCCTTCCTCACCTCGTTCCACCCCTGTGCTATCCTATTCTTGGTCATCCTTTGAGGCAATAACCCCCAGCATTCTTCAGAAAACTTTATTTTCCATTCGTAAAACCACTTGCCCAGCTGATCCCATTCCATCTCGTTGGCTCCTAGAACCCTCACTAGCTCTCTCTCCCTACATTCTCTTCCTGTTCAACTCTAGTTTGTCCTCTGGCATCTTCCCCTCTAGCTGGAAACACGCTACCGTCCGTCCTATTCTCAAATCACTTTCTTCTGATCCCTCTGTTCTCTCCAGCTGGCGCCCCATCTCCAACCTTTCCTTCCTCTCTAAATTTCTTGAGAAGCTGGTCTTTATTCAACTTTCCTCTCACCTCGAAGCTTCCCTCACTCTCCACCCACGACAATCAGGTTTTCGTCCCGGTCACAGCACTGAAACTGTCCTTCTTTCTCTCCTTAATGGACTTCACACTGCTCACGATCGTGGTCTTTTTACCCTAGCTGTCTCCCTTGATCTTTCTGCAGCTTTTGACTTAGTGGATCACCGTACTCTCCTCACTTGCCTTTGGGACGCGGATCTTTCTGGTGTGGTTCTCAAATGGTTTCACTCTTTTCTTTCCTGTCGTTCCTTTTCTGTTGTTACCGGGTCTTCTTCCTCTGCCCCCACCCCCTCACTTGCGGGGTTCCCCAAGGTTCCGTCCTCGCTCCCCTTCTTTTTAATGTTTTTCTAGCCCCGCTTGCCCTCTTGATCCAACAGTTTGGTATCTCTGCGTACTATTACGCAGATGATATTTTTCTCTTACTTCACACAGATTCTCTTTCCCCTGACATTAATCCTCTTAATAAATGTCTCACTGCTGTTGCTTCTTGGTTTTCTTCCAATTTCCTTCATGTGAATCCCGCTAAATCCTTCGCTATTTGGTTTTCACATGGGCGTCCCTCCCCTACTTGTGCTCCTTCTTTCTCTTCTCAGCCCATTCCTCTTGTTTCTTCACTCCGTTATCTGGGTGTTACCCTTGATTCTTCCCTCTCTTTTAAGGCGCACATCTCTTCTATTATCCAGCGTTCTTTTTTCTCTCTTAGACAGCTCCGAGCTGTCCGCCCTTTTCTTTCTTCCTCCGCTTTGGCTACTCTCCTTCTCTCCCTTGTGATGTCTCGTCTTGACTACTGTAATGTTTCCCTAGCTGGTTTACCCCACTCCCAATTGTCTCGTCTTCAGCGTGTTCAAAATACTGCTATTCGTCTTCTTACCCATGCTTCTCGTTTCGATCATGTTACCCCTCTTCTTCTTCATCACCACTGGCTACCTGTTTCTTTTCGCGTCCAGTACAAAATCCTCATTCTTACACACAAGGCTGTCCGCACTGGCACCCCCTCATATCTTGCTGATCAGATACACTTTCGCACCCCCCACCGTCTGCTTCGTTCTATCCACATTAATCGCATGTCTCTTCCCTCCCCCTCCCAGGCCCATCTTGTTTCTACTCGTTCCTCTGCTTTCTATTTCTTGGCCCCGAGCCTCTGGAACTCACTCCCTCCCTCGCTTCGTGCAGAAGAATCCTACCGCTCCTTCAAAACTCAGCTCAAAACTCACCTTTTTAACCTAGCCTTTGACCTTCCATCCTTGTCTTCCCCCTCCCTTCCCGCCCCATGATGTTGTACCGGTACTGTTGCTTTATACTGCATTCTTTTCCTTTTCTTTTCTGTTATTTAATGGCGTTCTTTTTCCTTTCCCACAGCCTCATTTTTTAAATGTTTTAAAGTTTTATTGTAAACCGCTCAGGTGCCTACGGTGTTGGGCGGTATACCAAGTTTTTAATAAACATAAACATAAACATAAACTGGCATCGAGGCTGGCACCTCCCACATGCGGACGAGCAACCGCTCCAGCATCGGAGGGACAGTAAAGGCCTCCTTGGGAGGAGAGTCATACTGCAGAGCTTCGAGCTCCTCAGCACGAGGCTCCTCCTCGGGGTCCGCAGGGAATGCCAGTGCTTTGGCCATGTCCCTTAAGAAATCCGAGAACCTGGTATCCTCCGGAGGGGACCTTGTCCAAGGCTTGGAAAACGGTGAGTCCGAAGGGACACACCGAGTCCGGAAGGTGTCAGGGGACTCTTCCTCCTCCGTTTCCCACGCTGATTCCCCTGAGGAGGAATCGAGCAGCTCCGAGTGGGCGGGCACCAACGTCAATCGCCCCGACGCTGAGGGAACCGGCGTCGACGACCTCGGTCCCGAACGGGAGGCCGAGGGTGACCTCGGCCGAGGATCGACTCGAGTTCGCATGGTCTCGAGGATCGGCTCGGCCTCCGGGGTTGACTTGGACGTCGATGTCCCGGTGGTCGGGGCAGACGCGTCGGTGAGACCGGCGATCAGCACCCACTGCTGCTCCATTAAGGCAGATAATCTGCTCTCCAAGGCCGTCAACTGAGCTCAGGAGACCCAGCAGGCTCCGACTTGGGCCCCGACGGCGGCTCCCCCAGAGGAGAGTCCACGAGGACCACAATACTCATGTGACTCGGGGCCTCCGACTCTACACGAGGATGCTTTGCAGGCCTCTCCAACTCCGAAGACCCAGGACGGCGATCGGGGCTATGCGACCTGGCCCTCGAGGAGCCAAGAGCATCCACCGATGCCACCCTCATGGGTTTCTTCTTCCTTCAGTGCTCCCTCGAGGGGGACTCCCTTTCAGAGGAGCCCCGATGATGCTCGGGGTCAGACTCCCGAGACGTCGAGGCCTCTGACGAAGTCCGAACCCGTCCAGAGGCAGATTCGGAGAAGATCCTCTCACGCTGGTGCTGACGGCTCTGTAATGCCTTGGAAGACATTTTGCCACAGGGACTACAGACCATAGAGTCATGGTCTGGCCCCAGGCACTGGAGGTAGCAGTCGTGTGTGTCGGTGAGAGACATCAGTTTCTTGCACCGATCACACTTCTTAAAGCCACTGGCAGCCATCGGGGGAAAAAGGGCCCCTGCAAGATCAAAAAATTGGGCTGCCAGGGAAAAGAAAAAAAGGCGCGAACGCAGTCTCTAAGGACAAAAACCGAAAAAAGAGATCCGGGCTCGGCACCGGTGTACCGAGTCCAGGCGGGAAAGGAACCGACGTCGAACCGAAGAAAAAACTTGACCCAACGCAGAAAAATCAACTTTTTTCACGGGTGACAAGGACAGGCGTCCGTAGGGCTCCACGGAAAAAAGAAGACTGAGCAAGATGGCACCTTTGGGCGGGAAGGGGACCGCGCATGCGTGCCTGCATTCCCAAAGGCTTTCTTTGAAAGCTGGGGAAATGCTCCGCATGGGGGCTCCGTCGACATCACCCAAATGTGAGGACTAACTTCCTGCTTGGTCCTGGAGAAAGGGGATAGATTCAGGAGTAATATGTGGAAAAAGTTCTTTACAGAAAGAGTGGAATAGTATCCCAGTGGAGGTGGTGGACACGAGGACAGTATCTGAATTCAAAAAAGCATGGGACAAATACAGAGGATCTCTAAAGGTAAAAAGGAGACTATTGTAGTTGATAAGGAAGAGCAGATTAGATAGGCTATGTGTTCTTTTTCTGCTGTCATGTTTCTAAAGTGTTGAAACCCTCCACCTAGTATGCAGCGGTGGCCAAGAAAGCAAATAGAATGCTAGGTATCATAAGGAAATTAATGGAGAATAAAACCAAGGATATTATAATGCCTCCATATCATTCTATGGTGCAACTGCACCTTGAATATTGTGTGCAATTCTGGTCGCCATATCTTAAAAAGGATATAGCAGAATTAGAAAAGTTACAGAGGAGAGCCACCAAAATGGTAAAGGGGATGGAAGGATACCCCTATGAGGAAAGGTTTAAAAGGTTAGGGCTCTTAAACTTGGAAAAGAGATGGCTGAGGGGAGATATGATAGGGGTCTATAAATTTATGAATGGAGTAGGACTGGTAAACATAGATCGGTTGTTTACCCCATCAAAACGTAGAAAGACTAGGGGACCCACAATGAAGCTATAATGTAACCCATTTTAGACTACTAAGAGTAAATATTTTTTCACACAATGCGTAATCAAACTCTGGAATTCATTACCGGAGGATGTAGCAAAAATTGTCAGTGTAGCTGGGTTTAAAAAAGGTTTGAAGAAGTTCCTGGAGGAAAGGTCCATAAACCATTATTAAAGAGGTCCCAGGAAATCCACTGCTTACCCTGGAACAAACATTGTGGAATCTGTGTGCCTTTTTGGGAACTGACAGGTACTTGTGACCTGGATTGGCCACTGTCGGAAACAGGATACAGGGTTTGATGAACCTTGATCTGACTCAATATGGCATTTCTTATGCAAGTTCTCACGGGGAGAGTGAGAGAACACTAGTAGAGGGTCAGGCCTGGCTGCCACCAGGACAGGTTGGGAACCTGTGGAATTGAGTGTTACAGTGAGGTAGAGACCCACTGGTTTATGTGAGAGAAATATTGTTGAAAGCCACTGAGAATGAGGAAGTAGCTGGCAGAGGCCAGGAGACTGAAAATAGATCAGTCTGTTTCAGCAGTGCTGGAGGTGCTTGGTTGAGTTGTACTGTAATTCAGGTAGGAAAAGCCCTGAATACAATTAGGAAATGTAACAATGAAAATAAAGAGCAGAGGGCTGAACTGTGAAGTTATAAAGCAGGATGTTAAAGTTTCACTTACCTGTGTAATGCATCAGCTGGGCTGAATGGGAGAGAGAGGTTTGTTTTCCTTTCTCTAAATATGAAGCTGTCAGTGTTTAATGAAAGTGATTAACATGGTTCGGAGAACTGTTAACTGTATCAGTCAAAGTGAACAAATATTCACCGGCACTAACACTGAATATCTGTGGGTGCTGCAACTAGGTGATCTGATGCTAGCCAGTTAGCAATGGGGCATTCTGGGGACGATACCTGGTGGTAACTGGGCAGTGGTGATATTCAGCCGCTGACCAGTTATGCCTAAGCAGCAAAAGTTAGGAACCTTAAGGGGTGGCCTAACATTTGCCACCAAAGGTAATCGGGCAGCAGCTGAATATTACTGCTGCCTGGTTAGTTTTGCCACTTTCTGGCTGACCCAGATATTCAATGCCGGTGGCCGGACATAGCCCCAGCATTGCATATTCAGATCTTAAGTTTTAGTGTCGACCGTGGCGCCTACAGTCAATAGGGTAAACCTAGTACAGCTGGCTATAAACTCTGGTGTGGAGCAGCCTGCTGATGGTAATTAGCTGAAATGTAGAACTGGTGGTGTTAAATGAAACATGTCACTGTCTTATTTGTATCATTGGTTGTAAAGGTAAAATTTTATGTATTTATTCAAGGTGAGTTGCAATTAGATGCCATATATATTTCCCTGTCCCCGGAGGGCTTACAATCTAAGTTTGTACCTAAACTGCAGCTGTTAGAATAAAGAGGTTTGCTACAGGCTTTTGCTCAGTCCAGTTATAGAGCAAAAGTCTGTATTCTGGGCTGGAATAGTCTGTCTGGCATGGGTCAGAAAGGCAGAGCAGAGAAAGTTATGCATTCCTTGTTTGAGAGAGGGTTACATATAAGGCGTTGTAAAGAGGACACTCCTGGGTTAGGAATGGGAAGCCATTAATGGGGAAGAATGCCAAACACTGAAGTTGTTATTGGAATGTATCAGGGAGGTTCTGTAAAGTTGATGAGAATGAACCTGTTGTGATTCTGATACTGAGGATGGCAGCAGGGTATTGCTGCTGGTATAGCTGATGTTTGAGTTACCCTATGATTTGGTAATCCTTGTAAATAAAAGCCCGAGTTTGAAGTTAAGAGGCTTCTCTGTGGGTAAGTTATAGTCAGAAGGAACCAAGGGATACATGGGTAAAGAGGGAAATACCTAGTAATAGTCCAAGCACTGACCTGCTTATGCTCTATAGTGCCCCCCAGTCTGTGACATTGATGAATCAGCTTCTCTGTATAATTAGTTCATAATGAAACAATGGTTGATCGTGTTTTGGATTTATAATATATTCTCTCAGTGGTGTTTTTCTAGTGTGGTATTTCATATCGAGTCTTGAGTTATTTTTGGGAAGAAGACATTTTCTGGAAAGGCTAGGCATTCTTTTGCAAGTTCTCCATACTTTCTGCATGATGTTTCCTAATAGAATCAGTGATAATTGTACCAATCCTGGAAATATGAAATGACATTAAAAAATATGTCGAAGACACTCAAGCAAGCAAATCAATTTATATTTAATATAGTCAGTCTCTAACACATAAACCCTGTCAGGACAATGTCCATCTAAGTGTGTAGGCACAGAAGAAAGTACTATTAAACCAGATTAATTCAAAAAGGAGAAAATTTCCTGCTCCAGCTGAGAATTGAGTCCCCTACAAAATAGTTGTACATAAAAGATATTCTTAGGGATGTTTCTTTTATAATGAGGAGAATGAGGTAGATTTATTTATTTATTTATTTTATTTAACAGTTGCTTATATACCGCTACCTTCCACAGATCAGGTGCGGTTTACAATGAACGAAAAATGAACAGAGTAATAGGTCTGTTTTACATGAAACATTAGTTAACTAGGTACAAATTTGCTAAATACATTAAACATGATTGAACTATGTGTGGTAAATCATTTGTTCTATAACAATCGAACTATTACATATTTCAAACTATTTACATATTTCTATTTACAGGATTTACAAATAGTTATTAAATCAACTTTAAATTGTAGTTAAATTGAAGAAAAAATTGGAATTGGTATTCGCTGAGATATCTATTAGCCATTTCCTGTTAGTGGTAAGGTATTTTCTAGTGTGCCGAAATGGGAGATGAACAAATATGTTTTTAATTTCTTGCGGAGCTCCTTTGCATCATTTAATGCTCTTATTTCTTCAGGGAGGGAGTTCCATAGGGTGGGAGCAGCATGCGAAAACGCTTTTTTATTAGTTGTTTTTTTGGTAGTTGTGAAATCTTTTGGGATCCTAATTTTATTCGTGTGGCCTCTTCGTAGCGCAGTTTGGGATGTGTCTTTAGTGATAAGTTTTGTTAAAGAGACTGGGGCCATATTATTTAATGTCTTAAATGTGGTGATAGTCAATTTGTGCTGTATTCTGGATTGTATTGGGAGCCAGTGTAGGTTTGCGAGTATAGGTGTAATGTGTTCAAATGGTGGAACCTTCATTACAATTCTTGCTGCTGCATTTTGGGCAAGTTGGAGTCTCTTAATGTTTTGTTTTGTTGTGCCTAGTAGAGTGAAATTGGCGAAATCAAAGTGTGGTGTAATGATAGCCTGAATAATGTTCAGAAAATCGTGTAGAAGTACAAGTGGACGTAATTGCTTTAAAATTTTGAGTTTAAAGTAGACTTTTCTAGTAATGTTTCTAATATGTGTGTCCATACTAAGGTGTGTGTCAAGGGTGACACCTAGGTATTTTACTTTGTTTTTTATAGTAATGTTGTGATTTTGGAGAGTGATGTGTGTTGGAGGTATGTAGGATTGATTTTTAGTTACTATTAATATATCAGTTTTAGAATGATTGTTCCTTAGCGTCCCTCTAGTCCAGTCCCGGAAAGATAGAAGATAGAGTTGTCAACCTCCACCAGCAGCTTTGGAGACTGAAAGATGTCATCGTCGTGATGTCACTGGTACAAATAGGCTCGCTCCGCCCCCTTTCATCAGTACTTTCAGTCTCCAAGCAGCTTGGAGGTTCTGCGCCCAGGACTGGGCTCAGAGGGACTAATAAGCAGAGCTTAATTTTTTTCTTTAGTTCATTCTTTGTTTTAAATTTAGATTTTCTTGCTTGATTAGGTGCCTGCTGCTGCTGCTACAGAGATCTGTTCTGCTGAGGCTGTTTCTCTTTTCTCTGCTCCCTAACCCTCCCCCCCTCCTCCCCTCACTGCCCCAGCACTGAAACGAGCATTGCAGTAGCACAGGAGTGTGCCTGCCTCTGCCTCCCTGTTCCCGAACCCACTTGGAAGGGTGAGGAGCAGGTAGAAGGCTATAGAGACTCACAGCAGCAGGCAGTGGTTATTACCACAGGATTTAAAGTCTCTCCAGGAGCTGATGCCGCTTTGAAGGCTGTGCTCCTGAGGGGTCCAGCGCTGCCCTTCTTCTCTCTCTCCCGAGGTCTGGTGAGTACTCTGGGCTTTGGGGTTTACCTGGGGAAGGTATTTGGGGGTTAGGTGAGGTGTTTTGGCAGCTCCTTAGGAGTCAGGGATGTTGCAGACTGGTTGAATATAGATATTAAATAGGAGGGCAGAGAGGGCGGAGCCTTGGGGGAGACCAATTTCCTGTTTGTATGTTTTAGAAGTTTGTGTGTTAGTTCGGACGGTTTGGGTTCGATCAGTTAGATATGAGGTGAACCAATTATGTACAGTTGAGTGGATTCCTATTTGTTTTAATCTGTTAAGCATTACAGCATGGTGTACACTGTCAAACGCTGCAGAGATGTCTAGAAAGAGGAGAATGAAAGCTTGTTTAGGGTTATCGATACCTCTTATTAAGGTATCAAGAAGTACTGTTAATAGAGTGTCTACACCATGATAGGGACGAAAGCCATATTGTTGGTCATCAAGGGGGGCTGAGTTTACTATGTGGTCCTGTGTTTGAGTTTGAACGACCTTTTCAATTAGTTTAGCCATAAATGGAATGCTTGAGATAGGTCTGTAGGAATTAGGTGATGTTTTGTCAAGGGTGTTATTTTTGATTATCGGTCGGATTTGAGCATGTTTGAGGGAAGGTGGTAAGTACCCTTGGCGCAGCGAAAGATTGACTATAGGAAGGATAAAAGGGAATAGTGTAGGGAGAGTATGCTTAATCCAGTTTACCGGACATGGATTAAGTTGAGAAGTTGTAGTGTTCAAGTTTGAAATTGTATTCTTGAGAGTGTCTTTAGTTATAGGGTGGAAGTCGGACCATTTTTCCAATTGATGTTGGTGGGAAAGGGATAGAGGATTTGGTGTGAATGCAAAAGTTTTTGATTTATTTATGTAGTGGTTAGCTAGGGTCTGTGCAGAGATATCGATAATTTCATTGCTGGTCCCATATGAGTTATTAGTTAAGTTTTGGACGATGCTGAAAAGTTCTCTAGGCCTATTAATGGATTTGGTTAGTATAGTTGAGTGGTAATTTTTCTTTGCGCCGTCTGAAGCTTCTTTGTACTTTTTAAGGTAGCTGTGATAAGCGTCATATAAAGGGGTAGATTTGGTTTTGCGCCATTTGGATTCAATATTCCTCAAATCTCTCTTCATTCGTTTTAAGGTGCTGTTGAACCAGGGGGCATCACCCATTCTAGAGCAGTATTTTTTCTTGGTGGATTGTTTATATGTAGCTGCATTATTAATTGTATTGTGCCAAGTTGCGACTGCTTCATCTAGGTCAGTTGGTAATAGTGTGAGATAGGGAATAGTTAGATCGATGAATTCATCAGCGTTAAATTTTGTGAATCTAGGTGGATGGGTTATTTGTAAGTTATTTTTGTTGTTTCTTCCAGTGTAGGCTAAGGTAAATTTGATCAGGTGATGATGGTCTGACCAAGGAATAGATGTACTCTCGAGCGATGACCGGTTAAAATATTTTTGGAATACTTCCGGTAGAAAGACTAGGTCAAGGGTTCCACCTTTATTGTGGGTCTTTGTATTAATGATTTGGAGGAAACCCATATCGACTAATGATTCCATGAAAAGAGCTGAGTGTGAGGGGGGTAGGGATGGGAGGTTAAAATCTCCTAGTAATATTATAGGGTTGGTGTCTGTGGATGAGCTGAGGAGTTCTATTAGGGCATCTAAGTTTTCTGCTTTTTGATCCGGTGGTCTGTATAATAAACAAATTCTAAAATGAGCAATTTTTATGATGAGTGTGTCAATGTTATTTGGGAGATCAGATGGGTGTGGTTTAGCCTTTAGTTCTTTTTTTGTCATTATAAGGACTCCACCTCCTTTTTTAGTATTTCTGTGTGTATGAGATATGTCGTAGTTGTTTGTGTTGAGTTGGTTTAGGTAAACAACATCGGAGTCAGTTAGCCAAGTTTCAGTAACACATAGGATGTCTGGCTTTTGATCATTTAGCAAGTCAATGAAGATAGGTAGTTTATTTTTCATAGATCTTGCATTTATTAGGATACAGGACAAAGAGTGTATGGTTGTCGGTTGAGTGTGTGGATGGGTGAGTGTAGTAGGTTTTATATGTATTAGTCTGTGATGATTTATTTTTGTGTTGATGCCAGTGGGCATTTGAGATGAAGGGGGATCTGGTCGGATGATTCTTTGTATTATTGGGATTGGTTTGTAGTTTTTGTTGTTTAGACTGTTGGTCAGTGTGATTAGTGTCATAATTGTTAAACAGGTACATAGTAGTTTTACACAAAAGGTGTTTGAGCAAGACATTTTAGATGTATTTGTCCTGTGGTTGTGTTATGTATAATATGTAATGTAGATTACAGTATGATCGAATCTCTACCTATTGACAGGAGTATAAGCTATGGAAGTGAAGTTTATAAGCAGATAAACATATAACAGAGTGTTGAATTCCCTAGCTATTGAACAGGAGTTCAAACTTTAAAACTAAGGTTTATAAACTAATTTTTTGCTGGCTGCAGTATGTATGGATCCTTATCTACTGGCAACAGTATACGCTTTGTAATTACAGGTTTCTAGTTAGGTGGATACTGACAACAGTAATTGAAAGTTTGGTTACTGACAACAGTAATTGAAGGTTATTGATTACTGGCAAAAGTGTTGGCTATGGCAATCAGCTAAGTTTTATACAATTAGATGCTAGGGTCGGTACAATCTGTATGAGACTAGATCAATTGAGTGGATACTGACAACAGTTTACATTGAATGTTGGTTGCTTGTAGGAATATTGATAAGATAGGTAGGGAAAAAATTTGGTGAATACTGGCAACAGTATATTTAGATCGGTAGCTACAGGCAGCTTAACTTAGTGTGAGAAAGATAGATATAGGCTAGCCAGATAAGTGGACAGAACTAGATTCTAACAGAAATGGCTGAATATGGTAGGCTACTGGCCGTAGTACCTGGCTGAATATGGTAGGCTACTGGCCGTAGTACCTGATGGATTGATAGGGGTAATTAAAGCTACTAACAATAGTATATGCACATTTTCAGTTGTTGGAGACGGTACATAAGGATGGGTGGGGGCAATAACTAATAACAGGCAGTCACAAAAGTAAGGTAGATGCTAGATGAGAAAGATTATGATGGTATTAGGATCCACTAGCTAAACCAGGGGACACTCTGCACAATAAGATAATTAGGAAAAAGCTTTTTACAGTGTAATTGGTCATTGACTTAAAAGCTGTTCCACTCCCACTCTGGTTCTCGATGCAAGAAAAAGAAAGAAACGTTTGGAGGACTGGCCAACAGTATCTGTTTAAGACCTGAGGAAAACTTGCAGAGCTTTATACAACAAAAGAGGGTAAAATGAAAGTCCAGGCTGTAGCATTAGGTTTGAATTCCTTACTTGAAGTTAAAGTGAATTTGTATTGCTTACATGACTCAAAGTTATGGAATCCTGAGTAGGAACTTGGAGGAACTACTGGTGTTCCTGTGCCCACTCAGCTGAGCGCCTTTAGCTCAAATCCTGCATCCTTGAGGACTTCCTACATTTCAAATTCATGTTAACCTTTTTCCATTCTGCCATTGCACTCCCTTCCTTTTCTGCCCAGACCTTGTCTGACTACTTCCATGACAAAGTCCACAAGATTACTCTTGAGTTCCCCCCGGGGTCATCTCCATCCTCCCTTCCCCCTCTTCACTCTCTAATCCTTCCCTCAACTTCTGTCATCCTTTCCTCCTTTCCTAAGATCACTGAGGAAGAAACCACACATCTTCTCTCCTCTTCTAAACTTACTACCCGTTTCTCTGATCCTATCTCCACCCATCTACTAAACTCCATCTCATCCACTGTTGTCCCTTCCATCTATCATATCCTCAACCTATTGCTTTCTACTGCAGCCTTCAAGCATGCTGTGGTTACACCTCTCCTCAAGAAACTATCCCTTGGTCCCACCTGTCCTTCTAATTATCCACCCATCTCTCTCCTCCCCTTTATTTTTAAACTACTTGAACCCTGCTGTCTTGACTTTCTCTCTTCTCATTCCCTTCTGGATCCACTGCAATCTGGCTTTCGCGCTCTACATTCTACTGAGACTCCTCCTGTCAAAGTCTCTAATGATATGTTCCAGGGTAAGAAGTCCATAAAACATTATTAAAGAGAACCAGGGAAATCCACTGCTTACCCCTGGGATAAGCAGCATGGAATCTGTGGACCTTTTTGGGAACCTGACAGGTACTTGTGACCTGGATTGGCTGCTGTTGGAAACAGGATACTGGGCTTGATGGACCCTTTGTCTGACTCAATATGGTATTCATATCTTATTTTCTTATGTATGTACAATTCTAACTCACAAAGCAATACACTCCCACCCCCCTCACATACACTTAATACTTCAAAACCCTCCTCCAATCAGAACAAGAACATCTACATTGAACACCCTGATCATCCCCCACACGAGAACTAAATACAGCCAGCAAGCATGCGGATGAATCTTTCAACTCTATGCACGGTCAATCCAGAACACACTACCAGACCCACTAAGAAACATTACTGACCTTAGCATCTTCTACAAACATCTAAAACCTCACCTCTTCTCTGAACATTTCAACTCCATCACATAACCCATATCCCCCCCCCCCCCACGGCCCATTCCTTGGTAATCAACACTCCAACTGACAAATATTGTATATAGTTTTAACCACACAGATAATTGTAAATTTGTATATATTTTCTCAACCCTGTGCTCCAGTGCATACTATATACTGTATAGTTAAGTAGTTCAGAGTATCTGTTACCAGTTCTTTCTTCCATGTACACCGCTTTGACCCGGTGAAAAGCAGTATATAAACCCAGCTAAATAAGGTCAGAACAAAAAAAAAGTTTATTTAAAATAATCAAAAGTGGCTGGCTTACCTTGCAGGTTTAGCAAGATTTAAGATTTAAACCAAATCCCTTTACACATACATGCTCTTAGCAAATTTCTGGAACTTTCCTCCCTTCAGCCTGGACCTTCCTACTCCATTCTGTATCTGAGCTTTTAAACTCCCCTTTTCATGCCCTGCCCTTGTCTCTGGGTTTCCAAGTTTTGGCCATGTTAAAGTGACCTATAGACAGAGATTTTGGGTTATGAGAGAGAAGGGATATATTGGACTGGTGGAGAGAGAGAAGATGCTGGGCAGGGAGGGAAGATAGAAGAGATGATGGACCACAGAGCAGTGAAGGGGATAGAGAAGGGGAAGGCGATAGAAGGCTGCTGGTCTATGGAGGAAGGGAGGGAATAAAGGGCTGGGGAGGTGGAAGAGAAAAAGGGAGATGCTGGACCTTGGGGGTAAAGGAGGTAGGGTAAGAGAATTGGGAAATGCTGAATTGGAGTGATGAGAGAGAGAGAGAGAGGGAGGAGATGGTGCGTGAATGAAAAATAAATGCCCAAACAACAAAAGGTAGAAAAAAAGTATTTTAATTTTGAATTTATTAACTAGAATATGTCAGCTCTGGGAAATGTGCATTGTTGACATCTTTGTGTTTTATTTAGTACAAGAGGAAATTAATTTCTCATGGAATGTACCATGACATTGGAGAAATACAGTTTGACTTCTGGGGTTCCTAGTTCAATTATTGTTTTTATACTGTGATCCCTTGTTCTGTATTTGGTGATGGTCTGCATATGTTTTGCATGTGTGACCAAGCTGTGGTATTCTGTTTTGGGGGCAATTTCTCCAGGCTATCTTGAATATGATCTCAGTCTCTCAAATTTACTGCTACTTCTCACCGTAGTACTTGCATCATGCCAAAAAGAGCTTAGTTTCTGTGTAACAGTCCCTTTTATTCTCTTTTCCTAGTAGATGATGTATTGGTATTCTATGAGATGTATTGGTTTAATATTTGCAGTACAATCTTTTGATAGGTACGGCCGATGTTTTGTGAATCCTGATAGTGCTGTTATAATATGGTGGATTTGCTATGGTTTCTAAATGAGCAGAGTTTTGTAGAACTTCCTAATGTACCTAGAAGTTGGCACTGGAGAACAGTAATGTAGAAACCTGGTAGCCCTTTCTTTATCCTCACTGTATTCTGACACTCATTAAGAGGCATGTTTACTAAAGCTTAAGCCTCATTCACAAATATTAACGCACGCTAAGTGCAGCAGTACTCATTTATTTCTATAGGCGCAGTGGCACTTAACGCACAATAATGTTTAGTAAACATGCCCTTGAGTCATTGCTGAGACAAAAATGAGGCTTGTGAAGGGCTCCTTTGGAAGTTGCCTAAAATTTTAGATGAGCAATATATACAGTACATTTTAAAATAAATTAAATTTATGCAAATGGAACCTTGCAATGTGCACATGGCCCCACATCGCTCTCAGGCCGTCCCTGCTAGCATGGGAGCATGGCCCATAAACCACAGGGGAGAAGATTCATTAGTTGAGGCAGTTGTTGGCTGAGGGTCTCTGGGATCACTTCCCCCAGTGTAAGGAGGAAAGTCCCTGCAGCTGAATGTAGGATTGGCAACCATTTTTTCTGTGGGTAGCCACGTGGCTGAAGAATTCCCTGAGCCTTCTGCCTTGTCTCTGGAAAGAGTGTACGTGTATAGGGATACTACTCAGCAGCAGTGGATCCCTGTAATGCCATTGAAGCTCTGAGGATCTCAGTTAGTGGGGGACTTTAAATTAGAACATAAGTTATGCCATACTGGGTCAGACCAAGGTCCATCAAGCCTAGCATCCTGTTTCCAACAGTGGCCAATCTAGGTCACAAATCCCAAGGAGACACAGGTTACACAAAGCTTGATTTGGGACAAGAGTGGATTTTCCGGATCCCCTTTAATAAGGTTTATGGACCTTTCCTCCAGGAACTTGTCCAAACATTTTTTAAACCCAGCTACACTAACAGCTTTTACTACATCCTCCAATAACAAATTCCAGAGTTTGATTATGCGTTGAGTGAAAAAAATATTTTCTCTTATTAGTCTTATATTGGTTACATTGTAGCTTCATTGCATATCCCTTAGCCTTTCTACTTTTTCATGACGTAAACAATCTATCTACGCTTACCCATTCCACTTCTTTCATTAATTTATAGACCTCTCTCATATCTCCCCTCAGCCATCTTTTTTCCAGGTGGAAGAGCCCTAACCTTTTTAGCCTCTCCTCATAGGGGTATCCTTCCATCCTCTTTACCATTTTGGTGGCTCTTCTCTGTACCTTTTCTTTTTTTTTTCGTGTCGTCAAGTTAGTGCTAACTTCTGGCAACCCAGCTGCCTCTGGATTTTCTTAGTAATGTATCAATGGAAGTAGATTGCCAGGCCGTTTCTTCTGAGCCAATGGAAGGTAAAGTGACTTGCTCAAGATCACAAGGAGTGCCAGTGGGAATCAAACCCTAGATCTTCTATGGCGACCAGAATTGCACACAATATTCAAGGTGCAGTCATACCATGGAACAATACAGAGGCATTATAATATTCTTTGTTTTATTCTCCATTCTTTTCCTTATGATTCCTAGCATTCTATTTTCTTTCTTGGCCACCACTGCACACTGGGTAGAGGGTTTCAACATGTTATCCACGATGACAACTAAATCTTTTTCCTGGGTGGTGATTCCTAATGCTGAACCTTGCAACTTGTAACCATAGTTTGGGTTGTTCTTTCCTAGGTGCATAACTTTGCACTTGTCCACATTAAATTTCATTTGCCATTTGAACGTCCGATCTTCCAATTTATTAAGGTCCTCTTGCAATTTTTCACAATTCTCTTGAGTTTTAACAACTTTGAATAATTTTGTGTCATCTGCAAATTTGATTACCTCACTCGCTATTCCCATTTTCAGGTCATTTACGAACATGTTAAAAAGCAGCGGACCCAGCACAGATCCCTGGGGTACTCCACTATTCACCTTTCTTCATTGGGAAAATTGGCCATTGAGCCCTACTCTCTGCTTTCTATCTTTTAACCAGTTCCTGATCCTCAATAGTACACTGCCTCCAATCTCATGACATTTTTTTTAAATGCTTATACAAGTTGCTTCCAAAAAAAGCAAATAAGAAATCATAGAAAAAAAATACAAAGCAATATAATACAAATAAGAAACAATCCTCAATATAACCCACATTATGGAAGGAAAACGTAACCTTAATCAAGAGTGAGGAAAAATAACAAAAAAAGAATTAGCAACATCCATTGTCTCAGAAACATGTTTAAAATAAGAAAAAACAAAAACAAAACCACCTAAGAGTCCAAAAGAGAACCAAAACGAAAGATAATAAGGTACCTATATAATATCTGCTGGGCTGGGCTGGGTGGGCTTTATCTCTTAAAATGTTCTCCAGCTGCAAAGAAAGAGTAGTTACTCACCTGTAACAGGTGTTCTCCAGGAGCAGCAGGAATCAGTCCTCACATATGGGTGACGTCGGCGCCGATGGAGCCTCCATGCGGAGCATTTCCTCAGCTTTCAAAGAAAGCCTTTGGGAATGCAGGCATGCATGCGCGGTCCCCTTCCCGCCCAAAGGTGCCATCTTGCTCAGTCAAATGACATAGCTAAAAGACAGCATGAAAAAAGAAAATGAACTATATACGAGGGTCATTTTTAAAGTAAGAACCGACTGCGCATCGTGTCCACGTGATCTGTCAAGTGACGTCGGTTCAAGGTCAGCCACTCTTGGCCAGTCTCTCACTATGCCGCCATTACGTTTCACGTCTCTGCCAGTGTTGGTTGTATGGTTATACTGCTTCGTTTGTCGCCATATCAATCAGTAATCCCTCCGATTGTGAAGTGCGCTCGGTTATCCGTTTTTTAAATGCAAAACAAGTGTATGGGGAAGGTGTAATGAATGATGTTTAAGGAAGGAAGGACAAATGTTCATGATGAAGAACGATCTGGATGGCCTACTGTCATGAATGAAGACCTGACACAAGAAGTTGATGAGGAAATTTGCCAAAACAGGTGCTTCACTATAGACGAGCTGCATCAGACATTTCCACAAGTTTCAAGATCAGTAGTTTATCACATTGTTACTGACAAACAGCACTACAAAAAAATGTGTGCGAGATGGGTGCTGAAAATGCTGGACGAACTTGTTTTGCATTAAAACCGGATAACCGAGCGCACTTCACAATCGGAGGGATTACTGAATGACATGGCGACAAACGAAGCAGTATAACCATACAACCAACACTGGCAGAGACGTGAAACATAATGGCGGCGTAGTGAGAGACTGGCCAAGAGTGGCTGACCTTGAACGGACGTCACTTGACAGATCGCGCGGACACGATGCGCAATCGGTTCTTACTTTAAAAATGACCCTCGTACAACTGCAACTCCAAGGGGAGGAGGGAGGGTCATGAGGACTGATTCCTGCTGCTCCTGGAGAACACCTGTTACAGGTGAGTAACTACTCTTTCTCCAGGACCAAGCAGGAAGTCAGTCCTCACATATGGGTGACCCCCAAGCTCTGGGCT